>JBBGZY010000084.1:3390000-3842500 GCA_037952925.1 Lithobates clamitans | reverse complement strand
TTATCTGTTATACCTGAAATTAAACCTTAGGTGCAGCGTAGTCACACTTTACATTGCCCAGCTCTCCAATGCATGAGCATTATTTATTTATATTTGGATGCCTGTGTTCCATCGTGACTACAAGCTTTGTCAAGTTGAATAGGATTGACAGGTTGGCCTCTCTTACAGTTTCAAGAGACTTTTGCTTTAGTTGATGGAAAGATAATTTTTCTGTATTGTTCCTCATCCTGTTGCCACCCCGGATCATGAGATTTTTGTGACCAGCGTACATGTATGTCTTTTGGTGAAAAGTGAAGCTAAAAATAGACTTTTGCATTTATTCCTTTCCCATCTATAGATCTGCTTTGAAGAGTTTTGTTACACGTGTTTTAAAAACATGTCATTATAAATGCTATGGAGCCTGAATCGTCAGACATTTGTTTTTAGCAGAATGTCCACTTTGTGTTTTCTAATGTTTTCCCCCCATGGCTCTGTAGTGGACTTTTTCCAGTGCCCCGAAGTGCTGTGCAGTTTGAACTTGAATGCTGCTTTCCCTGTGGATTCTAAGATCACATAGGTCTGTCATTTAAATGTGCCCATCTAATGATCCAATTAAAGTGGATATAGCTGAGGATATGTGGTGTTATGCAAATACAAACAAAAGCGAACCTGGCTACTGATGGCTGTTAGTGTTTCGTGCCTGCTAAGCAGCAGTTTTCAAAACCGGTATCACTTTGAGACAAAAAACGTAGCGTGATTTCTCATTGAATAGACCCCCTACTGCATGGAAACAGTGTGAATTTAATACTTCAGCTTATTTGGGGTAATTTGTGTCTCTACAAAAAAAAGGATGTAGCAATGCAGTTATTTGCTGTGCTGCTCTGCCATCTTGTGGTCAATATATTTATTGACATTTATTAACGCAAGCTGTTACGTTCAGTTTCAGCTTCCTATACAGAGAAATTTATACATCTCTTCTCTAGTAAAATTTATAGCATGCATGAATAGATTATTAATGTATAAACTGTATTCATCGAAGAGTGGGAGATAGACAGCTGCTGTGATGCTATGTGTAGTGATACCTGCTGTTTTAGCCTCTTAGAATCTGGAGGTTGTTGCATTTGGTAGGAAGCTAGTTCTGGCGGTGGTGGTTACACAGCGGTGGAATTAGAGTGAGGTTTCACAGCACCAGACTATCTGGGACTTTATGAACTTTGGTGGACTTTATATTAATTTAAAGAAAATGATATGAGCACTTTTGGTGATATATGCATAATAGCAAGTTATTGTAAATTCTATTTATTGTCAACACTTTGTTTTTTTACATATGAATTAAGAATTAGTTGCACTGGAGCAATTTTTTAGGTGCGGTATGTAATGATTCATAATTTTTTATATGAATTTGATGCCCATTTATTTGCGCTTGAGCACTTTTTGGTAACAGGACACTACCTACCTGGTGTTTGCATGTTCACCCTGTGCCTGTGTGGGTTTCCTCCAGGTGCTCCAGTTTCCCCCCAGATAAAGATAGATTGTAAGCTCCTTAAGGGCAGGGGCAGATTCTTTAAACCCTGTAAGTTGCAAGGTGGGACCTCCATAGATTGGGCTTGTTTCACCAGCATATCCCACAGATGCACAATTGGGTTGAGTTCTGGAGAATTTGGAGGCTAAATCAACACCTCAAACGTGTTGTGTTTCTTAAAAGATTCTTGAATTTATCAGACCAGGCCACGTTCTTCCATTGCTCTGTGGTCCAGTTCTGGTGCTCACATGCCCATTGTAGGTGCTTTTGGCTGTGGACACGGGTCAGCATGGACAACCTGACCAGTCTGCGACTACGCAGCCCCATACACAGCAAACTGCGATGCACTGTGTTTTCTGACACCTTTCTATCACAACCAGCTTTAGGTATTTCAGCAATTTGAGCTACAGCAGCTCTCCTATTGGATTGTACTACATGGGCCAGCCTTTGCTTCCCATGTGCATTAATGAGCCTTGGCTGCCCATGACCCCATTGCCGGTTCACCAGTCTTCCTTGGATTACTTTTGATGGGTCCTGACCCCTTCAGACTGGGAACATTAACTTCAGGGTCAACATGTTCCCTTGCTGCCTAAAATATCTGACCCACTTTCAGATACCATTGTAATGAGATCATCAATGTTATTCACTTTACCTGTCAGTGATCATAATGTTATGGCTGATTAGTGTACAGTATCTCACAAAAGTGAGTACACCCCTCACTTTTTTGTAAATATTTTATGATATCTTTTCATGTGACAACACTGAAGAAATCACACTTTACTACAATGTAAAGTAGTGAGTGTACAGCTTGTAAACAGTGTAAATTTGCTGTCCCCTCAAAATAATTCAACACAACGCTTCAGCCCCTGAAGAATTTACCCCCTTCCTGACCAGAGCACTTTTTGCGATTCGGCACTGCGTCGCTTTAACTGACAATTGCGCTCCCAAACAAAATTGATGTCCTTTTTTTTTCCCCACAAATAGAGCTTTCTTTTGGTGGTATTTGATCACCTCTGCGGTTTTTATTTTTTGCGCTATAAACAAAAAAATAGCGACAATTTTGAAAAAAACGCATTATTTTTTACTTTTTGCTATAATAAATATCCCCAAAAATATATAAAAAAACATTTTTTTTTCCTCAGTTTAGGCCGACACGTATTCTTCTACATATTGTTGGTAAAATAAAATCACAATAAGCGTTTATTGATTGGTTTGCGCAAAAGTTATAGCGTTTACAAAATAGGGGATAGTTTTATGGCATTTTTATTAATTTTTTTTTTTTTTTTTTACTAGTAACGGCGGTGATCAGCGATTTTTATTGGGACTGCGACATTATGGCGGACACATCGGACATTTTTGACACATATTTGGGACCATTGATTCCTGTGTAAATGACACTGGCAGGGAAGGGGTTAACCGCTAGGGGGCTAGGAGGGGTTAAGTCAGTACTAGGGAGTGACTCTAACTGTAGGGGGGATGGGCTAGCTGTGACACGTCACTGATCTCTGCTCTCGATGACAGGGAGCAGAGATCAGTGACACTGTCGCTAGGCCGAACGGGGAGATGCTTGTTTACATCACCCCCCCCCGATCGTCCTCTCCATGAGGCGATTGCGGGTATGCCCGCTGCGATCGAGTCCGCGGGACCCGCGACCTGGCTCACGGAGCTCCCAGCTGGCGTGCGCGCATGCAATGGCACGGCGGGGAATTCAAATGGCACTTACAGGTACGCCCATTTGCCCAGCCGTGCCATTCTGCCGACGTACATCGGTGTGCGCCGGTCGGGAAGTGGTTAATGTCTAAACCGCTGGCAACAAAAGTGAGTACACCCCTAGATGAAAATGTCCAAATTGGGCCCAATTAGCCATTTTCAGTCCCCGGTGTCATGCGACTCGTTAGTGTTACAATGTCTCAGGTGTGAATGGGTAGCAGGTGTGTTAAATTTGGTGTTATCGCTCTCATTTTCTCATACTGGTCATTGGAAGTTCAACATGGCACGTCATGGCAAAAAACTCTCTGAGGATTTGAAAAAAAGAATTGTTGCTCTACATAAAGATGGCCTAGACTATAAGAAGATTGCCAAGACCCTGAAACTGAGCTGCAGCACGGTGGCTAAGACCATACGGTGGTTTAACAGGACAGGTTCCACTCAGAACAGGCCTCACCATGGTCGACCATAGAAGTTGAGTGCACATGCTCAGCATCCTATCCAGAGGATGTCTTTGGGAAATAGGCATATGAGTAGAGGTCGACCGATATATCGGCCGGCCGATATATCGGCCGATATTTGGCGTTTTTTACTTAATCGGCATCAGCCGATTGTGCTGATAAAAAAGGCCGATTATAACTTCAGCTGTGACTTGCAAATGACTTCTGTAATAGAAGTTAATGCAAGTTTCCTTAAGTTATCTCTGAAGAGGATTCTCTCCCCCTCTGGGCAGCCTGCCAAGTCTGATAAGAAGATACATTTGTATCTTTCAGGTTCTTTTTATCAATAGACTGAACTCGTGGAGAAGTTTTCAGTTTAACCATTTAAAGACTAAATCTTTTCTGACACTTGTTGCTTACAAGTAAAAATCCTGTATTTTCTGCTAGAAAATCACTTAGAACCCCCAAACATTATATATATTTTTTTAGCAGAGACCCTAGGGAATAAAATGGTGATTGTTGCAATATTTTATGTCACACGGTATTTGCGCAGCGGTCTTTCAAACGCAATTTAAAAAAAAAAAAAATACAGTAATGAATTAAAAAAAAAAAAAAACTAAGCAGTAAAGTTAGCCCATTTTTTTTCGTCCAAAAGTTTTGATTACCTGTTTTTGTGTATTTAATATTTAAGATAGTTTTTTTTTTTTTTTTTTTTAGTTTTTTTTTCTAAATTATACATACAAGTGAACTGATTGAAGGTTTGTTTTGTTTAATGTTTAAATGAAAAAAAATTTCTGTATTACTTAAGGCTGCTTTCACACTGGAGCGGGCAGGCGTTGATGGTAAAATGCTGCTAGTTTTAGCGGCGCTTTACCGTCATTTTAGAGGCGCTATTCGGCTGCTAGCGGGGCGCTTATAACCCAGCTAGCGGCCGAGAAAGGGGTTAAATGCGTCCCTGAAGCGCCGCTGCCAAAACGCTTTGCAGGCGCTTCGGAAGCGGTGCGCATTCATTTCAATGGGCAGGAGTGGTGGAGCAGCGGTATACACCGCTCCAAAGATGCCGTTTGCAGGACTTTTTTTTACATCCTGCCAGCGCATCGCCTCAGTGTGAAAGCACTCGGGATATCACACCTGAGACTGCAGGGGAGCCGTTTTACAGGCACTTTACAGGCGCTATTTTTAGCCCAAAAGCGCCTGAAAAACGCCCCAGTGTGAAAGGGGTCTAACTGTTAGATTTTATGAGATGAAGGGAAAAAAGAAAGGGAAAAAAAAAAATCGGCCAAATATATCGGCCGAAAAAAAAATCGGCATCACATATCGGCCATCGGCCACCGCGATTTCTAAATATCGGCATCGGCCAGAGAAAAACCCATATCGGTCGACCTCTACATATGAGTGCTGCTAGGATTGCTGCAGAGGTTGAAGGGGTGGGGGGTCAGCCTGTCAGTGCTCAGACCATACACCGCACACTGCATCAAATTGGTCTGCATGACTGTCATCCCAGAAGGAAGCCTCTTCTAAAGATGACGCACAAAAAAGCCAGCAAACAGTTTGCTGAAGAAAAGCAGACTAAGGACATGGATTACTGGAACCTGTCATGTCCTGTGGTCTGATGAGACCAAAGTAAACTTGTTTGGTTTAGATGGTGTCAAGTGTGTGTGGCGGCAACCAGGTGAGGAGTACAAAAACAAGTGTGTGTTGCCTACAGTCAAGCATGGTGGTTGGAGTGTCATGGTCTGGGGCTGCATGAGTGCTGCCGCCACTGGGGAGCTACAGTTCATTGAGGGAACCATGAATACCAACATGTACTGTGACACACTGAAGCAGAGCATGATCCCCCTCACTTTGGAGACTGGGCCACAGGGCAGTATTCCAACATAACGACCCCAAACACACCTCTTAGGCGACCACTGCTTTGCTAAAGAAGCTGAGGGTAAAGGTGATTGACTGGCCAAGCATGTCTGCAGACCTAAACCCTATTGAGCATCTGTGGGGCATCTTCAAACGGAAGGTGGAGGAGCGCAAGGTCCCTAAAATCCACCATCTCTGGGATGTCATCATGGAGGAGTGGAAGAGGACTCCAGTGGCAACCTGTGAAGCTCTGGTGAACTCCATGCCCAAGAGGGTTAAGGCAGTGCTGGGAAATAATGGGAGCCACACAAAATATTGACACTTTGGGCCCAATTTGGACATTTTCACTTAGGGGTGTACTCACTTTTTTGCCAAAAATTTAGACATTAATGGCTGTGTGTTGAGTTATTTTGAGGGGACAGCAAATTTACACTGTTATACAAGCTGTACACTCACTACTTTACATTGTAGCAAAGTGCCATTTCTTCAGTGTTGTCACATGAAAAGATATAATAAAATATTTACAAAAATGTGAGGAGTGTACTCACTTTTGTGAGATACTGTATGTGTCCTTCATGGGCATGGTTTCTGCTCAAAAGAAGAATTGGTGTTCAAACAAAGTGACCGAGTGGCCAGCTCAGCCTAAGCATCAGTCGTCCTTAAAACAGAAACCCTGTGACTGTGAGGGGGGGGGATGTATTTGGTGTCCATAGTAACCATTCGGATGGTTGGGGTGCTAACTTGCAACTACAGAAATATCAGCAGAAATCTGGGCAGCTGCTGTGGCTAAAGCTGAGCCTTTTATCCAGTCTTTGATGTATGCAGTCGATTTATGAGCGTTATGTTTAGATTACCTTGTGGCAGGTCTCATCAAGTTTGCCAACATTATATGATCGTTTGAAGTTAGGCTAATGAATCTGACATTTTCATCCACACCAGAACCTGAAATAGCTAAATTCCCACTTATAACATGCTTATCACATTGAAGAATATATATTTCTATATTTAAAAAAATATTGCTGTTTAATAAATAATATTAGCTTTAAAATTTACTTGAATAGTGCTGGCATGTTCTATCCTACCTTAGGGGAACATTGAACTGCAAACAGTTCCCGTCTCTGAAAAGCTTGCCACACTGGTTATAGGCTGATTGTACAATCTATTACATTTGGATTGAACTGTATAAAAAAACTGTGTGTGGGCTCACCTAAGATCCAATCAAAAGTTGTATCAGGTTTGTAATGAAACCATATTTGGATTGGTTGGAACATTTTGCAGTAAAACTAAGCAGATTAATAAAGTAGGCATCATTTACAATCTGTACTTTCAAATAAATCCAAAATCGGAAGTGAGGGGATCCCAGGGTGTCACCAGTACTAGTGTCCCCATTTGGAGATTTACCATCTAATACTGTTCTGGTGTCAACCCAAGATTTGGGATTTTCTGTTACTTTCAGTTTTGGTGAGGACAAATAGAGAGGGAGAATATCCCCAAGGGGGGGCACAGACAGCAATAAAAATGCAGAGGTGTTATAATCCCTCCTCGCTTTATCCAAAACAGGAAAAAAGTTTTGCCTTTACTCTTGGTTCACACCTATGCATGTTGCGATTTGATGCGTTTTTCTGGCACGCTTTATGTTCCTGAACACACATTTTGATGCCATTTTTATGTTTTTTTTTTTTTCCATAGGAAAGTATTGAGTGCAAAATTTGATGGTACCTTTTATTCAACTTTGCACTCTCTAGATTTGAAGGGTTTTTTTGCAATTAATGGAATGCGACTTGTCATACGACTTTGTGTTCAAAGTCACGTTAGGGCTAGGGTTAATGGTTAGGGTTAGCATTAAAGGTTAGTGTTAATGGTAAATATTAAGTTTAGGGTTAAAGCTTAGTGCTAAATGTTAGGGTTAGAGTGCTAATCCTAACATTTAACGCTCACCCTAGCCCTTATCTATAACCCTTAAGCCCTAAGATGTGACTTTGGACACATAAAGTCACATTACAAGTCACAGCTTATTGATTGCAACAGAATCCTTTCAAATCTATGTGACTTAAAGTCGCAGCAACTTTGAAAAGGTTCCTACACGACTTTGATGCTGCAAAGTCGCACTCCAAAGTCACGCTCGATACTTTCCTACTGGCAAAAAAAAATTCTAAATGCAACATTTGCATTTTTAGTGCAGTTCCATTGAAGAATCTGCAAACTGCTGTGGGGAAAAAAAAGTCCCCGACCCGTTCCAAAAAACGCAGCGGCTGAAAATGCATAGCTATGAACTTGTCCCATAGGAAACCATGTTAAATGGACCGTAGTGCGTTTCTGCAAAGCGCACTAAAAAACGCATAGGTGTGAATGAAGGGTTAGTTGCATGTTAACATTCCAGGAAATCGGGAACAATGAGCAGCTACATCCTACCTATATCTACATTCAGTAGTTTCCCATCCAACTTTTATATCTGTTCCATTTCCTGCAAACAAAACCTGTACTAAAGACTAATGCCCTTCATACCTATTTCCAGCCTTTCTGGGAAAGCTCCTTGATATACAGTCTATACATGGGTTAAATGTTCTAAAAGTGCACCCTTCCTTTCTATAGTATGTTCTGAGCAGGGAGCCTTTACAAGGTGAATGTGAATCCTCCTTCCCTGCCATTAATCAAGACTCAACACAAGCTCCTGCTGGCACAATGCGAGTCACAATGACTGTGAAGTCCTTCCAGAGTCACTGTCTGTCATTGCCAGAGTTTCAGGACGACTGCGTCTATTCCTGCGGGTAATCAATAAATCATGTCACCACCTTCACCCCTTCACATGAGGTTATATAAAAAGGCTTCTTTATCATTAAAAGGGAGAAAAATCAGCATTCTCCTGTAACACCTTAAAGAAAGACATTTGACAATCAAATGCAGGGAACTTTAAACATCTTAACAAGATGTAAGGGTTGTGCTCAGAAGGGAGCACAGTGCATTTCAACATACTTTTCTCAGTTGTGGATGAAAGCCCCTTATGGAACTTCACAATGTGCCTTTAAATGAAGACTTTTGGCACACTGCAGGAGACTCGCCTATGAATATGGGTTACGGATGAAAAGTTGAGAGGTGGGACGCATGGTGGAATGCGGTTATCGGGATAATAAAGGGGGCTTTTGACAAGTAGAGATGTAACCAATGGGGAGGTTTCTTTTGAACATTTACCTTTTCAAACAAAATCCTATTTCTTTATTGATATAAAGTGAAGTAAAGGGGAAGTTGCTGAATTCCCAAAACACATCAAACATAATAATGCACAAAATAGAGTTTTCTTAAGCTAAGTATGCTAAAAAAATGGAAAAAAAATGTAGGTAATCGCTGTACTTAATCTATAAAATTTGTCAAATGAATACTCTTTTCTTTTAAAAGTTGGGCATTTTTGCTAACTGGGATTTTTACATCAACTTATTTGATCTTGTTATGATTTCCAATCTATATAAAGACTGATAGTTTATTTTATTTATTACAGGTACTTATATAGTGCCATCAATTTACTCAGCGCTTCACATATATTGTACATTCACATCAGTCCCTGCTCTCACAGAGCTTACAATCTAAGGTCCCTAACTCACATCCATACTTACACATACCAGGGCCAATTTAGACAGGAGCCAATTACCCTACCAGCATGTCTTTGAAGTGTGGGAGGAAACCGGAGGACCCAGAGGAAACCCTGACAGGCAAAGGAAGAACATGCAGACTCCAGACAGGTAGTGCTTTGGTTGGGATTTGAGCCAACAACCCTAGTGCTGCTAGGCAGAAGTGCTAACCACTTAGCCACGGTGCTGACAATTGGCCATAGCTGGTTTCTGTTGCAGTATAGCCTCTCATAGCATTTAGAGGGCATCCAGATGTACAGGTATGGTCAGACTATTCTTGAGGCAAAATAATCGGATACTGTCTTCATAAACACAAATTCTCAGAAGCCAAGTATTTTTGTCTATGCTTATAGAGATGGTAGAGGAGGATGGTGCAAACATGATACAGGTAGTCATGGTGTTTAATAATAATAGTATTAATATATGTTCCAGCCTTCAACCTAAATAAATGTTCTTTTCTACTAAAATGAATAATATAATTGGGCAGTCAAAGTATGTGCCCTATAAATGCAGTGTGAATTTTAAGGCTTGGCAGAGTAGGGCATTCTTTAAGAAGTATGGGGTTTGGAAAAAAAAAAAAAAAGTGTTTATACGTACCTAGGTGGATGCAGCATCAATCAGATGCTGCAGATGTCCACTGCTGGCTTTGCAGTGAGAACTGAATGATCAAACACCTCTGATTGCTCAGTTTTTCCCTCCATTGTGAGCAAAGAGCTGGAGACTTTCATTTACCGTCTCTCTGCTCTGCCCTGCTCCTCCAGTGCTCATTGGAGAGCTGGGCTGGGAAGGGGGTGGGAGTGGCTGGCTCAGTCTCCCAGAAGCTCCCTGAGAGCCTGAGCCAGCTACTGGTCCAGGCATCTGGATGGATCCCGACTGTAATGTCAGTATCAATCCCAAGCCTTAACAGCGGAACTTAACCCTTTGTCAGCTGAAAACCTGTCACAGGAGTGCAGAACTAACTCCACTCCTGTGATCCATAGGGGATGTAGGGCCAACATAGCTTTGGCTCTACTTATCCTTTAAAACTGAAGATATTGGGGGGCGTGGCTTCGGCATGGCGGCGAGTGGACGCTAACACTAAGAGCTCCCGGCCAGCGGCACCCCTGCAGTATACCTCAGCCACATTACCCCGCATTGTCAGCACCTACCAGCACCTCTGACAGCCAGGGGATCGTACCGCCGCATCCAGACCTCCACCCGCGGCATGGATCGGTACCTAAAACCGATTAAACAGTCCGCCTCCACCCCGGCAGTATTAAAGATGGCGCCGGCCAGACACGCAGCGGGAGATTCACAGGCAGAGATGGCCACCCCTGAAGGCTTGCAGCAGCAGGGAGATGACTTCACGATGCCGCCCTATTCCCCGATCAGTGACCTATCCCCATGCATACCACGATCACTGGCAGTATCGCCCGACCTGGAAGAGGATCTATTCAGTTCCAGACAGACATCTCCATGTCCCACCACATCCCACGGTGCTCCTGGCCCCAGATCTACACATACTCCAGGGCTGCAAGACACAGTGAGTACCTCTGCTACACCTTCTCTGCAGGCAGAGCCTGCATTTCATGCTGATCCTTCACACAAGCTATGGGTACTCCTACAACAGCTCCCCACAAGGGATGACTTTGAAACACTAGCCTCTAGAATGGAGATGGCCATGAGGGGAGAGATGCAAGCCATTAAACAGGAAGTCGCAGCCCTGGACACACGTGTAGCAGTAGTGGAGCAGGAGCAGGGTGCAATGTCCCAGAGTATAAAAGATGTGCAGTCCTCACATATGGAAATGAATGACCAATTCCTTCAACTACAATTGCTAATTGATGATTTAGAAAACCGGAGTCGCAGACAGAACATACGCCTGAGGGGAGTTCCGGAGTCCATCCCACAATCTGAGCTCCGTGCGATGGTAATCTCCGTCTTTAACCGCTACTTAGACCGTCCGAGAGACACGGCAATTACCATAGACCGCATTCATAGGACCCTCGGCCCTAACCCTTACCCATCTGACAGACCAAGGGACGTCCTCTGCTGCCTGCACTCCTTTAACCTCAAAGAAGAAATCTTGAGACAGGCATGGCGGGTAGGCGTATTGGAGTTTGACGGGGCTGCCATCCACCTGCTTCCGGATATTTCTAGGAGAACCCTGATGATGAGACGAACGCTCAAACCACTCTTGGACGGCATCAGTGAGAAAGGCCTCACATACAAATGGGGTCACCCGTTTCATCTGATTGTTCGTAAGGGTTCAAATACTTTCACTCTACGTCACCCCTCAGAGCTCCCACATCTATTTGCTTTTATCGAGATGAACCCAGTCGAGGTACCAAACTGGCTCCTAGTGAACGTTCAGTCTAATCCACAACGTCGGCCCTTGGATGGAAGACAACAAAGGGTCCGGACCGGACGCCGGTCACAAAGAGGCCCTCCACAGGCTCCACAAGAACCAGTCTCTTGACTCCGAGGAACTTGGTAATAGGGTGTTCCCCCAGTTCTAATATGCGAGCACTCCCCACATTTTTTGCACTTACCGGTGGGTATAGGGGGGAGTTTGGCGTTTTGTTCCTCTTTTACGGGGGGGTTTTTTTTTCTTCTTTTTTTTTTTTTTTTTTTTTTTTTTTTTTTTTTGCCTTTCTTACCTTGTTTTTTACACCACCAACGGATGGCCTAATCACCTCACAGTCAGTATCCTGGAGCTCACTAGCTCCCCACAATGGCTTGGACCACTTCAGACATACCCGCTTACTCCAAGTGAACACCCCACGGGCTTCCCCAGATAAGCGTTGAACCCTATGTTGTCTCAAGATCAGAGGAAAAGTCCCGTGAGGGGGAGCTGTTTTCCCCTTCCCCTCACCCCCCCCCCTTTTTTTTTTTTTTTTTTTTTTTTCTCCCTCCCTACCTCTCTGTTTATGCAGTGTCAACCTGAGTGCAATTGTCAGACCCATCATATGGAAGAAAGAGGAGATTCGAGGACTCTTCCAATAATACAAGCAGTGGGGTTTGTATTTAATTGAACAGTTATCTCACAGGAACCCACTCACCACTGACTGGTACTGTATTGTATTACTGTGTATCTGTTCTTACCTGATATTGGGGGCTGGTTGGGGGACGGCGTCGGATATTTGTTCCCACACCGCCCCCGACCACCTGCTTTACAGCCGGGTCAGAAAAAGGTACTTTTTTGCATTCGGGGGGGAGGGCAGGGAGGAGGGGGAGGGGGAGGGGGAGGGGGAAGAGGGAAGGGGAGGGGAAGAAAAGAGAAAGGGAAAAAATTTTTTTTTTTTTTTTTTTTTTTTTTTTTTGCTAAACTGGTCTCCCTAGCGGACCCAATACCTGCACGCGGGATCGCTGTCCCTGGAGACACTTCCCGAACTGTAGCAGGAGATTGCTCGGGTTTCAACCCGGGACGGCCTTGGAAGGTGGGCTTAGGGGTTAGATCCCCACTGGGACACTAAAGTTGAGGTCCTGGAGCCAAATGCAGGGTGGGGTGGGATGTAATGCAGGAGATGTAGCAATGTTAACCCGTATATCTCCCCATAAACTATTTGATGTTCCCAACCCAAATCCAGGGCAATAGGTATCCATGGATTGCATTTTTTTCAGTAATCATTTAACGGTTGTCATATGTTATATGTTTGGTTCTCTAGCATTAATCTTAGGATGTTAATTTCTTTTTGTTTTTTGTTTTTTTACCTCTCATGATGGTGCTGATGTATCATTGATATACAAATGTTGCTGCAGGGGATCCAAAGGTCGGGGCTCTGCGCTTGACTGTGCCCTACCTCCCCCCACAGTAGGAATACTCTGCCCTGGTGGCAGTAGCCCTCCTTTAAGGAGAAACATCTTGTGTTAGTCCCCAAACTCTCCCCCCCCCCTCAATTTCTCCTCTCCCCCCCCCCCCTTTTTTCTTCTTTTTTTTTTTTTTTTTTTTTTTCTTCTTCTTTTTCCTCTCCTTTTTTTTTTTTTTTTTTTTCTCTCTTAAAGCCCCTCGCCACCTAGAGAGCGGGCACCCTGCCAATATGACTCTTAAGTTCCTTTCTTGGAACATCAAAGGCTTGAACGCCCCTGAGAAGCGAACCAGCTGTCTGGCCGAGCTCTGGAGACTTAGAGCACACATAGTGTTCCTTCAAGAGACTCATTTCCGGTCAGACAAGGTCCCGAGGCTCTCTAACAAGCACTTTCCGGTGGCCTATCATAGTCCATCTACCTCATCTAAATCCAGAGGGACAAGTATTCTGCTATCTAAATCTTTAACCTGGCAGTTCTTGGATGAAGTCCGGGATGGGGAGGGCAGGTTCCTTCTCCTGAAGGGCAAAATTGATTCTCACACATTTACCCTTGCAAACTTCTACTTGCCTAACACGAACCAAGCTCAGGTTCTGGGGGCTTTCCTAGCAGCGTTGGAGCCTTTCCGCGAGGGTACGCTCGTACTGGGGGGAGACTTTAACCTCACCTTAGATCCCTCTAAGGATTCATCTGTCCAATCGTCCTCCCTACCTCAGGGTGCAAGACGGGCACTAAAGGACCTGTTGCATGAACATCAGTTGGTAGACATATGGAGAATTTTCCATCCCCAGGAACGAGATTTCTCCTTCTATTCTTCGACCCACAGATCCTACTCTAGGATCGATTTTTTCCTAATACAACATTCTGCGATTTCCTTAGCCTCCAAAGCAGAGATAGGTCAGATAACACTATCCGATCATGCACCAGTCCTCCTAGAGCTAACTCTCCCACACGTACGCCCTAAAACAATATCTTGGCGTCTAAATGAAGCACTTCTCAAGGACCCCGAAACAGCTGCAGAGATTAACAAAGAACTTTGCTCCTATTTTAAAAACAATACTGGCTCCGTGTCTAACCCTCTCTCAGTGTGGTCAGCACACAAATGTTACATTAGAGGGATCTTCATAAAACTTGGCCATGCGGCCAAGCAGCGCCGTGCCAAAACTCTGACGGATCTTTTGACGAAACTTCACATTTTAGAGAGGCAACACAAGGTTCGAACTGATCGCACACTGGAAGCAGAACTGCTTCAGACTAGAGAGGCTATCAGAGAGCACTCGCTGTATAAGGCCAAACACGTCCTGCTTAAGGCGCGCCGCTCCTTTTATGAGTATGGAGATAAATGCGGGCGTTTGTTGGCAAATGCATTGAGGGCAAAACGCATGCAATCATACATACCAGCCCTCCTGACACCATCAGGGTCTAAGATTCACACTTCACCAGACCTAGCAGCGGCCTTCCGAGAATTTTATTCAAAGCTTTATAATTTGAAGACGGCGCAGGCCACTGGATCTTCGGCCCCTTCCCTATCAAATATACGAGAGTACCTCCAAGAGGCCAAACTTCCCTCTCTCACGGATGCCGAACGGGAATTACTTTCCCAACCACTTAACGTAGAGGAGCTCGCAGACGCCATAGCAGACACACAGCCGGGGAAGGCCCCTGGGCCTGATGGCTTTACCCTACTATATTACAAGACATTTCAGACACGGCTAGCACCCCAATTCATCACAGCCTTCAATGCCATACTAGAAGGACATAACGTCCCCCCTGACATGCTACAAGCCTCTATCTCTGTACTGCCTAAGCCCGGAAAGGACCCATTGCTATGCTCCAGCTACAGGCCCATTTCTCTTCTAAATTGTGACATCAAACTCCTCACAAAAATCATAGCCTCCAGATTCAATAGCCTAATGCAACGCTTGGTAGCACCTGATCAAGTGGGCTTCATACAGACTCGTGAAGCAAGAGATAACACTATCCGGACAATAAACGTTATAGAGAAGGCGAAAAGGGCAAACACACCTCTTTTACTCCTATCCACTGATGCCGAGAAGGCTTTTGATAGGGTGGACTGGAGGTTCCTTCGGGAGGCACTCTGTTCTTTTGGGATGCCGAAGCCCATCCTGGACTGGATCTCTGCCCTCTATTCCAATCCCACAGCCACGGTACGGGTGAATGGGTTAGAATCTGACATCTTTGCGATCTCCAACGGGACTAGGCAGGGATGCCCACTCTCCCCTTTACTATTTGTCCTTTCCCTAGAACCATTTCTTCGTCATGTGAAAGATAATCCTAATATCAGCGGGGTTCATTCTGACCACTATCAACACAAAGTAGCGGCTTACGCTGACGATCTTTTATTTTATATCACCAAACCCATAACGTCCCTGCCTTCGTTGCTACAAGAGTTGAAACGATATGGTAATCTTTCTAACTTCAAAGTTAACCTCCAAAAGTCAGAAGCCCTGAATATTTCCATACCAGACAACACATTGTCGGGTTTGCGACCCTTTTTCCCGTTTAAGTGGGCCACCCGCTCTATACTTTACTTGGGTACCAGAATCCCTGCAAATCCAAAAGACATCTTTGCCCTGAATTTCCGTCCCTTCCTAGCGACGCTTAGTACAGACCTTACGAAATGGGATCCCCTTGCTTTATCCTGGTTTGGCCGGTGTAATGTACTGAAGATGAATGCAATGCCTCGGCTTCTGTATTTGCTACAAGCCTTACCTGTCAAACTACCGCAAACTTTCTTTCATGAAGTTCGCTCAAGGTTTACTAAGTTCCTGTGGCGGGGCAGACACCCACGAATGGGCAGGGCGTTGCTGCTTAGGCCGAAGCTGAAGGGAGGCATAGGATTCCCAGACCCTGCTCTCTATTATACTGCAATACACATGACCCGAGTAATTGACTGGTGCCGTCATGGGGAAGGGAAACTCTGGGTAACGTTAGAACAGGAGATGGCACGGGCCCCATTGGCTGGTCTACCTTGGGCAGGTAAACATCTGGACCCCCACATAACCACTCACCCGCTGATTGGCCCTTCTTTGGTAGAAATGGATAGATTTTTCCGTCTTTCTTCCTTGCCCGGTTTCCCTTCTCCCATGACCCCGATCATAGGACATCCCAAATTCCCCCCAGGTATGTCAGACCCAGCCTTTACTGGACAAGCCCCGAAGGGGCTCCTGCGTGCGTCTCAATTCATGGGACCCACGGGCTGGATCCCTACAGGGTCCGTGACATCAGGATCGGCACCCATCACATTGGATAGTTGGAGAGCGGGGCAACTCTCCCACTTTCTCGGCTCGCTACCCAGATATAGGTTTTTTTCTAGACAACTTCATTCCTTTGAGGAAATATGTCTGGGCGATGGCCCAATTCGGGGTTCCCTTTCTAGATCTTACAAATCTTTGTTGGACATGCATGCTACCATAGACCCCCCCTTCCTAGCTAAGTGGGAAAGGGACCTTCAAATCACATTTACCACTCCGCAGAAGGAACGCATACTCTTCTTCGCTCATAAATCGTCACTCTGCAGCAAATATCAAGAAATCTCCTATAAGTTGACCACACGCTGGTACCGCACGCCGGCTGTATTGGCCAAAATATTCCCCAACCAATCTGATCGCTGCTGGCGATGTGGGCAACAATCTGGTACTATCCTACACATCTTCTGGGAGTGCCCCAAACTACAAACTTTCTGGCAACCGGTCCTCCGCTACATTCACAAATTCACAGATATTTCCTTAAACAATGACCCTGCTGCTGTGCTCCTCAACCTCACTCCCATGTCAGGAAAGCGATATCGTAAATCTCTTCTTAAACACCTACTCAGCGCTGCTAGAGCTTGCATCCCAAGTCAATGGAAGCAACAGTCTGCTCCAACTGTGGCCCAATGGTTCGCAAGGGTCAATGATATCGAACAAATGGAGGACCTGACTGCTACGATCCGGGACAAATCCGAGGAACATAGGACCAGGTGGTTTTATTGGACCAAGTTCCGCTTCTCAGAGGAATACCTCCGTGAGACATAGCCAGGTCGCGTTGAACACCAGAGGCTCTTGCTCCTATTCATGACCGCTAGAGGGCCTGGGGAGTAAAGGGCGGTCCTTGCTCTCTAGGTGGACTTCTGACTCCCCCCCCCCCCCACTCTTCTACTATATCACCCTCCTTCTTTCCCTCTTCTTCATTCCCCTTTCTCACTCTCACTTCTTCCTTTTATTCTCCTTTATTCTCTTCCTCTATTTTAATCCCAAAAAACTTGGTATGATTTGACCTCAGTCAGTCACCTAGCAGCACCCTTCCCCTATGTACAGATACTTAACTTCACCTTGGATACTAGGGAGAATTCATAGAGCATCATAATTGTTCAGATCCACCGTCAAGGCGAAGCCCTAGTCCTATACCCCCAGGGTATCCAAGTATTTTGTATGCTTACGGAACTGTTCCTGTTATGTAATCTTGAGTATATTCATCTTTTGTTCAGATAATACTACCGGATGTCCATGTGTACATTACTTTCTTTACACTACATATTCTGTGAAGTTTTCGTTTCAATGTATGTCGCATACCACTAAATAAATAATTGAAAAAAAAAAAAAAACTGAAGATATTCATATGCCATCTATTCCATTATAAGCCCACATAATAATGGGTTATTTCTTCATTTAAGTAGCTATGCAAATCATTATGTGCCTCCACAACTACTGTTTTTTCTAAATACAGATACAGACTAATTTTACAGAGCCATTTTTTCTACAATGTATAACTGTTTTAGGTTTTTTGGCCATCATCCATATAGTGTATAGAAACCATAACTTCTATGGAATAATACTTGTTAATCAATTAGAAAGTATAACCAAGAGGTGACAATTTACCTTTAATAACCCCTATAGTTATCTAAATGTAAAATTATTGTTTTCCTGTTTCATCCTCTATTTTATGAAGAAAGATCTTAATTACTTATTTTTAACATTGTGTTTCCTTTTATGTAATGCTTTAGATGTAAGTTTCCAAACAAAGACAGCAAGTGGCATTCAGGAAGAGAAGGGAGCTTGTGTTTCTGCGGCTGTGTCTGATGAGTCTGTGGCTGGTGACAGCGGTGTATATGAGGCATGTGCAAAACCGTAAGTATCAAAGACCTTAGAGAGAGAAGAGGGTTTTTTTTCTTGTTGCATTTTTTTTTTTTAAGTGTGCCTGTGAGGACATACGGGAGCTGCTGTTGCTGATGTGTTTTTAAAGGTGCAGGCTTCAGAGCTGTCATCCAATACTAACTTCATTACTGAGCAATTCACTAACATGGAACAAGCATGCAGTTTGGAACTTCAGACCTTTAATCATTTGTAGCCTCAGAACCCACACATTTTTTAAGTCATCCCAATCCTAACAGGTTTCCATTAAATGTGAAGTTTAGCTAAAAAATATTTTTTTCCTCCTACAGCTTTAGTGACCTAGCTTGCGTATAGGGATGAGCCTGATGTTACGTTCGACTCGAACATTGGGTTTTTGCTTGTTTGCCAAATCCCGAGCATTATGGGGCGTTCGCGGCAAATTCGAGCGCCGCGTAACGCCCCATAATGCACAATGCGAGATTGCAGTGCATTGATGTCTGATGATTGGCCAAAGCATGCACCTGACCTGCATGCTTTGGCCAATCACAGCACGCTGTTGTGAGAGCCATGATTAGCCAAAGGCAGGGTGCCTTTAGCCAATCATGGTTCAGGGGGCTACATCCACGCCCCACACTATATAGGGCTGCTTACACGGTGGCTGTATATAGTATTTATGAATTGGAGAAGTTAGCTAGAGGCAGGTTAGTTAGTGGCGTGCAGGCAGTTTAGAGTGTGTATATGTGTGTGAATATATATATATATATATATATATATATATATATATATATACATATATATACATATATATATATATACATATATATATATATACATATATATATACATATATATATATATATATACATACATACATACATACATACATACATACATACGTATTTTTTCACAAAAAATTGCGTTTGAAAGACCGCTGGGGTGACATAAAACATTGCAGCAATTGACATTTTATTCCCTAGGGTCTCTGCTAAAATATATATAATGTTTGGGGGTTCCAAGTAATTTTCTAGCAAAAAATATTGATTTTAACTTAAGAAAGAAGTGTCAGAAAAAGATTTAGACTTTAAGTGGTTAAACTTCCTGCATTTACACATTGTTTAAAGACTTGGCAGACTGCCTGGATTTTTTTCTTTACACACAGAAGTTTCCCCTTCATCTAAGAAGGAAGAGTTAGTTACAACGTTCCATTTTAAAAACTTGGCAGACTGCCCTGATGTTTTCTTTTGACAGCTGAGTGAGCAGATAAGTCTCTCCACTTGTTATATAAAAGAATTGGACACACACACACACACACACACACACACACACACACACACACACACACACACACACACACACTCTAGTATGAACCAAAGCTTAGGGCCCATTAACACTTGCCTGCACACTAAATCAAAGCAATTTAGTGATCGGCAGAAGTCGATTTTTGGCTGCAGTGATGTGTGCCAGGGAGGTGTGTGATGCTTGTTTTATCACATTACACAGCTCCCTATTTCTTTTATTTCACTTCATTCATGTCGCCACACAGCAGTGCAGTGCGTTTCACATGCTATGCAGTGCCATCCAGTGAGGTGTGATATTACAGCATGCAACATGTCTTACTGCTCACTGCACCTCCAGGTTGTCTTGCAGCAAGAACGGGACACATAGAAAACAGCTGTTTTCTATGTGCTACGTGCCCTAGAAGTGACTAGCGTTCTTTCAGTGTCGAAAAACGCCAATCACTGCTCCAGTGTGAACAGGCTCTTGTGAATCACTGACCTCTGCACTGTTTTTTACATTCCACTGACCCTGACCTCAGTGTGACTTACTACACACCTCTGAATCCTGGTTCACATACTACTGACCTCTGAACTGTGCACTACTCTTGCCTGTGCTCTGCATTACTTACTCCTGACCTTCTGAGTTACATACTACTTACCCCTGACCCCTAAACTGTGCATTACATAGTCCTGACCTCTGAACACTGCATTATATATTACTGACCTCTACACTTCATGTTACATACTACTGACCTCTGAATTCAGCAGTACTTGCTACCGCCCCCAAACTTTTTAAACCTTCCTTTTTAATGGGGCCATGCTAGGTTATCTCCTTAAAAAAAAAAAAAAAAAAAAAGTGCTATGGGCTGATGACCTTTGATCTCTGTCGTTCAAGTAGATCTCCACCTCTCCAAGGTTGTCTACCCCTGCCTTTTAAAGCCGTGTTCCACCCGCAAATTTTTATTTTTTTACAAACACTGTAGCTGCTGACTTTTAATAAGGACACTTACTTGTCCATGGAGCCTGCGATGTCGGGCCCCCGAGGCCGATCCGTCCATCGGAGCGGGTGCAGGCGCCGCCATTCTAATTAAGGGAAACAGGCAGTGGAGCCTTGCGGCTTCATTGCCCGTTTCCCACTGCGCATACGTGAGTCGCGCGGCGCTTTGTGAATGGCCAGCTGTCTTCTGGGACACACACACATGTCCCAGAAGACATCTGGGGGTGCTCACTGAAGAAGAGGATATGACGTCCTGCGCCGCGGACCGGTTGAAGAAAAAAAAAAAAAAATAACTTGCCAAAAACGAGGGGTAGAAGAGAGGTGGTCTTTCATTTAAGACCACCTCTCAAAAGTGGGTGGAACTCCGCTTTAAGCCATATGCCCATGCATAGTGTGAACTGGATGTAACAAGATCTCTGAATGAGGGAGGATGAATGACAGGATTCTCTCCCCCATTCAGATATCATGTTACAGGCAGTGCAGACAATGCACAGTCTTTTCTCAAATGAAGAGGGAGGGTTTTTGGGTCATATAGGAAAGGTGAGAGCACGGAAGTGGCTCATGTGCACAATTGGTGGTGATATTCCCGCACTGTAATATTTGCCACCTGTTTGTCATTGCAGAGGTGATGAGCACATAAACTTTGTTTTTATGAGCGTTGGGAACACTAACGTTTTGGGAGTGAAAATAGACTGTGCACACAACAATTTACTTAAATATGTATTTTTATTATTTATCTATTTGGTTAGCACATTCACTGCAACTCATGGTACTGATGGTTATTTATTCACATTGATTTGATGTTGGATATGGGATTAACAAGTTATTCAGGATAGAGGCATTTTATGCAAGATAGAGCGTACACTTTGTGTAAGATAGAGGCACTTTACAGTGGGGAAAATAATTATTTGATCCCCCTGCAGATTTTGTAAGTTTGCCCACTTACAAAGAAATGAAGGGTCCATAATTTTTTATCATAGGTGTACTTTAAATGATAGAGATAGAATATCAACCAAAAAATCCATAAAAAACACATGATACAAATGTTATAAATTGAGCTGCAGTTCAGTGAGTAAAATAAGTATTTGATCCCTTACCAACCAACAAGAATTCTGTCTCCCACAGACTGGGTACAGTATGTGCTCATTACAGATAAGTCCTGTTAATTTAAGAAAGTGCTCCTAATGACAACTCGTTATGCGTATAAAAGACACCTATCCACAGAATTTTTCTTCCAGTCAAACCTCACCATCATGGGCAAGACCAAAGAGCTGTCAAAGGATGTCAGGGACAAATTGTAGACCTGCACAAGGATGGAATAGGCTACAAGGCCATCAGCAAGAAGCTTAGTGAGAAGGAGGCAGCAGTTGGAGCGATTCTTCACAAATAGAAGAAATACAAAATCACCTTCAATCGCCCTCGATCTGGAGCTCCATGCAACATCATGGGGCATCATTCACCTCATGGGGTAAGAATGATCATGAAAAAAGTGAGGGATCAGCCCAGAACTACACAGGAGGAGCTTGTGAATAATCTCAAGGCAGTTGGGACCACAGTCACCAAACAAACCATTGGCAACACAATACTCCGCCATGGATTGAAATCCTGCAGTGCCTGCAAGGTCCCCCTCCTCAAAAAGGCACATATACAGGCCTGTCTGAGGTTTGCCAATGAACATCTAAATGATTAAGAGAATGATTGGGAAAACGTGCAGTGGTCGGATGAGACCACAATTGAGCTCTTTGGCATTAACTCGACTTGCCGTGTTTGGAGGAAGAAAAATGCTGACTATGACCCTAAGAACACCATCCCTACAGTCAAGCACAGAGGTAGAAACATTATGCTTTGGGGCTGTTTCTCTGCTAAAGGTACAGGCTGACTTTGCCACATGGACAGGCCATGTTTTGTAAAATCTTGGATGAGAACCTTCTTCCCTCAGCCAGCACACTGAAGATGGGTCACGGATGGGTCTTCCAGCATGACAATGACCCAAAATATACCGCCAAGGCAACAAAGTAGTGGCTCAAGAAGAAGCACATTAAGGTCATGAAGTGACCTAGCCAGTCTCCAGACCTTAAAGTGATTGTAAAGGCAACAAGGTTTTTTATCTTAATGTATTCAATGCATTAAGATAAAAAAACCTTATGTGTGTAGCAGCCCCCCTAATACTTACCTAAGCCCCTCTCTATCCAACAATGTTGCAGGAGAGACTTGGCTGGACGGGACTCTCCTCATTAGCTGAGACAGCAGCGTTGCACCATTGACTCCCGCTGCTGTCATACAAAGTCAGTGACCCAGTGATGAGAGAGAGGTTGCAGAAACTAGCCAGGGCTCGATGTCTGAATGGACATACGGAGCTGCACCTTGGCTCGTGTGCCCCCATAGCAAGCTGCTTGCTGTGGGGGGCAGTCATCAGGGGGGAGGGGCCAGGAGAGCCGAAGAGGGGGATCCAGGCTGCTCTGTGCAAAACTATTGCACAGATAGGTAAGTATAACCTGTTTAATATTTTTAGGCAAACAAAAAAAATAAGACTTTAGTATCACTTTAATCCTATAGAAAATTTATGAAGAGAGCTGAAACTTGGAGTTGCCAAGCAACCGCGAAACAAACCTTAAGAATTTAGAGAAGATCTGTAAAAAAGAGTGGACCAAAATCCCTCTTGAGATGTGTGCAAGCCTGGTCATCAACTACAAGAAACGTCTTACCTCCGTGCTTGCCAACAAGGGTTCCCCTGCCAAGTACGAAGTCATGTTTTGCTTGGGGATCAAATACTTATTTTACTCACTGAACTGCAAATCAATTTAGAACATTTTTTAGCGACAGTACATTTATACTTTAGATAAATATGGGTTTTGCTATCCTCTCTCAATACTACTTGTAAAGGACTAACGTTAACTTTTTTTCCTTCAAAGATATATCCACCATGCCCAATGTTCTTTAACCACAAAAGGGTATTGGTAAGGCATTGGTTATGTCAACAAACTATGGTTTTCTTCCATGTTCTAATGTTGTCTTTTGCTCTCTATCAGGCCTTGTGAAGATGTGGCATTTAGTGAAGGATATCCAGTGCTTGGGCCAGCTCAAGTTCAGTTAATTCTGAGGTGAGAACTGCAGCTTTATATCTCAAAAAGAAGAGACTTGCCACTGTGGTAATGCTACCTGCAGTGTTTATTGAAGCACAAATGTGCAACGGGACTGTCAGAGATTGCAAGGATGCAAACAACTCCTAATCATAGATTCATGGGTTTATTTTACACTGTTTTGTGGCACTGACACTTTTCCTTTAACACTTTACAGAGAACTTTGAATCACTAATATAACTACCTGTCTCATGAAGAAATTCACAATCTAATGTCTTATTTATGGCAGGGTCTGAAGGAAGACTTGCCACAAACAGCCCCACAGCAATCAGATTGTTCTTTTTACTCTTTATAACAGCATAAGAAGAATCAAATGTGTTGCTTTGGGCAATATTGGTTGAAACCATTCAAATGTAAGACCCACAGTTCCTTCTTTGCTGATTATGCAAAATATGTTTGGACTAATTTACTTCTTTTACTGGAATAAATGGAACAATGCAGTAGATGAATGTATTCTTTTATTACATTTTTATTTTGAGATGGTGTCAGCCTCAACAACACCAAAAACCTAAATGTATTTATAATTGCTAATAAGTGGATAGCAATGTATTCTGCTGCCCTCTAGTGGAATGAATAATTAACAATTAAAAAAAAAAAACTGGAACTACAAGTAGGCTTTTTTATGTTCTGGATAGCAGAGAAAGGTTAGATCCTCTCTATATACGTTTGTCTCCCTGATTTGGGGGATTTCCCTTCACTTGCTGTCTTAAAGAGGGGCATAGCAGCAAACTGTGACGTGCATGCTTTACATTGTTCTTTATAGATACCTCTGGGGGTTTGTAATAGTGTTGATGTCACCCCAGATATACCATGACAGTAAAAAAAGAAAGTTTCAATAACCATAGTGGTGTCACGGGTACAGAAACTGAGGGGCAAATGTCCTCAATCTAGAGGGTTATAGAGAGGACAATATAAAAAAACTGACAGGGTCTAATCACTCCTCGCTAATAAAGAAAAAGCAGTCTCATTTTACATTCTAAGTAGAAACCTGTGCTAAGGAGAAATATATAGCATACCATCATGGTCTCCTTCTGAAAATGCCACATGCTAGTCTTTCATGGTAATCCTTTACAATGCTTTGAATCACAGATCTGAAAGTATACAGATCAGGAGTTCTGACTTTATTTGCTGTATACCTGTTCTGGGTCAATGACTCAAAATTCAGGACTGTCAAGCAACTAGCAATTTCCAATAATATTCAGTGGTGGCAGCCAAAACATTTCCCCTTCAACAGGTTGTCTTTAAAGAGGAGCTCCAGTCTTAGTTGAGAATTAAAATTCAGCAGCTATAAAAACTGTACCTGCTGACTTTTAATAAAGAGCCTCTCTCCTGTCCCATGATCCAGGAGTGTGCTCACCCCAGCTGGTTTCTCCCTGTGTCCTCTCTCACTGACACCCTTACTATGGGCTGTGACAGCTTGCAGCGCTGTGCTGTGTGGATGGTCCTGCAGAAGACTGTCTTCTGGGTCATATTATGTGTCCCAAAAGACTTCGGGGGGGGCGGGGGGGACGGGACTTCCACTTCCAATCACTCAGGCAAAATCAGGTACTCGCCCCCCCCCCCCCCCCCCTCCTCCTCCCCAAAAGATCCATTTCACAAACAGGAGCAGGGGAGGAGGTCTTAAAGTGGGTCTTTCCCTTTTGGGTGTAGTTCCGCTTTAATGTATGCTTTATTCTTTAACCACCTTTTACCCCTTTGTCCAGTCTTTGACAAAGTTAATATGGGAGTTCTTAAATTCTCAAAAAGTTATTATAAGAGTTCTTTAAGTCTCAAAATGCACAAGAAATGTGATGCTCATTGAAACACACTGTTGAGAGAACGTTTGCTATAGAAGCCTCTAACATCTTAGTTATACTCAATAATAGTGATCATTATTAATTTACTGTACATTTGCTTTTTACCACAAATAGCATCTGCTCAGTGATTTTTTTCTTTTTTTTTTGTTTTCCTAGATATGATTCAGGAAATGCCAGCTTTGTCATGATCATTGGAGAGGCAAGATACCATCCCTCCCCGGTTCAATATGATTCCAGAATGTAAGTGAAATACATAGTGTTGGCAGTCATACATAAATAAGTCCCATGCACACAAGTGTCATCATTTACTGTGACGCCCGTGTGCAAGGGGCCAAAAACTGTGTAAAGATTTGAGTAATGTTGAGTATAGGCGAGTAAAGGTGTGCAAGCATATAGACAAGTAAAATTCTTCTTCATTGCCAGTATTGTAATATACTCACTTATACTCACGTAAACATTAAACGAGTAAACGCGTAAGTAAATTACTGCACTCAAATGTAAAAAATGTTATATTTATTTTACTGCTCTGTCCTTAATGCTGTATTACTGATCTGTACTGAGCAGTGTGCAATGTCCCATAGACAACAATGCATACCAAAGCATTTTAGATCAGTAAAAATACAATTTTTTTTACTCCCATGTGCAACAGGCCTTACTGTTGCCATATGTTATACATTTGTTTTTTCAATTGATTTGTTATTTAGTTCAGTTTAGTTCAGTTTAACAATTAGTGCTAAGGTTCCCCTCCTATCAGATATCTGTGATCTTGCTTATTGATTCCAGTTGTAGCCGTCCAGTCTGTTACCTGTCACTATGGCTGAAATTAAAGACTACAGCAAACCCCATCCCTCACTACCCTATGGAAAAGGGGGGATTTATATTGTCTGTTTCTTAGAAACACATGTGAATTTTATCTGCTTAAACTAAATAAACATTTTTATAGTTTATCTTTTATGTACATTGGTCTTATAGTTCCGCATTGACAGTAGCTAACATAGTCTAAGGTGGTTTGACTCTGGTAAGTCACTGCTGATACTGACTATGGCACCAATGTAATGGACAGTTTGCTTTCCACTGACTGCAATATCAGGACTGTTGTCCCTACAACTGATTTTTGTAGTTTAACTTTTATGCACATTGGTCTACATAGTTCCGCATTGACAGTAGCTAACATAGTCTAAGGTGGCTTCATGGGATGAAGACTGGATCTCTGGTAAGTCACTGCTGATACTGACTATGGCACCAATGTAATGGACAGTTTGCTTTCCACTGACTGCAATATCAGGACTGTTGTCCCTACAATTGATTACCGATATTAATGATTTTTTCGTCGTCTGAACACTAAGACTAGGACACTTTTTTTTTTCTTCCCTCTCTCAGCATGGTAAATCATACTATGTTACATGTTTCTCACCACTGCACTCTGTAAGCTGGTGTATACATTTACATACTCCCAAGCCTCGCATTTACCCTGTGTTGAATGTACACATTTCTGAACCCTGCACTTTATTTGCTATGTTGTACATTACATAGTCCTGACCCCTACGCTCTAAAATCTCTCATATGTACTCCTGTCCCCTGCGTCCTATAAGCTAGCTTATATGTTACATGCTTGTGATTAGTGCACTATATTGTATGTCGCTTTACCTCACTGCTGCATTTTGTATGCTGCATTGTACATTACATACTCCTCACATCTGCACTGTATAAACTGTGCTAAATGTTACATATTACATGTTTATTGCATGTTACATATTCCTGATCCCGGCACTATGCAGCGTTTTATATGTTTCATAGTCCTGACCTCTACACTCTCTTCTTTAAGGTAGGCAAGACAAAGTTTTAGCTATCTGTCTGCTTGTGCATCCTGCAGAGTCATGTAGGCTGGATACACAGGGGAGCAAATAAAAAGTTCATTGCTGCCAATCACAATCATCACTCCAGCTCACATGACATGCAGGAGTGTCACATAGGACAGTTAATTGTAGAGGAAGGAGGAAGCTTAGGACTGCATTACTCTGAAAATTGGCATTCTCAGACAGAATGACAGTGCTTAAAGGAGTTGTAAAGGCAGAAGGTCTTTTTATCCTAATACATTCTATGCATTAAGAAAAAAAAACCCTCTGTGTGTAGCACCCCCCTTATTACTTACCTGAGTCCCTTCTCTCTGCAGCGATTTCCACAAGTGCTTTAGCTGTCCCAGACACTCCTCCTGATTGGCTGAGACACAGCAGCGGCGCCATTGGCTCCTGCGGCTGTCAATAGAAACCAGTCAGCCAATCAAGGGGGAGAGGGACAGGGCCTGGTCAGGGCACCGAGTCGGAATGGATACGCGATGCTCTGACTCGGCTCGAGTGCCCCCTGTAGCAAGCTGCTGGCTGAGGGGGCACTCAATAGGAGGAGGGGCCAGGAGAGTAGAAGATGGACCCGGGAAGAGGAGGATCAGGCAGCTCTGTGCAAATCCAGCTGCACAGAGGAGGTAAGTATATGTTTGTTGTTTGAAAAAACAAAAAAACAAAACAAGCCTTTACAATCACTTTAAGGGGGATCAGCTTGAATTATATTGCCACTCAGAATAAGGAACTATGATAAAATGGCAGGATTAAAAGGTATTTACTAAATAGGACTTATAATGGGACATTAAAATGAAATTTAACATTTTAGGTTTACTGACATCTTAAAGCGGAGTTCCACCCAAAAGTGGAACTTTCGCCTTTTTGTCTCCTTCCCCACTTCCGGATGCTGTGCCATCTCTCAGAAGTTCATGCCCCCTTCTCTTTCCTCCACCGCCAGGCCAATTAGAAAGCGCAGCGCACTTTGCGCATGCACAGTAGAGAACCGGCTGTGCAGCCGAAAGGCTTCACTGCCGGGTTCCCTTACCAGGATTGGTAGCGGCTGCATCTTCAGATCGGCTGGGGTGCTTACATCGTGGGCTCCCTGGACAGGTGAGTGTCCATATATTAAAACTCAGCAGCTGCAGTATTTGTAGCTGCTGACTTTTCATTTTTCATGGGGGGCGGACCTCCTCTTTAAGGAGTATTTATATGGTACACAAACTGCAGTATATACGTGCAGTGTATACAGTCAATAGACTCAGGTTTAATATAATCATGCCCATTAAAGCGGGAGACCGGCGACCAATTTTTTTTTTTTTAGGTCATTGAGACACTTTGCTAAACCCAAAATAATACTCACAGTTTGGGTGTAATATTTCCGCCTCTGTCTGTTTTCGTACTGAAGAATAACTTAAAAAATGTGATGCTGGCTGTTTCCATCTTGCTTGTGGGCATGTGAAGCCCACAAGCATTGATTTCCTGGATGCGGTGAATGCTGTTCATTCACAGCTTGTTCACACACATGATCATTGTTTCCGCACTGAATCTTGGGAAGCCTGACACTTGGCTCCCAGGAGACAGTGCGGCGCCAGGGAAAGGCAATAAACACGCCTACTCCCATGGGAGGAGAGACAGGAAATGCCACAATAAAGTACAATATAAAGGTAATTACATCGATAAAAAAATTTTTCGTGCGGCATTTGAACATCTATGCAATTAACTGAAGGGGGTAAGATTAAGTTAAAAATTTTAGTGGAACCCCGCTTTAAGGACAATTCAAAGCAAGGAATTTTCCACTGTGCAGGTAGTGCACGTCAAACTTATTCCTCCTCAGTGTACCCCCAGGCCTGCCTCTCTGTTCGGCTTAAAGTTCCAGAAACCCAAAGACCTGCCTACCAGCTAAAGAAAGTAATATTGTATGCTGAAGAGTTGTTTTATGCTTCTGAATATGGCATATGCTGCTGATCACTGAAACACTCTTTAATGAACCACCTCACTTCCTTTTCATACAATAGATGAACTGTCTCTGGTTGACCTATTTGTGTTATGCTGCTGATTACAAGAGGTGATAAAAGACTGTTTTGGGAGGGTTGTTATGCAGCTAACATGTATAGGATGTTAAAGCGGAACTAAACTCATAGATTTAAAGAGGTAGTAAACTTCTCTGTTTTGTTTGTACCTATAGGTAAGCCTATAATAAGGCTTACCTAATAGGTACTGTAAATATCTCCTAAACTTGCACAGTTCAGGAGATATGTACTGTATACTGCGCTGATTAGGTCATTGGCGCATGCACTCTGAAGAAACGGCCGCCTGTGCTGTTTCTTCAGGGCCTGTGCTGTGACCGTGGCTCCCGCGTGCATGCGAGGGAGTGACGTCATCGCGGCTCCATCCAATCACAGCGCCAGGGACCGTGAACCTGGAAGAAACTCCGGGGAGGATGTCAGCCATGTCAGCGGTGTGCGGGCACCGTCGCAAAGCTTTGTTCTAAGTTAAGTATTTCATAATGAGCTAGTATGCTATGCATACTAGCTCATTTCGCCTTTGTCTTGCAGGTTTTTTTTCACGAGGGTTTACAACCTCTTTAACATTTTCAAAAAACAGTTACCTATCAGTGCGTGCCAGGAGTGTAACTGTCCCATTTGCTTGTCCTCTGAACCAAACTGTCAAACTATTGGTGTTGGTTGGTGTCAACTGATCACATGTGCATCATCATGGCAGTTGAAGATCAAACAGAGGCTAAGATGGCAGTTACCTTGGCTGAACACGATAGGAGGGTTGAGTTTCACTTTAAGTGCAACCCATAAAAAACTCCTATGGTTATACCTCTTCTGCATGCTATAGACCTACATCTTTTATGTGCTGTTGGCCCCTCATTCTGTTCAAAACACCATCATACAGGCATGATCACATGAGACAGACTTCTCGTATATGTGGCCCATTTCATTTACTGTGAATCGCCCCTATTTTGTCTAAAACTGGCCCTGAAGAGAAGCAGATGCAAAAGTAAATATACATACACTCTCCTTTTACTCCTCCTTAAAAATTCATTTTAGATGGCAGTCTTCAGTTAGTTTCACAATTCCAAAACATCAGACATTATTGCACATGGATCTTTTAATGACTAGAGTACCCTTTAAAAAGTCATAGTTGACTTGGGGTGGAACCAAGCCTTTTAGCCAGGGGGTAAAGCCAGGTAAGTTGACATCCAGAAACTGCTGACTGATTAGTGTGCAGGAGTAAATAATGGAGTTCCTATGTGATCATTGCCTAAGGCATTTAAGATCGTGCTTGCATGCACTTTTTAAATGTGAGTTTTCTGTATGATTTGTTTTCATCTTAAACTAAAGGATTTTATAGGATTAGTGCTTTTTCTGCTTTGTTCTTACTTGGTGTATAAACAGAGGGAGTCTATTAACACTAAGAAGTGTATTTGGATGAGGAGTTATTGCCACAGGAATATACCTAAGCCGTGTTTGCTTTTCTATGATTGAAAGGTAAACAGAATTTTCCAATTTGAGGTGGACGGTTGGAATTTACATGCAGAGATTTAAAGATATACAATTGAGAAAAAAAATGTCTAGGACTTTTTGTAATAATGGGACTTTGTGTCACAAATGATAAATTACCAGCTCACTCTGTTTTATTGATTGTGGGCCTATAATCAATATGAACAAGTCATATTTGCTTTTATATTCAATGGATATATTTTTAGAGATCAGCCTAAACGATGTATGATGTTTTTATATATAATTGTGTTTGTCAAATGTATTCTAAAAATTATGTATGTAGCAGTTATAGTTGGGTTGTGGTTTCTGTGGTGTTTTTTTTTGTTAAGTGCAGACGATATAATTTTAATTTATTAGATATAGTGTAAGTTCCCTTTGTCTCAGCAACATTCATAAAGAGAGTTCCCTTCATGAGCAAAGTTGAAGGAAAAAATTCCTCTTAAGTACTAAGTGCTTTGTGATGCACTGGATATACAAGTTCAAAGGGTAGAAAGCATATACAATGGAGACTGCTGTTTTGGTTGATGTCTGATTTATCTCTTTCATCTTGCTTTTGCCTTTTCTGATTGCAACTACACAGGCATTTTTCCTTTTTCCTTTTTTTTTTTTTTTTTTTTTCCTTGGGGGGATTTAAAGTCTTGTAACCACTTTCAACCATACAAAACTAATAGTAACAGAAAATGGCAAGTATATTTCTGAAACGTCTTTGCTTTTTTTGGCTGAAGAAATAGGTCTAGAATACTTGGATGTATGTGGACCTGTGACAATTTGCATTTTGTTCTCCTTTTGTCTATCCGCTTATTTGGACTTCTTTAAAGGGAGTTATGTGAGATGGAATGGAACGGTCACTGGTGAATTGGTTTTAAAGGTGCAGTATCTGGAACTGCCGTCTTCATCCTTGCTTAACTGTCTAATGCAGCCTTTCTCAACTAGGATTTTGTGGAATCTCCAGGTTCCTCCAGAGGTTGCTAGGGGTTTCTTGATCGGTGTCAGTAACCACTGACACCGATCGTCTTTTTAGATCTCTGTGAGAGGAACATTCTTCCCACTGACCATGCTAATGCGATCTGTAGATATAGTAAGTATTATCAGGGGTTCTTTGAGACCAGAATGTTATTTTAAGGGTTCCTCAATGTTAAAAAGGTTTGAAAGGCTGGCCTAATGAGTTATTTACAGAGTATAATTGTAATAATAATAAGTTTGAATTCACAATCCACATATCTCTTTGATCAGTGACCTAATACGTAGTGAAGCAAGGATAAGTATGACATCAGTGGGCACTGGCAGTGTAAAAACAGAGAGGCAATTGCCACTGCCGCATTTTTGTCCTGCTAGGTTAATTTTCATAAAGCAATGAGCAGTGTCCATAGGGCAGTATCCAATAGCAAGCAATCAGTCAACATCTTTGAAGCAGACCTTGCAGCACAGAATTAATGTAGACTGCTGCCTGGATTGACACAAAATAATAAATAAAAATGTTTTTACCATATAGAGAACAATTTTTGTACTCTCTGCCCTGTCTAGGCAGTCAGTGGTGAAATGTGCCCTGCCTTCTGCAACCTCCTGGGAAGGCCATATCACTAGATGTTGAAGACTGACCTTAAAGCGTTGGTTAGCCCCAAAAAAATATGGATCCTGTTTCTTTAGAGGATGTAATAAAGCACAGTGCTTATGCTGTGTCATTTGGCCCCCTGTATCACCTGTAATACCTAGCTGATCCTGCCAGTTTCTGCCCTCCCCTTTGTAAACTGACCTTGGTGTATCATGGCTGCTGAGCCCTGACACCGTAGTCAGTTTACGTGCCTCTGCCAACCGCAGCTCTCCCTGCCTGTCTGCCCATGTGTCAGTGCCTGCCCCCGCAACTCCTCATGCTCTCATAACAGTTTAAAATTTATATCATCCTGCAGGTTCCCTAAGACCGCTGCTCCTGTCTCTGTGCTTTATTAAAAAATGCCTCCTTTACCGGGTTTCAGATCGGCTCCCCGCAATTACAATCGACTCTTTCTTTCCTCTCCTCCTTGCGTCCCGGCTGATATCAGTGGGGGAATCTCGGCCCTGCTCGTTGCATCTCTCAGCCAGGCAGAGAGGAGACACAGCCAGTGACGTGATTGCAAGGAGCTACTCTAAAACCCGGTAAAGGAGTCATTTTTTTTTAATAAAATACACACAGGAGCAGCTGTCATTAGGGAACCAGCAGGATTATGTAAAGTGGTATAAGTGGGTTAATAACCACTTTATATGCTTTTCCCAAAACTTGTGAAAATTTGTTCCGACACAAATGAAATTGGCATACACCATCTGCTTATACGGGGATCTGGCATGCACTTCATTAGTGGGCTGGTTAAAAGAAATGGCAAAAAAAATACTACTGCTGTTGACATGCTTTAGAAACTGATACCAACTCCCGCCTGGTGAGACATTTTTGGTAAAGTGTACAAAAACTCAAAATCATTTTTTTCCATTTGATTAGCATCATGCCTCATGAGACTCATCAGCAATTATTTAAACCTGGATTCTCCCATCAACACACATTTACTTTACAAACATGCAAACACAAAACCAAAAATTGATGAGCACAATACACCTTTTATTCAATAAATTGGATATCACTGTGAAGTGACATGGTATTTACTGCAGTGAGTGTCGGTGTCTCTCTGAATCGGTGTCAAACAGCATAGGCTACTAATCACCACAAAGTAGGCCATTTTACATCTAGTCTGCCCTCCTTAATACAGTAGAAAAACATCTACTGGAATAGGGCTGCAGGAATACCTAGACATAAAATCCCCCATCTGTCTGAATTCCGCTGCTGTTTTAGGCACAGATTGCCCAGATCTTGCCAGTTTGGCCATATGTTCACACTTTCTGATCACTTTTGATATTGTGTTTCACAGGTGCATTAGCTTATTTAGAAATATGAAAATATAAAATGATTGTTGGACCCCAGTATCAACCTTTCTTTTTTTGCTTTCAGTTTTTTGCAGATTGTGTTGTATGCCCATAAACACCAGTATGCATGAGGCCTTTTTTAGTAAGGCAGTAAACAAAAATAGTTCCAATACAAGAGGACTTTTTACAACAAGCCAAGCATAAAACAAACAAAACATATGCTTGTTTGAGCCACTAACAAAACAGTATCTGGCCATACATGGGGCATGGCTAAAATGTGAGCCCAGCAGGACATGTGCAGGCTGAGCTCCGCTCCTATCTGATCCTGGTCATATCCTTTGCAGCGTGGTTCTGCTCTATTGACCCACCCTGCTCTTGGTCTCCTTGCTGCTTCTGCAGTGATTGTGTTGCGGTGTCTCCCTATGTCCCCAGGCAAGCCTAAGCTGATTAAACCTCTGGTGGGTTTTTCCCACACCCCTGCCACCAGTGGCCATCTTGGACGCGAGGTCTCCTCATACTGCCATCTCGGCAGGCACACAGACACAACTCCGGCAGACATGGAGTGGGCCAGCCTGACCGCTACAGATCTTCTCATTGCCATCACCTCTTGCAAGGTAGCCTTCATCTCAAAAATTGACATGCTTTCCATGGATATTTTCCTCATCCATCATGATATGGAGAAGTACTGAGGGCAGTTCTCAGAGGCTGAGTTCCACGTATCCACCACGGTTCGAGCGGACTCCAGGGAGCTCCATGCGCTGTAATGCCGGGTAAAAGCTCTCCAAGAGAAGTTTGTGGATATGGAAAACTGGCTCGGCCACAATTACCTAAAGGTGGTGGGGATCCCTAAACGGGTGGAAGGCTCTAACCTTCCTTATTTGCTGAGAAATTTTTAATCAATCTACTCGGCCTACACGATCTACCTCCTATGTTTGTAGTTGACAATGCCCACAGAGTTCCCCCTGCTCCATCGATCCCTGGCGCTCAACTACTGGGTCTGTGATGTACTCCTGGCGGCTGCAAGGAACAAACAAGAGCTGGTCTAGGAAAATGCCAGGATCTCTATTTTAACAACGCAGGCGCTCCTTTACCGACATCCACTAATGTCTTCAAAATTGTGGCCTAAAGTACAACTTGCTTTATCCTAGCCGACTCCGGGTTCTAGATGATGGTACAACCCAATTCTTCGACATGCCCGCTGTGGTGGAGAGCTGGCTGGAAAACCGGTGACTTTCCACCTTGCTTTACAATGCATCTTTAAGTCTTTTACCCTTCCTTTAATACACAGGCACTTTGGCTTTACTTCTCTACTTTTCCTTGCCAGCTTTGGGCTCTCCAGCCTGTTTTACACTGACTTTCTCTTGCTGCTCCTTGTCCAATCCTGGGCAGGGAGTGTCACATTTTCAGCAATGTTTTCTCCACACCGCTACTACATCTGTCTCTCATGGGAATAGCTAGCTCTGTCTGATACACTAGAGACCTTTTGCAATTTTTTTCTTCTTTTTTGCATTTCATCTTTTTCTTTTTTTTGTGCCACGTGTTTGTTTTGATTGCCGTTAACTCCAGGTTCTCAGTGTGGGGTCAAAGCCTTGCACTGCCGGGACGTTTGTTCTGTGCAGTGCCTCGATTTGGAGTCTTTTTTATTTTTTATCAGGAATGTTAAATGTTTTAGTATAGTACTTTTTATGGTGCACGTTTGGATGCCCGTTAGAGACTCCCATGTCTCCTCTCTCACTATCCTAGATTGGTCATGTTGGTTATTTCGCCATGGCTACTAAACCTGTGAAACACTTCTCGGTCCTCTGCTGGAATTTATGTGGCCTTATATCCAAATATAACATTTTACAAGAAACACATCTGATGGGCAGCAAAATACTTGCTTTGAAAAGTCCCTGGATACAAAAGGTGTTTCACGCCACATACTCTTCCTTCTCCAGAGGGGTTTCTTTTTTAAACACTTACAGACCAGAAGATTTGGCTGCTTGATGACCAGGCCATTTTTTGAGGTTCGGAGGACCTATGGCTGCAATTGGGCACAGTGAGGCATTCTAATGGGCACAGTGAGGCTGCAAATGGGCATTGTTGACCCTCTTTTCCACTTACAGTAGCTGCGCGTTTCTCACCCTAGGCTTATACTTGAGTCAAAAACAAAAGAGTGGAAGGAAAAAAGAATTCTTCAGTGAGGAACCAGCAAGCTAGCAAAAATGTAAATTTATTGTAAAGAAATGATACCACATATACACCAAACAGTGTCAAAAAAGATGACTGTGAATAAACCAAATACCACCACTAATAATAAAATAGACAACGTTGTCTAAAACAAAGGACAACATACAGATGGCCACCACTATACATACACTCACAACTAAATGGCTAGCTAGACTTGCATCGTCTCATATATAGTGTCTCTGGATTGAGTTGGGGAGCCAAGGGGTGACAGTATGCAGCCGTGGATGATGGTGTTGCACCCACGGACGGGCCCAATGTACTATCATTTGTTGTTATATGATTTGAATGGCCGTCTATCTGTTGCGCAGTTGCTTAGACAACCATCAGCTGATATACTTAAGTCTTCAATTGGAATGGCTATTTAAGCCGCCTACCGTAATCACTGCGCATGCTCTGAAGAAATCCTTGACGGATGAAACGCGTCAGCATGACACCATCACGTTTAACGTAGTACCCATACAGACCCACCCACCAGCCCTGGGGATCTGATTCGCTACTCTGCTGAAGCCGCCCAAGCCCTGTCGAAAGCATGTTGATAGTCCCACCGCACGGAACCAGGAAGTAATCGTGGCGTTATACCGCATCCAGGCGGCACGTTGCCACGTCCCCCATTCCCACTACCCTGGCGGGCATCTATCTACACGGACTTACCAGCTACTCACGAGTGACCAGAGGATGATCCAGCTGCTTCACACAGCCTGAGACCGCTTGAGGAGGATTGGAGTGTCTAATATGCCGGGTGTATCCTGATGGTCCATGGTCTGGTGAGATCGTGTCATTTTATCTCCATGATCCAGCTAATACGCTGCCTCTACACAGCTACACAGGCACACACTCCCTCCTACACCTCTGCATAGTACCCACACAGCTACCCATGCGTGCCATCAGCTGTGGTTGACCACCTAACTGCATGTGCCATCATCAGTAATCCTCGTGGTCAAAATATACACAGTTACACCTTAGTCTGCCCTCGGCAGTGGGCACAGCGGCATCCCATCATCCACGGCTGCATACCGTCACCCCTTGGCTCCCCAACTCAATCCAGAGACACTATATGAGACGATGCAAGTCTAGCTAGCAATTTAGTTGTGAGTGTATGTATAGTGGTGGCCATCTGTATGTTGTCCTTTGTTTTAGACAACGTTGTCTATTTTATTATTAGTGGTGGTATTTGGTTTATTCACAGTCATCTTTTTTGACACTGTTTGGTGTATATGTGGTATCATTTCTTTACAATAAATTTACATTTTTGCTAGTTTGCTGGTTCCTCACTGAAGAATTCTTTTTTCCTTCCACTCTTTTGTTTCTGTTATGCTTTGTAATTCAGAGGAACACACCCATCCATGATCCCCTGAGCTGGGTGTCTGCAAGTAGCTGCATTTAAAGGCAGATGTCTCCTGGGTATCATCCCCATCTGTCTATATATACATTTAATTAAGCAAGGTGTTTGGTTCATAAATTTTCTCCTTTTTATTCATATTTGCCATGTGGGATTATACTTCCCTTCCTTTATGAACCTCACGTTGTTACCACGCACACCAAACTGTACCTTGACCACACAGTTTTTCTAAGTGGGCCCGTCCTTGGATGCCTTCCACCCCCTCTCCCCTTTCCCCCCACACTTGGCTATTTAAATCCCCCCCTCTCTGTGATATGGCTTATCTCCTTGACGAGGACATTGATCGAGAAATCCAGTCTGCCTTTTCCTCTCAACAATCAGCTTCAAACCTGTGTGAAGATTCCCTCCAGACCCTATTCAGGAACCATAAAAAACTAACCATAAAATTCCTGAATAGGAAGTGGGACATCTCATCACTAAAATCTCACATTGAGAATGGAATTGTCCCTAGAGGCCTGAGAGAACGGGTGACTCCAGCTGGACATCTTCACACACCACGCTTTATAGAGACATGGAAGGCCAGCTGCCTGAGGCGAGGTCTTGAAATTATGCAGTTGATTGTTGATGAGGAACAGGCTCAACTTGTGGAAATCAAAGCTGAGATAGATAATAGCGTCAGTTTACTCGAACCTTTTAAAACAGACCCTTCATTTGAAAAACACAATGAGCTCCTTAAAAAAGAAGTAGAGAAAACCCAGAGAAATCTTAAAATCCACAAACAAGAAAAATTTAAACAAAATTTACTGGACCTTGAAAGTGGTGATATGTTTGATCCCACAATCCATAAAGGAAGGAGTCGCTCGCGTAAAAATAGAGGAAGGAGTAACAGCTCAGCCAATACTAAGACCACCCGCAAACAATACTCTTCGACTGAGAGTGACAGTGAACATAGAGACCTTTCGGTGACTTTTTTAGAGAGGGACCAGTCACCAATAGACAACCCCCTAACTACCACAGGGAAAAACAAAGCAACCGGAAGAGGGAAAATACCCCCAGACTCACCCCCAGGTCACCAGGGAAGACAAAGGGAAACTCGCAAAAGCCAAAGACAACTGAGGAAGAAAACACACAGGACATAACCACTCAGGAATTATCAGTAGACTCCACCACAGATATGAAGGTAGTAAACCTCACGAAGTTCCCCCTGAATCAACATCACCTCTCCCTGCTTAGTAGGGGCCTTTCTTTCTCTCCTAAATCAGGGATGAATGAGTTCGAAGTATACAAGGACATCTCCCTCTATCTAAGAAAAGTCCTATTTAGATATTGGCATCTATCTAAACATTCTGAAACTAATCAAGATACCCAAAACAAAGAGGAAAGGGAGGCCCTGGATGCACTTGTTTCACTTCTACTAGAAAATGAGGACTCTAACTCGGATTCAGAGATACCCCCTGTGCAAGATGCCCTGACCCGCTCGGCTAATTTATCCATCAAATCAAACAAAATGCCCCCGCTGTCCAAACATAAGGCCATTGAATTCTTTCTGGCACAGGTTAAACGAGATCTATCCAGGGTTAACTGGAAATATAAGGGTATAGACAACCTCACCAGAGACGAACGAAAGTCCCTAAAAGAATTAGAGGAGACCCCTGGTATCGTAATTAAGGGTAGTGATAAAGGGGGTAACTTGGTCCTCCTCACCGAGGATCAATATGAAAACGAAGTACTTAGACTTCTAAGTGACAAACTTACCTATCATAAACTTGATTTTAATCCCTTTCCTGAGATTGTCAATGAACTAAATTACTTATAGTACTATCCCATCTAGAGAATGTGGTCCTACCGGAGGGATCTCTCCTGGTTGGTATTGATGTCGAATCCTTATACACATCGATTCCCCATACTTGGGGACTCAAAGCAATTCAATTCTTTCTTGAAAAGAAATTTCCACATCTGGGACACCAAAACGAGTTCATTTGTGATACACTCCAATTCCTACTGAAGCATAATTGCTTCCAGTTCATGGGGACTTACTACCAACAAATCAGGGGCACCTCAATGGGGGCACCCTGGGCTCCCTCCTATGCATGCCTCCATCTTGGTATGTGGGAGGAGGAATGTGTCTACCATTCATCGATGTACCTCAGCTACAGTCGCCTCTGGCTGAGGTACATTGATGATGTACTCATGATCTGGGGGGGTACAGAACAAGAACTGGTATTGTTCATGGATGAACTCAACACCAATGACCGGAACATTCGGCTTACTTACACAGCCCACCAACACACCCTCCCATTCTTGGACCTCACCCTCACGGCCAACAATGGGAAGATTAGTACCAAAACGTACAGAAAACCCACGGCAGCGAACACACTCCTCCAGGCCACGAGTGACCATCCAAGATCATTGATCAGAGGTATACCTGTGGGTGAGTTTCTCTGCATTCGCAGAAACTGCTCCACACAACAGGATTTTGACATAGAAGCCAGGGACCTATATGGTAGATTCCGAGACAGGGGTTATTCCCATGCGTCTATCAGAACAGCTAAGAAAAGAGCTGTCCAGACTGATCGACAGCAACTTCTTTCTAGAAAAAAACCTAGGGCTTTAAAAGACAGCTATGGGCCCCCCAGGATCATTACCAAATATGGTTCCCAATGCAATCAAATCAGAACCATCCTTGGTAATCACTGGCATATTCTTTCAGGCTCTCCTGTGCTTGGTGAAATAGTAGGGGAACGCCCTCTCCTCACCGCCCGACGTTCTCGGAACCTCAGGGACCACCTCATTCACTCTGAATATTCCAGGTCACATAGTCAAAACTGGCTTACACAACTCCCACCCTTAAAGGGCATGTTCAAATGCGGCAGATGTAGTATATGTAAGTATGTAGAGCGTACGGACGTGTTCACTGGTTCTGATGGTGAGAAACAGTTTAAAATTCATAATTTTATCAACTGCAATACCACACGAGTGGTTTACATGCTCACATGCCCATGCGGAAAAAAATATGTGGGAAAAACAAAAAGGAAACTTAGGATCAGAATCAGTGAACACGTCCAGAGCATCCTTAGTAAGGATGACGAGCGCCCCATCCCCCTACACTTCCTTAACCATCATGGTGGTGATCCCACGGGACTTACTGTCAAGGGTATCTACAAATTAAATCTCCCCCTCAGAAGGGGTGACTTCGACAGGATTCTCTGCCAGAAAGAAAAAATGTGGATGTACACCCTTGACAGCATGTCCCCACATGGGTTAAATAATGAGTGCAATCTATCAGTATTTCTTACATCATAGTTGCTGGGGGAGACTTTTCATACCCCTTTGCCCCTGCCCTGTCTATTTTAATATTTACTTAGCCAAAGTGTGCTGTGTTTACTTTTCCCCTTTCCCCTTCTTTTCTCCCTTCCTTCCCCTCCCCCCCCCCCCCACCCTCCACAACCCCTCTTCTTTTTCCCCTTCTTTTCCCTTCCCCCCTCTCCCTTCTGCTCCTCTCCTTTATCCCCTTTCCTTCACCTCCCCGGTTCATTTATTTATTTAATCATTTCTGTCACACCCCATGGGGGTGTTGCACCCACGGACGGGCCCAATGTACTATCATTTGTTGTTATATGATTTAAATGGCCATCTATCTGTTGCGCAGTTGCTTAGACAACCGTCAGCTGATATACTTAAGTCTTCAATTGGAATGGCTATTTAAGCCGCCTACCGTAATCACTGCGCATGCTCTGAAGAAATCCTTGACGGATGAAACGCGTCAGCATGACGCCATCACGTTTAACGTAGTACCCATACAGACCCACCCACCAGCCCTGGGGATCTGATTCGCTACTCTGCTGAAGCCGCCCAAGCCCTGTCGAAAGCATGTTGATAGTCCCACCGCACGGAACCAGGAAGTAATCGTGGCGTTATACCGCATCCAGGCGGCACGTTACCACGTCCCCCATTCCCACTACCCTGGCGGGCATCTATCTACACGGACTTACCAGCTACTCACGAGTGACCAGAGGATGATCCAGCTGCTTCACACAGCCTGAGACCACTTGAGGAGGATTGGAGTGTCTAATATGCCGGGTGTATCCTGATGTCCATGGTCTGGTGAGATCGTGTCATTTTATCTCCATGATCCAGCTAATACGCTGTCTCTACACATCTACACAGGCACACACTCCCTCCTACACCTCTGCATAGTACCCACACAGCTACCCATGCGTGCCATCAGCTGTGGTTGACCACCTAACTTGCATGTGCCATCATCAGTAATCCTCGTGGTCAAAATATACACAGTTACACCTTAGTCTGCCCTCGGCAGTGGGCACAGCGGCATCCCATCATCCACGGCTGCATACCGTCACCCTTTGGCTCCCCAACTCAATCCAGAGACACTATATATGAGACGATGCAAGTCTAGCTAGCCATTTAGTTGTGAGTGTATGTATAGTGGTGGCCATCTGTATGTTGTCCTTTGTTTTGGACAACGTTGTCTATTTTATTATTAGTGGTGGTATTTGGTTTATTCACAGTCATCTTTTTTGACACTGTTTGGTGTATATGTGGTATCATTTCTTTACAATAAATTTACATTTTTGCTAGCTTGCTAGCTCCTCACTGAAGAATTCTTTTTTCCTTCCACTCTTTTGTTTCTGTTATGCTTTGTAATTCAGAGGAACACACCCATCCATGATCCCCTGAGCTGGGTGTCTGCAAGTAGCTGCATTTAAAGGCAGATGTCTCCTGGGTATCATCCCCATCTGTCTATATATACATTTAATTAAGCAAGGTGTTTGGTTCATAAATTTTCTCCTTTTTATTCTTATACTTGAGTCAATAAGTTTTCCCAGTTTTTTGTGGTAAAATTAGGTGCCTCGGCTTATATTCGGGTCGGCGTATACTCGAGTATATACGGTACATGGGTTACACCATAGGTAACGTATAAGCTCTCAGTTTCCTCTTGTAGAGCATATGGTACACCCTCTTAGACTTGATTTATTTATTTTTCTATCATACCCTGTAGCCTAAGTCTATGCATCCTACTCCTGATGAGTGGCTGTTACCGCCACGAAACCCGTCGAGTTTTAATTCAAGGATGCCAAGCCAAGCTTGTCTTAAAATCATGAATTCTGTAAATTTTATTGTATGTTTACAGTTATCATGACGATTACAATCATTGGACCTGTATTTGTATCAATCTATTAATTGCTTCTGTCTGTACCAAACACGATCGTGTGTGAGAAGGAGATTGTGGTAACATCTTGTTAGCGCTTACAGTGTACACCAATCACACCGATTGTCCCCCCTAATAAAGAGGACCTGTCACCACCCAATCAAAGTACCTGTAAGTCTTCCTAAATACCCGAGTACCTGTCACAGTCCATCTGAGTACCCGAGTACCTGTCACAGTCCATCTAAGTACTCGAGTACCTGTCACAGTCCATCTGAGTACCTGTCACAGTTCATATGAGTACCGAGTACCTGTCACAGTCCATCTGAGTACCTGTCACTGCCCTTCAGAGTACCCAAATACCAGTCACCAGCCCATCAGAGTACCCGAGTACCTATCTGTAGCCCTTCAGAGTACCCGATTACCTGTCACCAGCCCATCAGAGTACCCAAGGGCCTGTCTGCAGTTCATCAAGTTACCCGAGTACCTATCTGCAGCCCATCAGAGTACCCGAGTACCTGTCTGCAGCCCATGCCTCATAGAATATACGTTGGGGTGTTTGCTTTCCAAAATGGGGTCATTTTGTGGGTAATTCCACTGTCCTAGTGCTCAAGGACCTTCAAAATTGTGATATGTAGGAATGAAATGAGATGTGTAATTTATGCTCGTAGAACGCCTGAAGGTACTACTTCAATGTTGGGCTTCTGTATGTGGCCAGGCTGTGTAAAAGTCTCACACATGTGGTATCGCCATACTCGGGAAGAGTAGCAGAATGTATTTTGGGGTGTAATTTTTGCTATATACATGCTATGTGTTATAAATATCTTATAAATTGACAACTTTGTGTAAAAAAAAAATTTAAAAAAAAAATGCGTTTTTCATTTTTTTCCACATTTTCCAAAAACGTCTGGGAAAAAAAATGAACCTGTTCAAAAGACTCAATATACATCATAGATTATACGTTGGGGTGTTTGCTTTCCAAAATGGGGTCATTTTGTGGGCAATTCCATTGTCCTGGTGCTCCAGGGCCTTCAAAAGTGTAATAGATGGTTGAGAAATGAGATGTGTTTATTTATGCTCGTAGAACGCCTGAAGGTGCTACTTCTCTTTTGGGCCTTTGTATGTGGCCAGGCTGTGTAAAAGTCTCACACGTGGTATTGCCATACTCAGGAAGAGTAGCAGAATGTATTTTGGGGTGTAATTTGTTGTATGCATATGCTGTGTGTGAGAAATAACCTGATAATATGACAATTACTCACCATGCTACTTACTTAATACCTCGGAATGTCTACTTTCTAAAAAGGGGTCATTTGGGGGGTATTTGTACTTTCCTGACTTGTTAGTGTCTCAAGAAATGAGATACGCCTAACGTACTGAAGGCCTGATCAGATGTGATCAATTTTCAGTGATTGGCAGCATAGTTTGTAGACTCTCTAACTTTCACAAAGACCAAATAATATACACTAATTTGGGTTATGTTTATCAAAGCTATGTAGTGGTATACATTTTGGCCAAAATTTATAAAGAAAAATTACTAATTTGCTAAATTTTATGACAGAAACAAAGAAAAGAGCATTTTTTTCACAAGATTTATGTTCTTTCTTTTTTTTGTAGCACAAATAAAGTGATTAAATACCACCAAAAGAAAGCTCTAAAAAAAAAAAAAGGACGCAAATTTCATATGGGTACAGTGTTGCATGACCGAGTAATTGTCATTCAAAGTGTGAGAGCGCTGAAAGCTAAAAATTGGTCTGGGCAGGAAGGGGGTGTAAGTGTCCTGTATTGAGGTGGTTAAAGAACCAATTTGTTTAACGACCCGGTTATTGGAACGGAACCTGGTCGTTAAGTGAGGAGAGACTGTGTATATAGTTTTTTTTGTAGTCAACACCAATAAGATATATAGAATACCTAAGAACTACTAATGGTATATGCAAATACTGTAATGGAATCTATCATTCATAAGAATGTAATACCCATTAGATCAAAGTGCAAGAAACCAGTGCAAACTCCCTTTGTACATAAATGGCTACTGGTCACATAGATAGTTGTAAATGCCTTTTCTTTCTTTTTACACAGATATATCCGGGTTGCCATTCTTCCATCGTCAGGTGACATGAGTTGCCTCTTTCGGACCAAAGTATACCCTGCAGCAGAGACAGTGGTGTTTAATGAGCTCTTCAGAGCCTCTATTTTACAGAGTGCTCTGCAGCAGAAGATTCTAAGAGTGGATGTGTGTTCGGCTGGAAGACCTCATCGAGAAGAGTGCCTGGTATATGACATACATCTTCACTTCTTTTTCAGAGAACCCTTGAAATCTATTTATTCATCAAGTGGCTTTCAATTCACATATGTGTGCAGCATTCAGAAATTTTCAGCATATCACTGCAATAGAGTAAACATTAGCGGGTGCACTGAAAGCAAGCTCTTTAATCAAGTATCATTTAACAAAGTGAACAGTCATTCATTGATTGCCCAGCAGCGTTTCTTAGTCGCCCATTCAAAGTGTTTGTTGCAATGTGTAATGAAATAGTTTGTTGTTAGGATCATATCTTTACTGGCTGTGCCTTGACTTTAACTGAAACCCACAAAGGCCTTTTTTTTTCTTTTTTTTTTTTTTCAGTTTTTAGAGAAAACATTTGCTGAAAGAAATGCAAAAGCTGCTAATTCTGACTTCCTCCTGAAAATGCTACATACATGGCCGTCATGCTAATAAAATGACGTCTATGCTTTCTGGGGCACTAACCCAGATCTAGTATTCAACCAGTAAAGTCAGGATTTCCCATCTGTATATGTGTTATAGCTACAGTGCCTTAAAGTATTTATACCCTTTGAAATTTTCCACATTTTGTCATGTTACAACCAAAAACGTAAATGTATTGTACTGGGATTTTATGTGTTAGACCAACACAAAGTGGCACATATTTGTGAAGTGAAACTAAAATGATAAATGGTTTTCAAATTTTTTTTACAAATATCTGAAAAGATTGGGGTGCATTTGTATTAAGCCCCTCTGAGTCAATACTTTGTAGAACCACCTTTCACTGCAATTACAGCTGCAAGTCATTTTGGGTATGTCTCTACCAGCTTTGCACATCTAGAGAGTGAAATTTTTGCCCATTCTTCTTTGCAATATAGCTCTGTCAGATTGGATGGAGAGCGTCTGTGAACAGCAATTTTCAACTCTTACAGCAGATTCTCAATTGGATTTAAGTCTGGACTTGACTGGGCCATTCTAACACATGAATATGCTTTGATCTAAACCATTCCATTGTAGCTCTGGCTGTATGATTAGGGTTGTTGTCCTGCTGGAAGGTGAACCTCCATCCCAGTCTCAAGTCTTTTGCAGACTCTAACAGGTTTTCTTCTACGATTTCCCTGTATGTGGCTCCATCCATCTTTCCATCAATTCTCACCAGATTCCTTATCCCTGCTAAAGAAAAGCATCCCCACAACATGATGCTGCCACCACCATGTTTCATGGGTAGGGTGATGTGCAGTGTTAGTTTTCTGCCACACATAACATTTTGCTTTTAGGCCAAAAAGTTAAATTTTGGTCTCATCTGACCAAAGCACCTTCTTCCACATGTTTGCTGTGTCCCCCACATGGCTTCTCGTAAACTGTAAACGGGACTTTTTATGGCTTTCTTTCAGCAATGGCTTTCTTCTTGCCACTCTTCTGTAAAGGCCAGATTTGTGGAGTGCACGACTAATAGTTGTCCTGTGGACAGGTTCTCGCACCTGAGCTGTGGATCTCTGCAGCTCCTCCAGAGTTACTATTGGTCTCTTGGTTGCTTCTCTGATTAATGCTCTCCTTGCCCAGCCTGTGAGTTTAGGTGGAAGGCCATGTCTTGGTAGGTTTGCAGTTGTGCCATACTCTTTGCATTTTAAGATGAAGGATTGAACAGTGCTCCGTGACAAGTTCAAAGCTTTTTTTTTTTTAACCTAACCCTGCTTTAAACATCTCCACAACTTTATCCCTGACCTGTCTGGTGTGTTCCTTGAGCTTCATGATGCTGTTTGTTCAGTAAGGTTCTCTAACAAACCTCTGAGGGCTTCACAAAACAGCTATATTTATTCTGAGATTAAATTAGACACAGGTGGACTCTATTTACTAATTAGGTGACTTCTGGGGTATCAGAGTAAAGGGGGCTGAATACAAATGCACGTCACACCTTTTACATATTTATTTATAAAAAATTTGAAAACCATTTATCATTTTCCTTTCACTTCTCAATTATGTGCAACTTTGTGTTGGTCTATAACATAAAATCCCAATAAAATACATATACATTTTTGGTTATAACATGACAAATTGTGGAACATTTCTAGGCTATGAATACTTTTTTCAAGGCACTGTATCAATTGGCTTTCCCTAAAATAGGGGTCAGCAATTTCAGAGTCTGTAATACTTCCAGAACAGCAAATCCTTTAGGCTGCATTCACACCTCAGCAGAGCGATTTTCAATGTTTTTTTTGAGTTTTGCAAGTGTAGAAGGGTGTTTTAGAAGTGTATTGCAAGCATTTTATATGTGTGTTCAAGCTTCTGGTGTTTTTGTTTTAGTGAATAGAAAGCACTAAGGAGAGAAGATTTGTGGTGGAAAGCTGCTGTTTGGCTGAAAAACGCACGACAAAACGCTTGTAAAACACTCATGTCACGCATTTTCAAGCATTTCTGTTGAAGTCTGTGGGGCCAAACACTCCAGTCTGCTTAAAAAGAAACTCATGTACTTTTGTGAGCGACGGATGTTTTGCTACAGATGACAGAATGCTTGTATGCAAACAGGGGTCATTGAAATGAATGGGATTTTGCTTGTGGAGCTGCAAGCTACAAAATGCTTAGGTGTGGATGGGGCCTTAAAGAGGCAATCCTTTCAACAGATTTCTCTTTACTGTGTATGAAGTACATGCATGGGGCTTGTATAGCCTTGTCATGTTTTTATGAAGCCAGTAAGCCTATTAGTATACACTACATTTAGAAACAACAAAAAGTGGTGGAGACATATCCCAAAGAGTCCTCTGCCATGAAGTCAAACTCCTTTTGCTGTTTTGTCTGTACTGTACAATTAATGATAAATCATGGAATGTGAGGCAATCTTGTACATTGCTGTAGCAGATGGGCAGCCTTTGGAATTCAGATGCAGAGATCTCATCACTAGAAAGATTGAGGAGGATAAGTTCCTGGCATATGACCCTTTATTAACACTTCATTCCACTGAACACTGAATGGTGCAAGTTCGTATTTGAAGATTCTGTAGACAGGTGCAGTCTAACTAGTTTAAGTGGAAAGCAGCATGTATGTAATAGGGATTGTTAGGAAGACTAGAGCTCTGTGGAAAGACCTGTGTTCTGCTATAGGCGATAAAGTACCACCTAGTACACCTGTCACAAAGCAGTGCTGCATGTTGTTTTCTACAGGTTCTCTTCTTCTATCACAGGAATCGGTCTTTTAAGGCAGACTGTGTTTTTCTACTGATTGGAGTTAATCTTTGGGTGAATGAACTAAAAAGAGAAATTATTCTTTTTGACTTGAGCAAACTCTAGACCCAGTGGACTCTAGTAGACAACCACTCTGGGTGGTGATGGTAAAATCATCTGAAACATTGGAAAGAAAAAAATCTCAATTTGAAATGCTGAAATACCTTTTTACCAAAAGACTGGAAAGAGAATGCAATAAAATAAAATAAACATGGTATATTTTTTTCTTAATTACAGGCTGGTATCCAGATCAGTTTAGCAGACTTGTCTTTAACAAATGAAGCATATACAAGATGGCACACTTTGATGCCCTGCCGACACATATCTCATCAAAAGGCTCTTCCTAAAAAGTCAGTATTAGAGGCCAGAGAGACACAGGTTGCTGCACTGAATATGGTAAGATGTGACTACTGACATACATTTATACTGCAAAGAATTCTTCAGCCAAGTGTGCACCACATTGTACCAGGTCTTGTTTTGGTTAACCAGAAAAGCCTATGTGCCTCTCTGATTTACTTTCACTCTATTTCTGGGGCCTGATTTCCTTGACCATAATTAAGCCTTGCCTATCTGCCTGCACCCATGTCTAATAAAAGTGGCCTCCAGGCAAACCTTTACTTTGCTCATACTAGGCAACATAACAAACTCACTTTAAAGGAGACGCAATATGCTTTCTGGATTTACCTTCCCCTGACGTGGTTCCATGGCCCGCCATTTGGAAGAAGGCAAGACACTACCTTCCTACCTCCTACAGTACAGCATTTGTGAATGAGGATAAAATCATTGGGCCTAAGTTGCATGAGGAGGGAGAGGAGTGCCCTATGTCAGTTTCTTTTAACAGTTTTAGAAAGTCAAAAGAAGTGTTTGGTGGCTCTGGGAGCAGATGGGGTACTCACTGTGACCCACAGTTTGTTTAGTGTGCTACTCAGGCTCGATCACTATGGGGTGTAGAGTGGGTGATGCTGAAACCACTGTAGGAGTGCCAGCAAGGGATGGAGCTAGTCCAAGCTCCTGCAGTCACTAGAAGGAGAGGAAAGATCCCTGGTGCTGCACATCCACGGAATCCTATGGTGGTATATGAGAGACGACCTCAGCCTGGGCTTCAACCAGGCCACACCCCCAACGTGTTTCACTCCACCCCCTGGAGCTTACTCATGGGTATTTCCATGAGTTCTGGGGAGCAGAGTGAAACATGTTGGGGCGTGGCCTGGAGGGGTGCCGAGGCTGAAATTGTCTCTCTCATACCACCATAGGACTCCGTACCAGGGATTATTCCTCTCTTCTAGCAGATTGTGGTGGCAAGGGAAAGGGTGACAGATTTTCTTTATTGAATACAATGCTAAAAATGCAAGTCTGTTTTTTTTTTTAACATACACAAGGGGATTGTTATCTTGATTTGATTCAGTTTCAGAGGTGAGCTCTGCCATAGGAAATTGCACATCACCTAACCAGCTCCTGCAATTACACCACATTCTATTCCATTCAAGCCACAACCACCCCCCCCCCCCCCCCCATACTTGGTTCAAGAAACTGTACATGATCTGAATGTCAGCACAGAGGGCACTGGACGTTTAATCTACAGCGCTGCTCTTGCTCTGAAACTGTCCCTGCACTATACAGTGGAAAAAATAATTATTTGATCCCCTGCAGATTAAGTAAGTTTGCCCACTTACAAAGAAAAGAAGTGTCTATAGTTTTTATCATGAGTGTATTTTAAATGATAGAGACAGAATATCAACCAAAAATCCAGAACACACAATACAAATTTTTTAAATTGAGTTGCAGTTCAGAGAGTAAAATAAGTATTTGATCCCCAAGCAAAATATGACTTAGTACTTGGCGGAGAAACTGTTACCTTGGCAAGCACCAAGGTAAAATGTTTTTGTAGTTAGTGACCAGGTTTGCACACATCTCAGGAGGGATTTTGGTCCAATTTTTTTTTACAGATCTTCTCTAAATGCTTAGGTTTGTCCCTTGGCAACTAGAAGATTCAGCTCCCTCCATAAATTTTCTATAGGATTAAGGTCTGGAGATGGCTAGGCCACTCCATGACCTTAATGTGCTTCTTCTTGCCTTGGCGGTATGTTTTGGATCATTTTCCTGCTGAAAGACCCTTTCATGACCCATCTTGAGCGTTCTGGCTGAAGGTAGAAGGTTCTCATCCAAGATTTTACAATACACTGCCTCATCCATTGGCCCCTCAATGAGGCAAAGTCAGTCTGTACCTTTAGCAGAGAAACAGAGCCAAAGCATCATGTTTTCACCTCCGTGCTTGACTGTAGGGATGGTCTTCTTAGGGTCATAGCCAGCATTTTTCTTCCTCCAAACACTGAGAGTCCCCCTCCTCAAGTAGGCACATGTACAGTCATGCCAATGAACATCTAAATGATTCAGAGAAGGATTGGGAGAAAATGCTGTGGGCAGATGAGACCAAAATTGAGCTCTTTGGCATTAACTCAACTCAGTGTTTAGAGGAAGAAAAATGCTGACTATGACTCTAAGAACACCATCCCTACAGTCTAGCACAGAGGTGGAAACATGATGCTTTGGTACTGTTTCTCTGCTAAAGGTACAGGCAGACTTTGCTGCATTGAGGGGCCAATGGAGGGGACCATGTATTGTGAAATCTGGAATGAGAACCATCTTCCCTCCAGCATGACAATAACCCAAAACATACCACCAAGGCAACAAAGGAGTGGCTCAAGAAGAAGCACATTAGGGTCATGAAGTGGCCTAGCCAGTCTCCAGACAATATTCCTATATAAAATTTATGGAGGGAGCCGAAACTTGGAGTTACCAAGAGACAGCCAGGAAACCTTAAGGATTTAACCACTTCCCTACCACACATAGTCAAATGACGTCCTTGACTTTGTGCGGTGATATCTGAATGATGCCTGCAGCTAGAGGCATCATTCAGATATCATTATTTCCAGCTGGCGATTCTGTGCATCAAAAGAACAATCATATCGGCAGTTCCGCCGCTTAATCGTTCTTATAGGCGACGGGAGGGGACTCTCCCACCCGCCATCCTGTGCGTCTCTCCCGTGCCATCGGGGGCCCAGAGAAATAATCGGCTGGCGCCCGATGACTACGATAGAGATTTCCGGTGACAAGATGGTCACCAGTCACCTCTATGACCGTCGGAGGCCCAGGCGCAATGTTATGATGTCACGCCCGGGTTCCCGGATGTCAACAAAGCCGCGATCGGGGCTGTCAGCATGAGATCGATTACATTTTTTTCACCAATCTCATGCTTTCCAGCCTAGAGGAGAGATGTGGGGTCTTATTGACCCCGCATATCTCCATAAAGAGAACCTGTCACATAGATTCCTATTACAAGGGATGCTTACATTCCCTGTATTGGGAATAAAAGTGATAAAAAAAATAAAAATGTAAAAAAGAAGTGTAGAAAATAAAAAAAAAATTAAGTAAAATAATAAAGACATTTTTTTAAAATGCCCCTGTCACCGATAGCTCGCGTTCAGAAGCGAACGCACACGCAAGTCCCGCCCACATATGTAAACGCTGTTCAAACCACACATGTGAGGTATCGCTGCGTGCGTTAGAGCGTGTGCAACAATTCTAGCACTAGACCTCTTCTGTAACTCTAAACTGGTAACCTGTAAAAATTTTCAAAGCGTCGCCTATGGAGATTTTTAAGTACCGAAGTTTGGCGCCATTCCATGAGTGTACGCAATTTTGAAGCGTGACATATTAGGTATCTATTTACTCGGCATAACATCTTTCACATTATACAAAAAAATTGGGCTAACTTTACTGTTTTGTTATTTTTTAATTCATGAAACCGTTTTTTTTACCGTTTTTTTTTTTCTAAAAAAAGGCATTTGAAAAATTATTGCGCAAATACCGTGCGAGATAAAAAGTTGCAATGACCGCCATTTTCTTCCCCAGGGTGTCTGCTAAAAAAAAACTTATATAATATTTGGGGGTTCTTAGTAATTTTCTAGCAAAAAAATGATGATTTTTACATGTAGGAGAGAAGTGCCAGAATAGGCCCGGTATGGAAGTGTTTTTTAAAGAAGATCTGTAAAGAAAAGTGGACCAAAATCCCTCCTGAGATGTGTGCAAACCTGGTCAGTAACTACAAGAAACGTCTGACCTCTGTGCTTACCAACAAAAGTTTCTCCACCAAGTACTAAGTCATGTTTTGCTTGGGGATCAAATACTTCTTTTACTCACTGAACGGCAACTCAATTTATAGCATTTGTTTTATTTGTTTTTTTTCTGGACGTTTGGTTGATATTCTGTCTCTATCATTTAAAATACACCTATGATAAAATTGATAGACCCTTAATTTCTTTATAAGTGGGCAAACTTTCAACATCTGCAGGGGATTAAATAATTATTTTCCCCACTATGTATTCTCTCATTCAGCCCCGCAAGCTGAACAAGAGAAATCTAGCAATACCCCCATCCACTGTACCCCAAACAGTAGTGTCATCTGATTGAATACAGAGCCTTGCTCTATGTATGGCCAGCTTTGTTTAGGGGGGGTGTAAATAAGCTGTTGGCCATAAAGTTTTCACCTGCTTGAATGCATTTTCCCTTAATGGAGATCAAACAAGAATGTCTGTTCTATTTGTGGATCGGCGTTCTCTTTTGGTAGCAGGGAGAACCATTTCCTGAAAGCTAATGTATGAACATCATGATTAACTTCTGTTAACTTATTTATTTTTATTTATTTTCTTGTATTTTTCTTAAATTGTTGCAAAGTGCTTTGGCACTGTGTAGCGGTATGTTTTCTTCTCCTTTACCGCAAAGGGCAGATAACAGTCCAGTCACACTCAGATATCCGTGATCGCCAGCTGTTGGCTCATAGCCCTGTTCACTTTTATAATGAATACTAGTAACAGATGGGATACAGCAAATGTAAAATGCATGTGAACTACATATTCATATAAACACTATGTGCATGTTAATGTTTAAAATTGAGCCACTGCAGAGAACTAGACTAGATCCTCATCCTCAGATGTGACAGATGTTTGAAAGGTAAGGGAAATATCACTTATAGGGATCCAAGTAGATATGAAAATATGATAAAGGCTTTTACTTTATTCCCTGCTATTGGAAAATATTTTTCTATTTCTCTCTGTGTATTCAATGAGGAGATCTCCCCCACTTCCTGTTCTCTCTGATAACCATCAGATATATGAGTGGGGAGATCCAAAAGGTTCCAACTCTTTTTGATTTACTAACCTAATCTAACAAAAAAAAATGTTTGACTGGAGTTTCAGTTTAAGTAATGACTAGTTCTGCAAAAGAAAGAGATGGGGATAGAACATCTGATAAAAAGACATTATAATAACATTCTACTTTATGAAAGTAGCTAAAATTGAGTTGCGATGGTCAACTATTGTATTGTAATTAGAATAATAATTATTCCTTTTTCTTTGTGATCTGTCGCACCAGACTGGTTCTTTATAATCTCAGTAATATGTAAATCTTTTTTTTTCCTTGCTTTGCATGAAATGAGCATTTTTCAAGGATCAGAAATCCCTTTGTGTCTTTAACTTTTCAGCCTCCCAGAAGAGAACAAGTGACTCCTGTCTCCTTACATCTGCCTTTGAAGAAGGAGTGTAAAAGTATAGCCTGACATCTGAAAAGTAGCTAGTTTTATTTTCAGAGGTTGTATACTGTTTCATTCCTGCTACAATGGCTGATACAAGATGACAGAAGTCAAACAGAACTTCAATTAAAGATTAGTGAGCTGTAGTTAAAATTGCTCTATCTCCCTGTCTGATTTCCCTTTCTTGATCAGCTGCTGACAGACTTTATCTCCCGTTTTATTGCAGGATGCTGTGTCAGCATTGCTTGTCAGGACATCTGCGGAGCTGGAAGCGGTGAAGCGTGAATTAGCCCAGGTAGAAGCAGATGAGGAGGATCAGGAGCAGACATGTTTGGGAGAGGAATGGTAAGTCATCAATGTTCAGGCACATTTCATAGGCCATCTGTAAAACAACATATGCTGTTTGAATTTTTCCGTGCCTTCCCAGAACACTGAAAGTCCACAACTTGCACAGTGGTTTAAGTGCCTGAAGTACAGTAAAGGGGAATGTGTACTGATATTGTTTTCATTATTTATTGTGGTCAGTACTAAAAATAATACAGAATACTGCCGAAGAATATGTTGTATTTTTAATGTGTTGTCAGTGGGTGGAGCTCTAAACACGTTTTCCAGGCTATTCTGATCTCCTCCTTTGTTGACAAAATCATAATGTTTACAAAGCCTAACGTGTACTTCCACCTTTGCAGCCAATTTTAGAAAACCCATCAATCCGTTGATGTGTTCCCATTCACATACCATCAATAAATAAATAAAAAAAATATTCTTACCTTTCTAGTTGGCATCTTGAATTATTTAGAATAACTTGCTCACCAGTACACTTATAGGGACGGATGGTTTAAAAGTGCATCAACGTGAAATCTACTGCACAAGCCTTAAGAAATGTAACTCTTTATTAGGAAAGACAAAGTTCACATTTAGAGCCCTTTCACACTGGGGCTGTTTGCAGGCGCTATTGCTCTAATAATAGTGCCTGCAAACTGACCCGAAAGTGGCGCTGCTGTGTATCCCGTGTGAAAGCCCCGAGGGCTTTCACACTGGAGCGATGCGCTGGCAGGACGGTAAAAAAAGTCCTGCCAGCAGCATCTTCAGAGCGGTGAAGGAGCGGTGTGTATACCGCTCCTTTACCGCTCCTGCCCATTGAAATCAATGGGACGGCGCGGCTATACCGCCGGCAAAGCGCCTCTGCAGAGGCGCTTTGTGGTGATATTTAACCCCTTCTCGGCCGCTAGCGGGGGGTAAAACCGCCCCGCTAGCGGCCACATACCAACGGTAAAACGCCGCTAATAATAGCAGCGTTTTACCGCCGACGCTGCCCCAGTGTGAAAGGGCTCTTAGTTTACAACTAATCATGAAGATCTGCCAACGCAAAGCAGACACATGTAATTATAATAGCAAACAATTTCCAAGCCTGCTCCTTAATATAACATTTTTTGCTATGTAATTGGGAACTGAAAAAGTGTAAATACACTTTAAAAATTCCACCTGAAGTTTACACACCCTTTTCCTCTCCTCTGAGTTCCCAATACAAAGTCTCAGTTAGAGACATGGTGTCACAAAAGGCTTCTTCTCTGCTCCCTCTTTGAAAAAAAACATACTGCTCTGGGAATCTTGTACAATAAATATATATATTTATTTATTTTGTGTGTGTGTGTGTGTGTATATATATATATATATATATATATATATATATATATATATATATATATATATATGTGTATGTATGTGTGTGTGTATATATGTATATATATAAATATATATATATAGTATATATATTTATTACTCAATGCTCTAGCACCAGCTAGCCAGATAGTCTTTGGGCAGATGCAAGTGTGCAGGAGTCTCCCATGTTTATTTCAGGATCTACTTCTAAAAGAAGCCGCAGAACATTTTTTATTGCTTTTTTTATTTATATTACATTCCCATAGAGTTTATATTACATTCCCATAGACTTTCTCGAGTGCTATTTTGTATCAACAGTTACTTCAAATAGATCACAACTTGGATAACATGATCACTCCAGTCAAGCAAAGCATAAACTATAGATTTAAAATCTTGCTTTGCTTGGCTAAAGTGAGCTGTGGTAGCTTTATTTACAGTGTACTGCATATGTATGCATATATAAGATGTAGATATCTGTGTGTGTTTGTGTGTATGTATATACATTCCTACCCAGGCCTGTACATACAGTGCCTTGCAAAAGTATTTACCCCCTTGGCATTTTTCGTGTTTTGTTGCCTCACAACCTGGAATTAACATGGATTGTTTGAGGATTTGCATCATTTAATTTACAGAACATGCCCACAACTTTGAAGATGGGTTTTTATTATTATCATTGTGAAGCAAACAACAGATAGGACAAAATAACAGAAAAAGTCAATGTGCATAACTATTCACCCCCCTAAAGTCAATACTTTGTAGAGCCACCTTTTGCGGCTATCACAGCTCCAAGTCGCTTTGGATAAGTCTCTATGAGCTTGCCACATCTTACCACTGGGATTTTTCCCCATTCCTCCTTGCAAAATTGCTCCAGCTCCTTCAAGTTGGATCATTTGCGCTTGTGAACAGCAATCTTTAAGTCTGACCACAGATTTTCTATTGGATTGAGGTCTGGGCTTTGACTAGGCCATTCCAACACATTTACATGTTTCCCCTTAAACCACTCAAATGTTGCTTTAGCAGTGTGTTTGGGGTCATTGTCCTACTGGAAGGTGAACCTCCGTCCTAGCCTCAAATCACACACAGAGTGGTACAGGTTTTGCTCAAGAATATCCCTGTATTTAGCACCATCCATCTTTCCCTCAACTCTGACCAGTTTCCCAGTCCCGACTGCTGAAAAACATCCCTACAGCATGATGCTGCCATGCTGCCACCACCATGCTTCACTGTGGGGATGGTGTTCTTTGGGTGATGTGATGGGTTTGTGCCAGATATAGCGGTTTTTTTTATGTCCAAAAAGTTCAATTTTAGTCTCATCAGACCAGAGCACCTTCCTCCATACATTTTGGGAGTCTCCCACATGCCTTTTCGCAAACTCAAAATGTGCCATTTTGTTTTTTTGCTGAAAGTATTAGCTTTCTTCTGGCCACTCTGCCATAAAGCCCAACTCTATGGAGCCATATGGCTTATTGTCGTCCTATGTACAGATACTCCAGTCTCTGCTGTGGAACTGCCTATCTGATTAATGCCCTCCTTGCCCGGTCCGTGAGTTTTGGTGTGCGGTCATCTCTTGGCAGGTTTGCTGTTGTGCCATGTTCTTTCCATTTGGTTATAATAGATTTGATGGTGCTCCTAGGGATCATCAAAGATATTTTTTTATAACCTAACCCTGACTTGTACTTCTCAACAACATTGTCCCTTACTTGTTTGGAGAGTTCCTTGGTCTTCATGACAGTATTTGGTTGGTGGTGCCTCTTGCTTAGGTGTTGCAGCCTCTGGGGCCTTTCAAAAAGGTGTGTATATGTAATGACAGATCATGTGACACTTAGATTGCACACAGGTGGACATCATTTCACTAGTTAGGTGACTTCTGAAGGGAATTGGTTGCACCAGAGCTTTTTAAGGGCTTCATAACAAAGGGGGTGAATACATACGCACATGCCAATTATCAGTTTTTCATTTCTGAAAAATAGTTTTATGTAAATATTTTTCTAATTTTACTTCACCAACTTAGACTATTGTGTTCTGATCCATCACATATAATTCAGATTAAAAAAACATTGAAGTAAAGGCTGTAATGTAACAAAATAGGTAAAAAGCCAAGGGGGTGAATACTTTTGCAAGGCGCTGTACGCTCTGTACCCTCATTAATTCCTACAAAGCATTTTCAATTTCTTTTTTTACAACTTTTCCTAATTCATATCCTGTATTACTATTAGTCAACATTGCCCACAAGTACAGGGAATGAAGCAGCTTCCCCACCAATCTTTTATTCACCTTGACTAACTTTGCCTTGTGTTGGGTTGGGGTATATGGATGTTTAAAAATGTAAAATGGACAGCTAGTTGGTGTTTCATTTTTCATGACTAATTACCATTAATCCATTAACACAATACTAAGTGCTTGGGAAAAGTAGGACATTGTTTCTCCCTATGTACCAGTGAGGGTTTGTATTATATCAGAACCTGTGTGCATGTTTGAAATTTTACCCCGGTTTAACTTGGTAGATATGTGTTTTGCTTTTCACCTTACAGTGCCTTGAAAACGTATTCATACCCCTTGAAATTTTCCACATTTTGTCATGTTACAACCAAAAACGTAAATGTAGTTTATTGGGATTTTATGTGATAAGCCAACATAAAGTGGCACATAATTGTGAAGTAGAAGGAAAATGATAAATAGTTTTCACGTTTTTTTACAAATATCTGAAAAGTGTGGCGTGCATTTGTATTCAGCCTCCCTGAGTCAATACGTTGTAGAACCACCTTTCACTGCAATTACATCTGCAAGTCTTTTTAGGTATGTCTCTACCAGCTTTGCACATCTAGAGTGACATTTTTGCCCATTCTTCTTTGCAAGATAGCTCAAACTCTGTCTTTTGCAGACTCTAACAGGTTTTCTTCTAAAATTGCCCTGTATTTGGCTCCATCCATCTTCCCATTAACTCTAATCAGCTACCCTGTCCCTGCTGAAGGTGTGTTCAGGGTGGTATGCAGTGTTTTCTGCCACACATAGCGTTTTGCTTTTAAGCCAAAAAGTTAAATTTTGGTCTCATCTGACCAGAGCACCTTCTTCTACATGTTTGCTTTGTCCCCCACATGGCTTCTCACAAACAGGACTTCTTATGGCTTTATTTCAACAATGGCTTTCTTCTTGCCACTCTTCCATAAAGGCCAGATTTGTGGAGTGCACGACTAATAGTTGTCCTGTGGACAGATTCTCCCACCTGAGCTGTGGATCTCTGCAGCTCCACCAGAGTTACAATGGGCCTCTTGGCTGCTTTTCTTATTACTGCTCTCCTTGCCCGGCCTGTCAGTTTAGGTGGAAGGCCATGTCTTGGTAGGTTTACAGTTGTGCCATACTCTTTCCATTTTTGGATGATGGACTGAACAGTGCTCCGTGAGATGTTCAAAGCTTGGGATATTTATTTATAACCTAACCCTGCTTTAAATTTCTTCACAACTTATCCCTGACCTGTCTGGTGTGTCCCTTGGCCGTCATGATGCTGTTTGTTCACTAAGGTTCTCTAACAAACCTCTGAGGGTTTCACAGAACAGCTGTATTTATACTGAGATTAAGACACAGGTGGACTCTATTTACTAATTATGTGACTTCTGAAGGCAATTGGTTCCACTAGATTTTAGTTAGGGGTATCAGAGAAAAGGGGGTTAAATACAAATGCACGCCACACTTTTCAGATATTTATTTGTAAAAAATTTGGAAAACCACTCATCATGTTCCTTCCACTTCTCAATTATGTACAACTTTGTGTTGGTCTATCACATAAAATCACAATAAAATACTTTTACGTGTTTGGTTTTATTGTAAGAAAATTTGGAAATTTCAAAAATTTCAAGGGGTATGAATACTAATTCAAGGCACTGTAGCTCAGGCAACGTCCCCATTTCAGAGGTAGGTTTAAATTCAGAATATGGTTTATGATATACATTTCTAGAGGCAGTGATGATGAACAAAGTTCAGTAAGAAATGGGAATGACTGTATGAATGAAATAATCTAGTAGTTTATCTGATACCAGCAATCTGGTTGCTGGCTATGTGTTGCTAAACTTTACACATTGAGTACAAGCTCATTTTGTTTTACAGTTGGCTTGCTGAATAAACGCAGTTCATTTTCTGATTATTCATTTAGTAATTAATCGTAAAAATGGAAAAAGATGAAACAATTTTACTTTTTTTTATAATCTTGGCCTTAGGTTGGAACTACAGGGAGAAGAGGCATTAGATGCTATTGATGAACCTGGGCCCACAGAACACATGCATGAGTATTACTCTTCCCCATTGCAATTATCTACTGACCCAGAAGAGCCCCAAACAGAATCTTACGATGGAACAAACAGCTGGGATTCTACCTCTACTCCACTTCCTGCTGCTGAACTGCCAACACTGGTAAATGGCATCATAGTCTGCATATATATGTCTGTGCCTGCTTTCTTTGGCAAATGTAAATCCCCCAAATTAGGTAGTAACTGTAAAATATGATATCTAACACACATATTCCCTTATAGAAGCCCCCTCTCCCCATACCCAATGCTTTTTACTTTACCACTATTTGTAGGTGAAAGCCACTCCAACTCTAGTGCAAAAAGAGATGATACTGGTCTGTTCAATAAAGATGACTGCTTTTTCTTATTTTTCCATCCTTTGTTTCTCGTAAAATAGTCCCCCTCTTTGCTGCATGAAAAAGCAGGGCAACACTATGGCAAGATCTTCCATATAAAGCTGTAGGAAGTAAATGTACAGGGTATGCAGCTATGGGGCATAAATATTAACAGGTCAATGAACGAGAGATATAGAGGTTAGATATTAGTTATTATACACATTCAAGCAATATTTTTAAATATGTTCAAGCACCTCATGCGCCTTTTAACTGGTTTACACAAGACTGCCTTTTGGTTGATTTATTGTTCTCTATTCTCTTGTATGTTCTCAAATGGAACTTCTTTGGCTGTATTTCTAAGGTTCGCTATAGCTAATACCGTATATACTCGAGTATAAGTCGTTCCGAGTATAAGTCGAGGCCCTAATTTACCACAAAAAAATGGGAAAAACTTAGTGACCCGAGTATAAGACGAGGGTGAGAAATGCACAGCTACTGTAAGTGGAAAAGATGGTCAACAATGCCCATTTGCAGCCTCACTGTGCCCATTTGCAGCCATAGGTCCCCCAAACTTCAAACTCGGTAGTTAAGGGTTCCTAGATGCCCCCTAGCAGCAGCCAAAATTTGTGGTCTCTGAACCCAAAGATCCCGAAATTACATTGCTGCAGATGGACACAGTTGACCGACTTTGGGGCCCCGTATCTTGGGGCCACTTAGTGTTAGGAACCCCAAATTTGGTGTGCAAACCCAGTTGAACTAGCACCATAAAATATCCAAAGATGGGGTTTCTAGCACCAAGTGTCCCCGAGATACAGGGCCCCAAAAATCGGTTCAGAAAATGTCAAGCACTTTTCTGCAGCAGAGAATGACATTTTCCGAAACGGGTTTGGGGCCCCGTATCTCAGGGCCACTTGGTCCTAGGAACCCCAGCTTTGGATATGTTGTGGTACCACTGGGTTTGCACACCAAATTTGGGGTTCCTAGCACCAAGTGGCCCTGAGATACGGGGCCCCAAAGTCAGTTCGGAAAATTAATTTTTTTGCTGCAGAAAAGTGCTTGACTCGAGTATAAGTCGAGGGGGGCACTTTCAGCACAAAAAAATGTGCTGAAAAACTCAACTTATACTCGAGTATATACGGTATATGCATTTCACATTGTGTACTAAATATCCTCAAGCAATACCAAAGGTACTGATAAATGTCTGTTGTGAAATAGAGGTGCACTTGAGTGATTAAAGGAACATTTTATGTGATGTTGGTTCGTGGGCTGGAGATGTTTGCTGCTTTTTGTGACTGAAAGCTAGTAGCAATGGTTGTGTGGCCAGCTTAACAGAACCAATTCCTTATTTATTAAATTATTCTGCACGCTAGTCCTACCTTTTCCTAATTATGTACATTTATTACCAATATCTTCTGAAACTCTGTATACTAATTCTCCTTAGCTGTCTCCATATTTATAACAGGGATTCTGAAGGATGGAAGTGTTTTTTTGTTTTGTTTTTTTAAATAACAAACATGTCATACTGTCTGCAATGATTTTGCGTGGAGCAGCCCTGGTTCTCTTCTTTTTGATTCCCCCGCCAGCGGTCTTGGCTTCTCCCCCCTGTCAAGTGCCCCCAATAGCAATCCTCTTGTTATGGGGGGCACTAGAGCAGGATCGCTCTTGAGCCACATTCCTGTGAATGGACATTGTCCATACACACACACACAACACGGCTCAGCCCTGCCCCTGCTCTCTCCTCATTGGCTCACTGGCTGTGAATGACAGCAGCAGGAGTCAATGACTCCTGCTGCTTTGTGAGCCAATGAGGAGAGAGAGACCCAGGAGTGCTGCTGCTCTCATGCACATCGCTGAATCGAGATGGGGCTCAGGTAAGTACAGTATAAGGGGGGCAGCTGCACCTAGAAGGTTTTTTACCGTAAAGGAGAAGTACAGTCAAAGCTTGTTTGGCTCTGCATCTCCTGGGGATCACAGGAGTGCAGTTCGTTCTGCACTATTGTGACCCGTTTTCAGCAGACAGCAGGCTAAAGCCTGCTGTCGACTGATGTCACAGAGCCGGTCAAGGCTCGGGCAAGATCGTGACAATGAAGTTTGGATCCACCCACATGCCTGGACCAGCACCTGGCACAGCCTCTCAAAGAGTCGCTAAGAGCCTGAGCCGGCCGCTCCCGCCCCCTCTGCAGCCCAGCACAACAGTGAGCACAGGAGGGGCGCAGAGCAGAAAGTGGTGACTGGCCGACACCGGCCCGCTGCTCAGGGAGCCCCGAGAGCCGAACGATCTGCAGTGTTTGATCGTTTGGTTCTCAGTGTTAGGGGGGGGGGGGGCGGGGGCAGATGCAGAATCGGACCGATACTGCATCCACCAAGGTAAGTATGATTCAGGGAAAAAAAAACAACCCCATTCTTCTCTTTTAATGGATAGAATGCATTAACGTAAAATACTCCTGCCTTTGGAACCACTTTAAATCATATGAAGTATAAAACTAATTTTACCTATGTTTGTGTCCTTCAAGGAGGTATAAGTATGACTTTGTGAGGATGAATCTGCTGTATATTGCTAAGCATGGTATTTTTAAGGTATTGTTCCTTGTTGCATTATTTTTTTTACATGGTTACCTTCTAAAGTCTTATGGTAATACGAAGTGAACGGTTCATCACATATGCAGTACAGGCTTTAACAGCAGCAAAAAAAATAAAAAAAATTTGGAGGAGGCTTAAAGCAATAGCAGGATTTTTTTTTTTTTTTAAACTTTCCTATTTTTAATTGAAGTTGTGTATCGTAGACAGAAGATAATCAAGTACAACATTTCAAGAAGAAAAAAAAATATTAAAAAAAATAAAAATGAGAATAAGGTAGCATAGGCATCAGAAACACCATACACAATGGATAACAATGTCCAAAGGAGGTTTCCATAAGGCCGGCTGTGTTAACGGGTAATTTTTGAGTTGGGAATACATACTTGAATAGATTTTTTTTTTTTTAAACCAGAGTTTAGCTTCACTTTAAATATGTCAATGTTACCTTTCCTGTTTGTTCCTGAACTTAAGGTCGACAAAGAGACAAATACGGAAGAAACCGTTCATGAAAATATTTCAGTGCGACCAAAGGACAGAAGTAGTCTTAGCGGAAGACAGCGTCCATTTGTTAGAAACAGTATGATCGTACGGTCACAGACGTTCTCCCCAGGAGAGAAGAACCAGTATATTTGTAGGGTAAGTGGTCTTATTATACGGACGTTCACCTACAAAAAAAGATGCATGTTTACCTATTTAAAACCTAGGAAAAAGTGAGTTTGCCACAGTCAAAACAGAAAAGAGGCAGTTCCCCTTATATTCTGACATTCTGTATAAATGTATGAATAGTATAGGGGCAACGCTAAATCTCGTGATATGGACTGTGTCCAGCCAAATATAAAGAAGTGCATATAACACTAATATATAATTGAGTAAAAATGATATGCCTACATCATTAAAAGATTAATAATTATCATAATAAGTTATTACATAAGATGTGTGTATACCCAAATAAGGTGCTAAATTATCTAAAAGAAACCCAGAATCTCTGTGACCCTAAAACAACCTCATATAAATAAATGTGCAAACCAATAAAGATATGTATAAAAAGAAAGTCTAACATAAAGTATTCCAAGTCCCAAGTGCACACTTGCATAAGAGTCAAAAAAGGACATTCCACAGATGAGGTGAAGATATTATTGCAAAAAGTGAACTGATCACATAATGGCCTTTCTTAGTGCGGTGAAATCCACATGCCAAAGCGAATCCAACACATACCAGAACATCATGACCTTCCGGTACAAAGGAGTCATAACAAGCATAGAAAATTAATCAGCCAACAAAGCTTTTCCCAGTCCCCACATGTTCCTCCTGTATGGCCCCATCTCACAGCAGTAATATACATGTAAACATAGGGAAAGAAATTCAAATTCAATAGTGTAAATCCAACAACATAATTTATTTTAAAAAAAAACAACTGGTTAAAAACCACTTACATGATAAAAAGTACAGTAGTGTGTATATCTGTATACAAAGGAAACCCTTTTAAGCGCTAATGTACTTTGTATACAGATAAGCAAGATCACTGGAGTAGCGGTGTCTACTTCAGTGATTTTCAGTTTGCTGGGGCATCATTCAGGTATGGTATATACATAGTGGAAGATTTACTAAAACTGGTGTACACAGAATCTGGTGCAGCTGTACATCAAAACCAATCCGCTTCTAGGTTTCTTTGTCAAAGGTTAATTGATCAAGCTGAAGATGGAAGCTGATTGCTTACTATCTACAGCTGCACTAGATTCTGTGTGCACACAGTAACCACCAATCAGCTTCTAGGTTCTATTGTCAAAGGTTAATTAAACAAAAAGCTGATTGGTTACTATGCACAGCTGCACCAGATTTTGCATGCACCAGTTTTAGTAAATCTCACCCACAGTTACATTTGTCCAAACTGGACCAATGTGAATAGGTATAAAATATTTCAAACTGGAACCCTTCTTTAATGAGACAGAAAAGGCACAGTTCTGTAAATATCTGGATTACCATGTTCTGTGCTCATGGAACTTGACCTCTTTCGAAATGACCATCAGATAAATGGAGAATAGAATTATATCCTGTTCATTTACACTTGGCACATTTTCTAGATCACTAGAGGTCACTGTGCATCCTGTATATTCTATATAATTTTCTTGGTTAAATCTGGCATCTCCATTATTTATGCTTCCGATATCAAATATCACCAGATAATCTCAGGCCATCTTGGCCTTTCATCCAGTCCTACGCAGAGACATCGTTTAGAAATCCTCATTTGCTCTTTTCTTGTGTAAGCTGACCCTAGTGTCTTTAAGTCTTGCATTAAAAGTTGAATTCTTGCCAAAAACAACATTATCTCTACCTGAATGAAGCCACACCCTTCGCTTGAAGTGGCGATATTAACCCTGTAGGGTGATTTTTTTTTCCCTTTTCACCTGGAAGTGAATTTTAGATGGGCAGAAAATAAATCTGTGTTTTCTGTATGCATTTGCTGGTGTATCGCTGCCACAATTCCAAAATCACACTTGTGGAATTGCTTAACCACTTCAGCTTCGGAAGATTTGGCTGCTCAATGACCAGTCCATTTTTTGCAATACGGCACTGCTTCGATTTAACTGACAATTGCGCGGTCGTGCGACGCTGTACCCAAACAAAATTGACGTCCTTTTTTCCCACAAATAGAGCTTTCTTTTGGTGGTATTTGATCGCCTCTGCGGTTTTTATTTTTTGCGCTATAAACAATAGAAGAGCGACAATTTTGAAAAAAAACACAATATCATTTAATTTTTGCTGTAATAAATATCCCACATTTTTTATCAAAAAACAAATTTCTTCCTCCGTTTAGGCCGATATATATACTTCTACATATTTTTGGTAAAAAAAAATCGCAATAAGCGTATATAGATTGGTTTACACAAAAGTTATAGTGTCTACAAAATAGGTTTATGGCATTTTTATTATTATTTTTTTTTTTTTTTACTAGTAATGGTGGCAATCTGCAATTTTTATCAGGACTGCGATATTGCGGCGGACAGATCGGACATTTTTGGGACCATTGACAATTATACAGCGATCAGTGCTATAAAAATGCACTGATTACTGTATAAATGTCACTGGCAGGGAAGGGGTTAACACTAGGGGGCGATCAAGGGGTAACTGTGTTCCCTCACTGTGTTCTAACTGTAGGGGGGATGGGACTGTCTAGGAGGAGAGAGGGTTCAGTGTTCATGCATAGCCGGGTACTCCCATCGGCCCCTGGCACACACCCCTGTTGGCCAAAAGGCGAAGCGACGCAAGGTAATGCTGTTGCGCCCAGCCGTGACATTCTGCCACAGTAAAACTGCGGTGGCTGGTCAGCAAGTGGTTAATGTGTATCTAGAGTGTGATGAAATGTAGGACTAGACTATACAGTGCATTTGCTACAAGCAAGAGGGTAACTTGGGGAGAGCAAAAGGGGCAGCTGTTCAGAGCTTATAGAAGCTAGGGGGGAAAGCAGCAGGGTCAAAAGCGGTACTTAAAACTTATTTTGTATAGTTTAAAACAGGATATCAAAAGTTTGGGACTATAAAGTGATACAGAGTTCTCGCTCATGCCTTAAAACCCTGCAGAACCCAAACTTAAATTTCTGCAATATCCTCCACCTCAGGCACCAAATTAGACACTGCGGCAGGCATTGCAGCTGCATTCAGGTCCTACTATGCCAATCTGTACAATTTAAATTTGCCCATGGAGGGTACCCAGGTGGACCATAGATTTGACTGATATATAAAAACCTACCTGTCATCCATTAATATGCCTGCCTTGACTACGGAAAAACAAATATCCCCTGCACAGCCAATTTCAGCTGGAGAACTTTTACGACCAGTCTCCTGAACAGCCTCACTTCTCATTACAAGACCCTTTTGCCTCATTTGTTCCCTTATTTCCTCGAGGCATTTATTGCAATACTAGATGGCCACCCTAAACTGTCTTGACTCATTGCGGGCCCAGATATCAGTCATTCTTAAACCTGGCAAGGACCCCTCTTAATGTGCCAGCTGTCGGCCATTATCTTTACTGAATTGTGACCTGAAACTTTTTTCCAAAATGATAGCAAATAGATTCAGCCCGATTCTTCAACTCATAGCTGAAGACCATAGATGAAACCAGACCAAGTTGGTTTCATCCCTGCAAGGGAGGCATGGGACAACACCATTCATAGAATTAATATAATCAAGGCTAGAATCTTGTCCATCCCCGTGCTTATGATTGGACTTTCATGCATTGTACACTGCCCCATATTGGAGTACCAGAACCCATAATTACCTGGATAAAAGCCTTATAATACTCAGGGACTGTCCAGATTATTGGAACCAAATGTGCCCCATTTCATTTCGCCTCTAATCTTCATGTTAACCCGTGAACCTTTCCTGCAACATCTTAGGTCTAACCCTGATATCTCTGACCTTTCAGTTCGAGGATACCACCATAGGTAGCAGCTCATGCTGACGACCAGCTATTTTATATTGCTAATCTGATAAATTTTCTCCTATCACTCCTAGAAGAACTCCACACATATGGTACATTATCTAACTTTAAGGTAAACCTAAAGAAATTCGAAGCTTTGACCGTGTTATTAGAGGAAAACACCATGAGGAACCTCCAGCCTAGTTTTCGATTTTGTTGGGCATCACAATCTATCAATTACCCGAACATGCATATCTCCACAGACCCTTCCCTGTTATTTAAACTGAATTACCTCCTGCTTTCCTACACACCGAGGAGAGACCTAGAATCCTGGATTAACAATACGTTTTCATAAATTGGGAGGTGAAATGTCTTCCAAATGAACATAATGTCATGGCAACTCTCATTCCAAACATTACCGATCCATGTTCCATGTGCTTTTTTCCAGGCCATAGGATCAGAATCCATCAAGTTTGTCTGGTGAGGTAGGGCACCCCACATAGGCCAGGATGTTCTGACTAGGCTAAAGATGAGGAATTTAGTGGGATTACCAGACCCAGCATATTATTACATTGTAGTCCACATGGCAAGGAGGATCGACTGGTGCAGACTCAGTGATTACAATTCATGGGTCCAGTTTGAATAGGATTGCTCCCCTGTTCCATTGTCAGGACTTCCATGGGCAGAAAAACAATTAACCAGATTTCTGAACAAACATCAATTAACCGCTTGCCGACCAGCCGCCTTAGTTGTACTGCGGCAACATGGCTCGGCTGCGTGAATCTCCATCATGTTACGTCAGTAACATATTCAGCGACTAGGGGGTACATGATCGCGATCACCGCCGGGCTCCTGTGATTGCTCGGGGCACACCGAGAACACACAGTTTCCGATTCTCTGAGGGGAGAACAGACAGTCTGTTCATACAGAGTATGAACAGTGATCTGTCATCTCCCCTGCACAGTCCCCTCCCCCCTTCAGTTAGAACACACAGTAGGGAACACATTAACCCCTTGATCGCCCCCTAGTGATTAACCCCTTCACTGCCAGTGACATTTTTACAGTAATCAATGCATTTTTATTGCACTGATCGCTGTAAAAATGCCAATGGTCCCAAAAATGTTTCAAAATTGTCCGATGTGTCTGCCATAATGTCGTAGTCCCGATAAAAATCGCAGATCTCCGCCATTACTAGTAAAAAAAAAAAATGAATAATAAAAATGCCATAAAACTATCCCCTATTTTGTAGACGCTATAACTTTAGCGCAAACCAATCAATATATGCTTATTGCGATTTTTTTTTTTTTTTTTTTTTTTTTTTATACAAAAATGTATAGAAGAATACATATCGGCCTAAACTGAGGAAAAATTTTTTTTTATATATTTTTGTGGGATGTTTATCATAGCAAAAAGAAAAAATATTGCGTTTTTTTTTCAAAATTGTCGATCTTTTTTTTGTCTATAGCGCAAAAATTAAAAAACGCAGAGGTGATCAAATACCACCAAAAGAAAGCTCTATTTGTGGGGAAAAAAAGGACATCAATGTTGTTTGTGTGTAACGTCGCATGACCGCACAATTGTCAGTTAAAGTGACGCAGTGCCGAATCACAAAAAGTGCTCTGGTCAGGAAGGGGATAAAATCTTCCAGGGCTTAAGCAGTTAATTGGCCCAACACTCCAGGAAGTTGGACGGTTCTTCTCATTAATTAATGTCAGGAGTTTCCCTTCTCCCTTGACACCCATTATTGGCCAGCCAGAGTTCCTCCCAGGCCAGAGTGACCCAATATTCTATTCCTAGATTGAACAAGGGGTGGGTAACGCTTCATACTTCATATTCTTACCCCACTGGGCCACGCTCTTTGCAGTCTCCGCAGCTTATGGTGTCCCGACACTAGGCACTTAGTGCCAGTGTTTCGGCAGATTCGTCGACCTGTCAGAATTTGTAACGGAAGTGACGTTCCGTCGCCACCATCTTGCTACACACCACACTCATCCACAGTAAGGATACACTTAGAAGGGGCAAGCGGACATCTTGTTACACCCAAGAGTTTTGCATTTCACGCGTATTTTTAACAGTAAATGGAGCTTATAAGGTGAAATACAGTATTTAGAAATCCGACTGACTGTTTACATGTTGAATTTTAAAAGCAGTTAAAAATTCTGACGGGTCGCCAAATCCTGATGAAACGCCATCATTAACTTTTGCACTTTCTGCATTCTCTCCCAAAACCTCACAGGGGACTTGACACCTTTTGGGTTAATCTGCCAAGAAGATGGAGACATGAGGCACTCCTTGCCCTCTTCATACCAAATAGTAATGAATGCAATCTTAGGAGGTGACCCTAGGTTCCTCATCACCTGGGAAAATGACTTGCAGTTTTCCTTTACCGAGAACTAAAAGGACAGAATCCTTGTTTTTTTGTTTTTCTGCAATAAGTATCAGGAAATCTACAAGGTCATTGCCAGCTGGTATAGGACTCAACTGACCTTAGTTAAATTCTTTCCACAGCAAAAACCTAATTGTTGGCTTTGTGGTACCCATCAGGGCTCCCTTCTCCATGTTTTTTGGGCCGGCCTTCTGCTCTTACCTTTTTGGAACCAGGTTACTAAAATAATAAAGCAAACCACAGGATTCTCCCTGTCCGATGACCCCACTGTCTTCCTTCACCATCTCATGCCCTTGTTCTGTTAGATATAAGAAATCCTTGCTAAATCAGAAATTAGATGCACCCTTTTTATCATTTTCTTTTTATATATTTTTTACAGTTGAATCGAAGTGATAGTGACAGCTCAACTCTTGGAAAGAAGTCCCCCTTTGTTAGGAATGCAACAGAACGACGCAGTCTGCGAGTAAAGAGGGTATGTATCAGGTTATTTTATAAGCAACAGACATATACAAGTATGTGGCTGTATGAAATAATTGTTCCTAGAATATCTTCTGATGTAAACTCTTTCATGATTAATTGTAAATTGCAAACATAATAAATGTAACCTAAATACAATGTGACAGTGTAATGACACCCCAAGGCTTATCTTAAGCCAGTGTGTATCATTTGTAAGAGTGTGTAAAATTAATGTAAAGTGGACTTATGTAAAGGCGTTGCACCTTTTTCAGCATTCCAACTCCTCCTTTATTTATTTTTTTGTTAATAAAAGCTCCACCAAAAAACAATCCTTTTAATATATAGGTAATATGTCAGTAATGTTTTTTTTTTTAGCCTTTACATTTCTAAGGTCCTCTGTCAATTTTTGGCTGCTTCTACTTCTTGGGCAGACAGAACTTTGTGCTGAATTCTGGTCTAAGGCAGGCCATACATGGGTCGAATTTCTAAGAATTTTTGTTCGTATTTCACACCATTAGTGGGCTGCAGCAACAGCTGATTTTCATGCGGCAATCAAATTTGAGTAATCGAACATGTTGGAAATTTTTTGAAAAACGAACGATTTTCTAATCAATGATGGGAGAATTGTGCAAGAAATGTAATTGAAAAAAGAAATGTACATGTGCAAGAAAGGAAGATTCCCAGCCACGAAAATTCTTTTCTGTAGCAACATGAGGTGAAATTGAAGGCTTGGTTGGCCGAATTTCGAAATCAATGGTGGCACCATCGGATCACAAAACACACGCATTTTCTGATTTTCAAAAGAAAATTCTTTCGAAATTCGACCATGTATGGCCATCCTTATGGACTTCAGCAGAATATGTTCTGAGACACTGGCGTACAGGACAAACAGATACAATGACAAATGTATTTCGCAACTGTTCTAGAATATTATTATTTTGCTGTTTTTATTGCAATTTATGTTTATGCAAAAAACATAAAATGATAGCAGGCACAAAGAACTAAACAACAATCTACAAAACCTACATAGAATTTTATAAAAGGCAGTTTTAAGATTGTCACAACAAAGAGGAAACAAAACCTTTGCATTGTCCTCTGTTTAGGCCACTTGAAAGAGTTAGTGTATTTTCACTTACATGTTCCAATTCACAAAGCATAACGTTAAAAAAAAATAAATGCCTTGTTTAGATGCTCTTTTCTGGAAACTGCAGCACTAAAAAAAAAATACTATTTAGGCCGGCCATAGACAGTTCGACTCTCGTCCGGTTCCTGCTGATTCGAACCATGTTCCAGCACCTTTTCAAAACCGCATGGAAACCGCATGGTGCTTTAATACCACAGTTTCATGCCCCCAAAAACGCACTGCCTGGGGGTGTCATTAAGAATTAATGGCACCCCTGCACTACTGATGAAAAGAAATGTGTTTTGCCTGTGGGTGCGGGAATGTGTGCAATTTATATGCATTCCTGTACCTGCATAAGTGTAAACTTAACCTTACAATGCCCACTCTAGCCTAAATATGATACAGTTTGCTTTGTAATGCTTATCTTACCCCCAGCATGGGGTATCTACTGCATACATATCTCATTCCCCTTAAGCAGGCCATACACTGATCAAAACTTAGCCGGTCCAGCAGCATTTGATGTGGTCACCCTACAAAAGGCAGCCACTAATCGGTGTATTCTAACAGCAACAGGTGCTGATGTTGTTTTTGTTCAGCCAGCGGGTTCATTGAAAATAAAAGGTAACTCCTGACACTTTGTAATTAGAGACATGCCATATTCGAGAAAAGCTAATCATTATAGTGAGGATTTTCTCATAATTGGATTAAATGGATGATGTACATGTTCACTTTTTGTTGTGCTGGAAATTTTGTTTTGCTAAAAGAATATTTAATACCTCATTTTTGTATTGCTGACCTAGAGCAATGGACTGCCCTCCCAAAAGATCTTTTTGAAAGAACAATTATTCATTGTTGGGAAATTCATATTGAATGGTATTGCCAAGTTTATGTTTAATAGTATTTGGATTTCACTTTAACGCTGTTCTTTTATGCCATTTGTGCAATGTATAAAAGCAGAATATACAGAATATGACCCCATACATTTTTCCTTTGGGGAACATGGTGCAATTTATCGTTAGATTTTATAACAGTCTTACTTAGTGAGTCAAGAGTCTTTTGAAAATATAGCAAAGTACATAGAAAAGAAAAATTATGTTTATTTTCAGTATTTCTTTTAATGGTGCATTGTATGCCTATTAGCCCGTATGTCCAACAATGACACGAAGAGCAATGCATGAATGTCGCGAAAGGACCTCTCTAGACTTGGAGCTGGATCTGCAAGCATCGAGGACTAGACAGAGCCGACTTAATGATGAACTGCAGTCCCTAAGAGACTTAAAGCAAAGATTAGAGGAGATGAAAGCCAATGGGGAGACTGAACTACCACCATATGTTCTGGAGGACGAACGCTTCCAGAAGTTGCTGAAACAAGCAGAAAAAAAGGTAATATTACCTTTCTATGAACCGTATTATAGGAATTATCATTTAGAAAACGTCCTTCTGTTTCAGGCAGGATCTGTTGCTGTAAAGCAACCAATCACATTCTTGTTTGTTTTTTTTTCCCCCATATTGGGAATGGTAAATCTTGACTGCTGTGTGATAAAGACTGACACAGTGCCAAGTACTTTAATACGTGAGGCCTAGTGTGTTGGCTTCTGGTTCCCCTGATGTACACTGACTAGACACAAAGTGCAGTTTGCACTGAGAACTATGCAGGTGGGACATTCACTGTGCAATGAATGTATCAGTCTCAGCTTTGGAGCTATACAATGACTGTATTCGTTTGATCAGATACAAGATTGCAGTCAGTATATTGGAGCATATACATGTAAATGAGGTGATGTCTGTGTGGAATGTCCTCACTCACAATAGCTGTGTAACTTGATAAACTGTGCATGTCAGCACAAAGTGGTTTAGGCTGATACAGATTTGGAACTATAAGGCTACCTTCACAATGAGGCGCTTTACAAGCGCTAAAAATAGCACCTGTATAGCGCCTGTAAAGCGCTTCTCCAGTGTGAAAGCCCGAGGGCTTTCACACTGGAGCGGTGCGCTTGCAGGACGGTCAAAAAAGTCCTGCAAGCCGCATCCTTGCAGCGCTATAGGAGCAGTGTATTCACCGCTCCTAAGCGCCCCTTCCCATTGAAAACAATGGGGCAGCGCCGCAAAGCGCTGCTACAGTGGCGCTTTGCGGGTGGTTTTAACCCTTTTTCGGCCGGTAGTGGGGGTTAAAACCGCCCCGCTAGCGGCCGAAAAGTTCTGCTAAAACGACGGTAAAGTGGCACACTGGCGCCCCGCCCCAGTGTGAAAGTAGCCTAACATGAATGTCAGTTTGATCACATGCAATATTGCAGTCAGTATATTGGAGCATTAACATGTGAATAAGGAGATTTCTACTATGTGTGCATAGGCTCATCTCCCTCACACCTGTGTTACAAAATGATACTGTGCATGTGAGCATGTACTGCAGCTTATATGGATCGATGCCCAAACTTATTGCTCAAAGAAAGATGAGCCGAATGACGATGCACTGTACTGACATTATCTGTCTTATCTATCACACATGGATATGTTATAGTATATTGTTTAATATCTGCTTATTATCAGTGCAAGTATTTAGACCTTTCTGTAGTGTAGGGGATTTTACTGTGATTTGCAAAAAATTACATTCATATTTCTATTGCCAGCCCATCTACAACTAGAATACGTATTGCATTATGACTATACTTTGCTATAATGGTGTTTTGTGCATCAAAAAGGCGATGAATCAAATTACGAATTGAGGATATATCATTCATTGAGACCCACCCTTGGATCATTTTTTATAAGATGATTATGATTATACTAATGGAGATGCATGCTGTTTTAGCTATATGTTTTTAGATGCATTTATTAAACTTTTGATTTTATGTATAGCTTGCTCTCCCTTAAAGCACTACTAATCCAAGTGATTACTACTCGAGGGATAAAGCTAAATTGCGGTCACAAAAACGTTAAATACAGTATATTCCTCAATATCTGCAAAGGGTATAAATCCATGTTGTGAGCATTGCCTTTGCAAGCCCAAATATCCGTTTGTAAAGGTAGCGGTGACATCATTACTGTACTGCACATAGTCTGTGCATTGAACAGAGGTGTGAGATGGACCCAGGAGGTTCACCCGCTGCAGGCTGCCTGGCGAAAACTACAGTAGGGGGTGGATACAAGACAAGTTAGCCCTCAACAAAGAGACAGAGGAGCAGTGATTGGTCTTTATTAGAGGAGTTTCACATTGGATTACTGCACTGATTTGGAACAAAAGCACACCAAGATTCAAGTAAGAATTCTCATGGCTTGTTTAGACAATATTTGTTTTTTCTGGAGTTCAGCTGTCTGATAAAAGGAGGCGGAGAACTAAAGTTACACTCTGCAGAGCTCAGTGAAGAGAGCTCCGAGAGCTGATAGGAGGGAAGGGGACATACCACCTTCATACAGGAACAGAGTTGAGGCTGTAAATCATCTGAACATTCCTCCCCTGTCACTTTTTTTTTCTCTTGGTGTCATAAAAATGTGTTAGAAGTGATTCATGCTGATAGCAGAGGAAGGAAGCAGCAGACAGCAATGACACTTAGTGCTCTGCATTAAGGCCAGTAAACACCAGAGAGATACTGTATGCTTTGTTCAGATTTCATGTCTGAGGTTTATAACCACTTGATAGAATTTACAAATTCCCACTGAGTTCCACTCAGCTCAGGCAGAAAGCAGTTGGCAAGTGTAATAGTCTTAAAAGGTGTATTTTCTGTGGGGTGGGTGGGGGTATGTTTAGCTCAAAGTCAGTGATAAAAGTAAACCCTTGTCAGGATTAGAAGCATTAGTGTGTCAGTAATTCTGTATCTAGCCAGTTGAACTACAACATATATGGAAAGGAATCTGAGAATAGAAGATGCCGGATTGAGTATTATAAGCAGTCAGCACTCGATAAAGTGGATGCATAGAAAAATATATTTGTGTGGTTAAAAAGATAGTTCAAACCATATGGAAAGCAAATGTGTGTGCCTTATTACACAATGTTATGTTTCTTGCTCTTTAGCGCAATGTGACCTGCCTATAAAATAGTTACTTTCCAATACAATACCCCCCTAATTGAAGTTATGTAATGCATCCTAGCAAATGGTTCCTCAGAAGTAAATGACAGATTGTGGTTTTATTTGTCTGAAGGCTGAACAATCAAAGGAGGAACAAAAGCAAGGACTTAGCGCTGAAAAATTAATGAGAAAAGCCTCCAAGGACGTGTGCAGACTGCGGGAGCAGAGTCAGAAAGTGCCTCTACAAGTACAATCTTTCAGGTGAGAGTTAGAAACTTCACACTGCATTGCAGCACTGCCATATGAAAGTGAGACACTCTTCTTCCCTCGTGTGTCTAGAGGATCATACAATTTACCAGTCAATTAGGGCATTCAGATGTCCCAACAGAAAAGGAAGTGGTAAGATATTTGTCCATCTACAGATTCCTGTGCTACCAGGACCTGCCTGACTTTCTCTCAAAGCTTGGCGGGGGAAAGCAGCACACTTGGATACTCATTCTCTTTTCTCTACAAAAAAGGGAACAATCCTAGCCAGTTTTCCCTGAGGTTTCCCAGGTGCAACAAGATCTTTGAACTGTTGGAAGCCCCCTTCACACGAGCGAATAGAATTCAGCTTTTAGCTGTGGATAGATGAAGTTATCTATCGCACCTAAACTCAGACAATGCTTTCCTACGGCCCCATTCACAGACTGCATTTAGCGGCAGTTTCGTTACATGGGGTTTTGCGTGGTTAGAAAAAATAAATTTGACTGCGTCCAGGATCGATTTATTGCAGCTATCTGTACATAACCGCAGGTAATTGCAGTGTACTATTTCACCTGTGGATAGCAGTGGCAACAAGGAAAGAAAAACAGGAAGCTCATCAGAAATGGCAAGAATGTTCCACCGCAGCTAAACACAGCCTCATGTAAATGCACGTAATTGCTGCTAGTCGCAATTTACAACTGCAAGTGCTGGCTGTGCCTGAAGTCTTGGAATTTCAAAATTTCAAAACTTGCTTTTAACAGCGGCAGGACAGCCGCCCGTGTAAAAGAGGTCTTACTGTCCCACTGGGAATCATGTAAAGCCTTTAGTATTAGTAGACCTAATATTATGCTTGTTGTGACCTCCTCACACGATTGCAATTCTGCTTTCTTTTGTGTATAATATAAAACAAGCACCCTATAGATCAGTGTTTTTTAATCTTTTTTTCAGTAAAGACACCCTCTAAAATTCTGGTCTCGAGGCACCCCTCTCAGCGCTATAAAAAAAAACTGAACTAATATTTTTACATAATGTAGCAACATCCATACACATAGGACACCCAACGTTAAAGGTGATTTATTCTTCCAAAAGCAAACACACCTTTGCACACTGATTCTGAATAGTATTCTAATGTTTCGCTTCTCCTTCAGTTTCTTTCTTTCATTCAGCTATGTGACCCTAGTGATGATGGAGAGGAGCAAGGGAGGGGCGAACAAGGATGCTGTGCAGGGGCCTGACATCATTGGCTGTTACAACACCAGCGGCTAGAATATTGTAATGGTGCACAATAAAAGCCTGTGGCTTTGTGTAACTAAAAGGCAGGTTTGATCTACCTGCTGGCTTGTATAAAATTTTTGGAATCCCTGAAAAAACCTAAAGGTAACCCTGGGTGCCTCAGCACCCTGGTTAAAAAGGCTGCTCTAGAGAATCAGCGATGGCTAAAGGTATGCCATACTCAGAACTAGAGGTGCACAGAATGGAAATTTTGGTGCCGAAACTGAAAATGCAGAATGCACTTAACCGAAAGCCAAAAATGACAGTTTTTAAAAAATATATATATATTTTTAAATATAGTTGTATTGTATTTGACTTTTTAATTAATATCATGAATTTAAATGAATATGAATTTATTGTCAGCCATTATTTGCACCTTTTTAGAGCAAGAAAAGCTCAGGAAAAATGTATCCCTTTAAATTATATGTATGTCTTTACAGTGGTCCATTGCGCTTCCGTTGTGGTGTTTAAAGTCTTGCTTGCTGAATTTTGGTCAGTTAAAAAACTCGCACCAAAAACACACCTCCCCGTTGAAATGCATTGAACATGTGGCAAAAACGCATCAATAACGCACCCGTGTTACGTTTTTGATGCGGTTTTTGAGTCACATGACCTATGAAAAACATGACGTAAGCACACTGAAATGGGGGTAAAAGTGCAGCTAAATTTTCGCAATTCCGGTGCCATTATCAGCACTTTTTTCTCCTATCGGCAAAATGCAGATAACACCATTTTCATAGTTACATAGTTAGATTAAAAAAAGACACAAGTCCATCTAGTTCAACCAAAAAAAAAAAAATACAATCCTTCACCCACAGTTGATCCAGAGGAAGTTGAAAAAACCCCAGCGAAGCATGCTCCAATTTTCCAAAGCAGGGGAAAAAATCCCTTCCTGATCCCTCGAGAGGCAATCGGATATTTCCTGGATCAACTTTACCTATAAAATGTTAGTACCCAGTTATATTCTGTACACCTAGGAAAGAATCCAGGCCTTTTTTAAAGAAATCTACTGAGCTGGCCAGAACCACCTCTGGAGGGAGTCTATTCCACGGCAGCCGATGCATCTCCACTCAGAACATTTAGTACTAAATTGATCTAATTCTGCAGGCTTACGCATGTGTGCGTGAGTGTGTTTATGAGGTCAGGTATTTAGGAAAGAAGCAGCTGTCAATTTTAACCCCCAGGAGGTCATGCCCAGACTGAGTAAGCTAAATAAAAGGCCATATAATAACAGGAGAATATAAATATGTCATGTGTAATCCTGCACTTTTTAGCTTGGTTAACCAGTTATGACTGGTTTTATTTAGTGTCCTGAGAACTCTGAAACCATGTATGCAAACACCAGCAATCGACTGCCATGTGTCCTCCTTCACCTTATTATTGGTCATTTAGGCAACCCAGAATGTCAAAAGACTCATAGTTGGGTGACTGGGTTAGGAGGATAGGCCATGGCCTCAGCATATTAGGGTGCCCCAGTTTCTGGACTTCCAGAGGCTCAAGGTGACACTGAAAGGTATATACATAGAATACTTAATTTTAATATGCTGTCCCTGCTACCTCACATAGCTAGTGTAAGAGGACAAAGTCTGTTATTTATTTGTACATATATTTGCACCATACCTCCAAATACAAAAAAAAAAATCAGTGCTCTAAACTTGGCATACCTGATCTTCGTGTATTCAAGCTTTTCTTGTGATATAAACAGTAGCTGGTGTTACAATCCAGTAAAACTTTCCCAGAGCTCAAATAGCAGTTTTGGGGGGACTAACCTTGAAGTGGTATTAAACCCAAAACCAAAAATGTAATATATTGCAGCTTAGCACTCATTAGATGGGATGCCTGCACTTGTTTTGTTTTTTTTAGGCTTTTTTCCCCTCTGTTTTGAACTCATGATCTGGCCAACAACGCACCTTCTGTATTGGAGTACTCCTACTCTGGATGACTGAGCACAGGGCGAACAGCAGACAAAATCATTGTCAGTTGGGGGGGGGGGGGGGTAGTAGTGGATTTGCTAGCAGGTTTAGATACACTAAGGCAGGTCATATATTATACATTTTTTGTCATTTAGCCAGTGGGTTGGATATGACCCACCGCCATTCTAAGCCTATTCTATCTAACCCTGTAAAGAAAAGATCTGTCTACTTACCTATTCTGAAGCCACTTTGATCCGGTCCCATGATAAGCTGTTAGCGGTAGCTTCAAAGTATAGGAGGGCAGCCAACAACGGATGCCCCATAGTAAGCTTTTGGGTGACGTCATTTCCCAGGCATTTTTGCAGTGGTAGGCGGCGATCTCTCCTCCACACAGAAGATGCCGCTGGAGAGTTCATGTGACCGGACCGCGGCCTCAGAATGGGTAGGAATACAGATCTTTTCTTATAGGGTTAGATAGAATAGGCTTAGAATGGGGGTGGAAGTATGTTTAGCCTTAGCTAGCGTTTGACTGAACTTCCACTTTAAATGAAAAAAAAAAAACCGTAAAAAATAAATAAAAAAAATAAATAAAAATTAAAAGCACCCCTGTCTCCCCATGCTCACACGCAAATGTACATATAGGTCTGGCACACACATGCAAACGAGGATTGCACCACACATACAGTATCTCACAAAAGTGAGTACACCCCTCACATTTTTGTAAATATTTAATTATATTTTTTTATGTGACAACACTGAAGAAATTACACTTTGCTCTGGTGAACCACATGCCCAAGAGGGTTAAGGCAGTGGGACAGCAAATTTACACTGTTATACAAGCTGTACACTCACTACTTTACATTGTAGCAAAGTGTCATTTCTTCAGTGTTGTCACATGAAAAGATATAATAAAATATTTACAAAAATGTGAGGGGTGTACTCACTTTTGTGAGATACTGTATGTGGTATGACTGCGAACCTCTGAGTTAGAGCAATAATTTCTAGCACTGAAGCTCACATTTATCTCTAAACTGATAACCTGTAAAGGCCTTTAAAAATGTTGCTTATGAACAATTTTCGGTAACATTGTTTGTAGCCATTTCACAGGCATGAGGAATATTAAATCTTGACATGTTGGGTATATATTAACTTGACACAACATTATATTTTATATTTATATTTAAATTTGGTAGTATATTCTGTAAGTATGCACTAAAGTTCATTTTTGGGTATTTTTTCATGGAAGTTTGCTTTGAAAATAGCTGCACAAATATCCTATGCCTTAAAAATGGCATCAGCAACCATTTTATTCTCCAGGGCCTCTGCTTGCAGAAAATATATAACTTTTTTAGGGTTCTATGTAATTTTCTAGCAAAAAATGCAGATTTCAACATGTACAATGGATATAAAAGTCTACACACCACTGTTAAAATGTAAGGTTTCTGTGATGTAAAAAATGAGACAAAGATTAATCATTTCAGAACTTTTTCCCCTTTTAATGTGACCTATAAACTCTACAACTCAATTGAAAAACAAACTGAAATCTTTTAGGGGGGAGAGAGGAGTAAAAAATAAAAAAATAAAATAATGTGGTTGCATTATTATACATTACATACATTATATTACATTGCATTATTATACATTCTAATAATGTGGTGCACACCTTCTTATAACTGGGGCTGTAGCAATCACATTCAAACTCATGTTAAATAGGAGTCAGTACACACCTGCCATCATTTAAAGTGCCTCTGATTAACCCCAGCTGTTCTAGTAGGTCTTTCCTAACATTTTCTTAGTCGCATCCTTCAGCAAAAGCCATGGTCCGCAGAGAGCTTCCAAAGCATCAGAGGGATCTCATTGTTAAAAGATATCAGTTAGGAGAAGGGTACAAAGCATTTTCCAAGGCATTAGATATACCATGGAACACAGTGAAGACAGTCATCATCAAGTGAAAAAAAATATGGCACAACAGTGACATTGGATGTCCCTCCAAAATTAATTAAGAGACGTAAACTCGTCAGGGAGGCTGCTAAGAGGCCTACAGCAACATTAAAGGAGCTGCACGAATATCTGATAAGTACTGGCTATGTAGTACATGTGACAACAATCTCCCGTATTCTTCATATGTTTGGGCTATGGGGTAGAGTGACAAGACGGAAACCTTTTCTTACGAAGAAAAACATCCAAGCGTGGCTAAATTTTGCAAAAACACATCTGAAGTCTCCCAAAAGCATGTGGAAAATGTGTTATGGTCTGATGAAACCAAGGTTGAACCTTTTGGCCATAATTCCAAAAGATATGTTTTGCAAAAAAACAACAATGCACATTACCAAAAGAACACCATACCCACAGTGAAGCAGGGTAGTGGCAATTTACAAAATTTTCATTTTTTTTTTATTTGTAGCGCAAAAAATAACCCCAGAGGTGATCAAATACCACCAAAAGAAAGCTCTATTTGTGGGGAAAAATGTAAATAATTTTGTTTGGGTACAGTGTTGCATGACCGCGCAATTGTCATTCAAAATGCAACAGCGCTGAAAGCTGAAAATTGGTCTGGGCAGGAAGGGGGGAAGTGCCCTGTATTGAAGTGGTAAAAGTGGTATCAAAGGTTTTTTTTAACAAACATATTATACTTACCTGCTCTGTGCAGTGGTTTTGCACAGAGCAGTACCAATCCTCTTCTTTTCAGGTCTCCTACCGGCACTCCTGGCTCATTTGACCACGAGCAGTGTCCCCAGAGAAAGCCACTTGCCCTGGGGGCACTGCTGCATGCTCGCTCCCGAGCCCCTGCTCTATGCATCTATAAGAGTTGCCCCCCCTCTCCTGATTGGCTCACTGGCTGTGAATGACAGCAGTGGGAGCCGATGTGTTCCATCTCAAATATGGGAGTGGTAATGTGATAAAAGGCTACATGGCAATCTCTCTGGTAAATATTCTGCCTGCTTGTGTTTGTATCAGATCTAATTACTAATTAGCTTTCACCTAAATAACACTAGACTGAAAGACCCGGGCATTGTGGGATATGTAGTTTCTGTCAATTCTCAGACTACAGCAGAGGTCATGCATTAACCTATACAGTGCCATGTTGCATGCCTCATGTTTGAATGCAAACAGTAGCAATTAACACTGGAATGTGAAGATTTACTCTACTACAGACTGTGCATATAGAGCAACAAATGACACCATGAAACTACATGATCAATGCATATCTTATGCAGGCGAAAAATTACTTATATTTTCGTTGTCATTTCCATTCATTTCCACAGCATAAAAAGAGAACATCTGAATTGTTCAGTCATTGTGGCTTGTCTCCGTAGTCTCCTATTGTAGTTCCTGTTCTATAAATAAATAAAACTCAATAGCCTCCTATTGTAGTTACTGTTTAACAATTAAAAAAAAAAAAAAAAAAACTTCTCAGGTTTCTACCAGTGTTCATATGACAGTCTGGACAGTATGTCTTTTGAACAAAATTAGAAAAAGAATTTGGGGTGGACCACTTCCACTACACTAATTTTCCATTCCTATTGTCACAAATGGTTTCCAAGAGTCGAAAATGCCATCACTTTATTCTTTGTTCCTATTCAGACTCAGATTATATTCTCCGGACTTTCACTAGTATATAATGCTAACTATCATTCTCTGTGCTGCGCTACATTTTTTGTAAACGTGGAATACATCCAGAGAATTGGACCACAGTTTATAGATGACTGGATGGTTTAATCACTGAGTGATTATAATAATTTTTTAATTTAAATGTGTTCTAATAAGATATCAAAATCTTGTTTTTTTTTTTTAATCAGTAGTTAAAGCCGTAGAAAACCGCCACCCCCCCCCCCCCCCAAAAAAAGAAAATTGGGCCCCTTGCAGCATTCTGCTATATTGCACCACATACTAGCACATTATGAGAAACTTACCAGCACATGGAGCCCTCCAGTGCAGCACTGTTATGGCTCCCCAACGCTTCCTTCTTCACCCGCACTTCATTAGGGGTTTGCGGGCTCCAGCTATATGAATGGCCGGAGCCGCGATGACTTCACTCCTCAGCACAGAGCTCTGAAGGAGCGGCATGGGTATGCTGTTCCTTCAGAGCAAATGAGCCGGTGACGTCACTGGCTGCATTCCGTGTGAATATCTACTGAACAGTCTAAGTTTAGAGGATATACACTTTACCTACAGGTAAGCCTTATTATAGACTTACCTGTAGGTATAAGGTAAAAAGTGCACTTTACTTTTTAAAGCACATTGAATAGCTCACTACAAAGTATCATTAATTATCCAATCATTTAACCACCCTGGGTACTGCAGCTCTTTACCAAAAAACTGTCAACGAACCGACCTGTTCTCGATGCAGTCATACAAAAATAACCCCATGGCCCTGTTCACATCTCACAATTTAGGATCGCGGGCAGAATCCTTGCACTTTAACCACTTTCCACCCAAGCCTATTCTGGCACTCCCCTCCTACATGTAAAAATCATCATTCTTTTCTAGAAAATTACTCAGAATCCCAAAACATATATGTTTTTTTAGCAGAGACAGTCGTTGCAACTTTTTATGTCACACGGTATCTGTGTAGCGATTTTTCAAATGCAATTTTTTTTATAGAAAAAATGTTTTATGAATTAAAAAAAAATTAAAAAACACTGTAAAGTTAGCCCAATTTCTATAATGTGAAAGATGATGTTACGCCGAGTAAATAGATACTTAACACTTTACATCAGACTTTAAAATTGCGCACACTCGAGGAATGGCACCAAACATTACTTAAAAATCTCTATAGGCGACGCTTTAACATGTTTTACAGGTTACCTGTTTAGAGTTACAGAGGAGGTCTTGGGCTAGAATTATTGCTCTTGCTCTAACATTTGCGGCGATACCGTACATGTGTGATTTGAATGCTGTTTACATATGTGGGTGCAATGTACGTACGCATTCGCTTTTGTGTGCTGGGACGGGGAGCGCTTTCAAATTTTTTTTTTTTTTTTTTACACTTTCCTTTAATTTTATTTAATTTATGTTTTGATCACTTTTATTCCTATTACAAGGAATGTAAACATCCCTTGTAATAGGAATAGTGCGTGACGGGTCCTCTTTATGGAGAGACGTGGGGTCTATGAGACACCACATCACTCCTCTAGGCAGGAAAGACCGAGATCAAAAGAAAAAAAAAACAATCTCAGCCTTTCCAATGGAGTACGCGGCAATGTTTACTTCCACTGGGCCAGACGTGATGTCATAATGTCGCGCCCGGGCCTCGGAAGGTCAAAGACTGCCGGGGACCATCTGGTCACCGGAAATCTCTATGCTCAACTTCTGGCGCTGGCGGATTCCTTCTCCGGCTCGCCAATCGCATGGACGAGCCGGTAGAAGAACCAGAGGGCGGCAGGAGGGGGGGCGTCCCCTCCTACTGCCTGTAAAAGCTTTCAAGCAGCTGAATAGCTGCTATGATTATTTTTTTGGTGCAGGGAATCGCCAGCAGAAAAGAATGATATCTGGATGCATACTAGCACATTATGCCATTGCCTTGCAGGGTTTTTGTTTTGCAACATTCGCAGTTTACAACCGCTTTAAGAAGCAAACGATGCTATGCTAAAGAAGGGGGGGGGGGTGGTATGGGAGGGAAAGAAAATATAATAAATTGGTTCTGCGCTATGGACTCTAAAACTCTAGTAGCTGCCCCCTTCACATTTGCCAAGCACCACCAATTGGTGAATGGCCACAATGAAAAACAATAATGGGAAAATGGAATTGGCGCTGCTAATGTGTAATTGTGTAAACAATATTAAATTATGTAAACAATATTAAAGTGGTAAACAAAAAACATAAACAACTTTGAAAAGTTGCAACACCTTAGACAAAGTGCTAAGTGCAAGTGCAAATACCATGTGCAAAGTGCAATAACTCATTGAGATATTCCTAAAGTAACATAATTAAAGTACATAAATATAAATAAAGTCCATGAAAATTCCATATATCAGGAAGTGAAAAAGTGCTACAGAAAACGTGCATAGATCCAAGCAAATTCTTCGTGTCACTATCGTGCCCCCCTTGTGTGCTGCACTCACCAGATGACGCTACCCATTGAAGGGCAACCAGCTTTCATAGTGCCAAATGACTGTAAATAGAGGGTCCTCACGGCAGCCGCCTTGTTTTCCTTCACCCCAGCGTGCTCATGAAAAAACAATATTGATACCCATAGTGTTAAAACGAAATGCTTTATTGCGCAGAAAAGAATAAAACTTACAGGAATCCAGACAGATACAGGCGTGTGTACAAAATCAGGAAGTCCGGGTCGCAGTGCATTCCACTTTAATATTGTTTACACAATTACACATTAGCAGTGCCAATTCTATTTACCCATTATTGTTTTTCATGGGAGGGAACAAAAAGTGCTGGCAAATGTGCATTTTATTATGTGGGAAGTCCACCAGCGTTTAAAGATGGAAAAAAAGACTACACGTACATTGGTTCAGTTGTTATGTATGTCAATCCTTTCTAATGGTTAATTAGCTTTTGGGATAAGGTGGTTATCAAAAAGCAAAATCACAATTGGCATACTTCCTGTCCATTAATAACATCTGCCTGTTCTCAGCCTAAAATAGATGATAATCTAGGGAAAAAATAACACTACACTACACTACATAAAATCTACTACATAAAATCCCAGTTTTAGTCAAATTATGTGTACTTCTGCCGTGTTTCTATTATTTTTGTTTATTAGTCCATTATATCATAGGCAAATGGTGACCTTCCTTAAATAAAACTGAGGAACCAAGCTCTGTAAGTCACTTTGCTCTTGTTTATAGAAGAAAGCGGCTTCAGTGGGACATCACCCATAGTGTTCCTGATGAAGACGGAAGCACAACGCTGTGTCTTTGTATGACACTGAAAGAATAGCTCTCTAGTTCTCCATAACATGTATTTTTCTTAGAAGGAGTAATATCTCATTATATAGTTTTCTCTGTGAGCCAAGCTACACTAAGTACATTATAGCAGGCTGTTTTCTCCTGTTATTAGCAATCTTCTGAGAATCATGAAGGGAATCTGGCGCCACACTGTTCAGTGTCCTTTGTCTTTTGTTGGCTGTTTGAATATACAAATAATGACTTATTTGCTGGTGCGAATTGATCTGAGCATTTCTCTGTATGTACTAAAAACAGATTAGAACTACAGACTCATGTTGCTTTTCTTTCTTGCAGGGAGAAGATTGCTTATTTCACCAGAGCCAAGATCAGCATCCCTTCTCTCTCTGCTGATGATGTATAATTTTATTATTTTTTTATTTCACAGCTGTATTTTTCCAATCGCCCATCTTTTTAGATGAACTGTTTTTTGTAGCATAGCTCTTGCTTTTATCCTAAAACAGAGTATTTTTTTACATTTAGCCTTTAATTTGTAATATATCTTGTGCTGAATTAATGACTAGAGGGAGATATAAAACACCAAAAAAAAAACCACAAAAAAAGAGAAAAACCAAAGTAGAGTAATTTGGTACACTGATGGTAATTTTGTACAGTTTGTATGTGTCGCACACACGTATTCATAATCTTTTGTTAAGTTGGAGCTAAGAGACGGTGACAGTATGTATCCCTGTTGGGCTGCACTGTGCTCAATCACTTTTTTTTTTTCCAATGGACTGGTTTAATAATTCATGTAAGCTGACTGTGAAAATGGCTGACAAGCCAAGAAATGGACTTTTGCACCATAGACTTTTTTGGGAGTCAACATAATTTTCCAGAACTTCAAGGCTGCCTCATGAACCAGGTGCTTCAATGACCCCTAGAGGGTGCCGTTGCTACCGTTGGTATTCACCATGTACAAAAACAGAATTATGGGAGGTTGTATGTCGTCATGGCTATACAGCTGATCACTCAGTTATAAGCTTGGTCAGAGTTACAGTAACGGAGAATAAAGTTACTTTACTAGAAAGCCACACAGTAAGCTGGCAAGTTTGCTACATTAACATTTATGAGAAAGCATGATGCCTTAAATTTATTTTGGGTACCAGGATACATATCTGCTTACACCTATTCTCAAAAAGAGTATCAAAATACTTTTTAAAGTCATGTAACCCCCCCCCCCCATATGTTCTACTACATTTGTCACTGTAATCAAAAACTCAGTATTTCTTTTCTAGCCTGTCCTATTATGTCTGTATAGACTTCGGAAGGGTTTTGAGTGGACAGTGTTGGCTGATGTGTACCAAGTACGCACATAGATCCAGCATTTCATGTGTCTACATTTTGAACATGCAGCACTTACCACTGAGCACAGTGGGTACTTCAAAGCCTATAGAAGTATAAGGCAGGGAATTATGAATATTTACAATTTTTTATGTTTTTATGCCTTGCTTTACAATATTGACTTTGAGGGTCCTTCATACCAGGTAGGTAGTTAGGCACTGATTAAAAAAAACTTCTTTCTGCACACTGCGGCCTAAAGAAATTAATTAAATCTTACTTATGACATTTCAATAAAGTTCCAACAAAAAAAGGTAAACCATGCAATATCCTGGAATTGGCACGTGGGCGCTATTCCTCCCAGCATGCTGACTGCATAGCCGCTGGTGTGAACAAGCTGTGAAGGCTGGTGTTGGTCTATAAGCAATTATCCCTTGAATGTACTTCCAGTAATATAACATTTAAACATGTCAATGAACGTCGGCCCTTCAGCAAATCATCTTTTCCCTGTTCCACCAAGAAATGCTGGACCTTCAACAGATGTTGAGTCATAGATTACAATTTAAATCTTGCTTAAATGGTTACTCAGAGAACCATGTACCAAAACAATATACAAAAATCTTTCTTAAATCAAAATATTGAACAAAACAGTACTCAGTATTTAATAAATGTAATATACATAAACACCACCACCAAATACTAAAATGCCAAGACAACATTGTCCCAGAGAACCATAGTTCATCTGTTGCAGATATAATTGATGTAATAGCAATACATACTCAAGAGTAAGACACAACTACTGCTTCATTTCCATTGAAGTATACGGGGTGTAATTATTAGCATCTTAGTACTGTTTGTTATAAAAAAAATCATGTATCATGTAAAGTTTTGATAACTCTGGCTTTTGTGGATACTTTCCTGTTATTAAGCAACTTCAGACTTTTTTTTTTTTTTTTTTTTTTTAACTAGCGAGCGGAGCGAATTTCTTTCCTGCAACAATGGTTTGCAGGAAAGAAATTCCTTTGATTCCACCACTATCAACACAGATAGTGCTGACATAGAAAGCCCCTCCCTCGTGCAGCCATTGTATTGTCCTGGTGGGGGAAGTCGTCCCCATTGGGAGAAAACAGTGTTTATTGCTAGGGGCTATAAAAACCGCTAACGATAATCGCATGTAAAATCTGACAGGTTGGTTAATCATTCGATCAACTTGGGTACATTCAGCCTGCCCATACAAGCATTCGAACCAGACCTTCGAACCATGTATGGCTGGCCTTAGATTTGCAGTCAATACAGGCTTAATGCAAGGGCACCTAAATAATTGTTTTCTTTGTGCCATGTGCATACCATACATCTGTGTTGATTTGCGCTGCATAAAAATGCAGCATGCCTGCATTTTTATGTAGCTCAACGCACCTCGCTACATTCCGCTGCATCACGCAATGGGCTGTGGTACATAGAGGTAAAGGGAATGTCTACTTGTGACATTTCAATAAAAGTAAAAATGATAAGCAGTGTGATGCATTGTAACAATGAATTGCACTTTACATTCACAAAGCACACTAGTGTGTGTTATCACAGCATAACACACGGCCGCTGGTGTGAGCGAGCCTCTAAATATGATGCTGAAGAAAACTTGGTGTAAACTTTTAGAACTTTTTGCCTGGCACTCTCTTTTGGATCCAACAATGGACCAGTTCTATATACTAGGATGGTTCTAAGATCACTTTCTGAAAGCTCCTTGTTGCATACCACAGACGAGTTCATTTTGGGTTTCTAAAGAAATTCCTTAAACAGGACTGTCATTCACTTAGTGAAGTAATAACAGCTTGCCCCCTTTCCTATCCAAAGGCTTTGGATTTTCGCATACATGATGTTCTTGCCAGTTCCCATGCAGATAAAGTGTATAAAATTTCCCTGGCAGGTTAGCTTGCCAAACTGATATGTGAATTGTGTAGGTTTACAACCAAGAGGAAAATGCTTGTCAGGATTAAAAAGAATTAGAGCCAACATTGTGCATGGTATACGTAATTGTGGTAATTACTTGCGTTATAGTTCCAGGTTCTCAAATACAAAAATGCCCATTCACGTTTTCCTTTTTGACCTGTATTCTAATTTTTTTAAATATTTTTTCCAGCTAAGTTTGCTTGATTTACAGTCAGCACACTATGAAATATTAGTGGCGAAATGACACTGCACATCAGTTGATCTAAAACATACTCATATTTATATTATTAATTTACACACAAAGGATTCCAAGTATTCACTAATAGGTCTTGGCATAATAGGAATTCCCCTCAGCTTCTTGCCAACCCTTTTTCGCACACTTCCGGTGCAGTACCTTGGTTTAAAAATATATGGATAAGTGTTTGCTTTTTGTTCTGCCATATATTCTCACAAATTCTTCTGCTAAATAGATTTTCCTGCAATATTACCACCTTCGTGATAAAAGTGAGCTGGGAAACTGCCCAGACCATTTTTGCAGATAAGTATAACTGTGAGAAAATATATTTTTCTTGAAAAAATTGCTTTTACACTTTTTATTTGGGGGTTTAGGGAATACCAGAAGGTATTACTGTCTTAGTATAGCGAGAAGTTATTGGATCCTTTGGGAGTGCTGTACAGAAAGGTCCATGTTCATTGAAAGGCATCTTCTAACAGCTTTGAGCTGTTGGGTCTTTTTTTTCACCATGGAATAAACAATTAATGGAACACCACCATCACTTTCAATGTTTATTAGACGTTAAAAACCAGTATTTTTTAATCCATGCATATTTTTCACATTTTATTTATTTCCTTTCTACTGTATGCTGTACTTCCTGTGGAAGCCCTATATTGGCTGCCGTTCTAGCCTTCACTGCGTAGCACAGTGTCCTTGCCTTAAACTGTTTTTAAATGGACTTTCAAATAAAAGAAAAATGCAGCAATATTATCTAGAAAAATTAAATGTGTATTTCTCGATTTTGATTATAATGTCCCTTTTAAAGCTTTATATGACTTCACCTAAATATATATGCACAAACAAATACAGATTTTCATTATTTGGCCTACATATTCCATTAATATAGCACTCGTAACTGTGCTGTTTTATTGGGACCTGTGATGGCTGTTTTACTACCAGAATCGTAGTGAGTGGAGAGCAGTGTTGCTGTATGGAGGGTTAACAAGCAGTCCACTTTTATTTTCATGAATGATGCTGTAAGCAGCTGTGTATAGAAATGAATAGCACCCATTATAAATCAGCTATAAACTGCCCACTAAACCTTTTTTATCGGTTACTTGTCGATTCAAACCAACATTATTTTTTGCTGTATCGTAAAATCCTCCAAAATGAAAAATCACATTAGGCTTCCAGTGAACAACCTGACAAAACTTTTTGCCTGGTGTTCTGATTCTTAAATTGTACTATTAAAAGCAACCTGTCAGGCGGGAAATATGAGAGCAAAGGTACAAATTCTGGAACTGTCATTTTTAAGCTTGCTTCTTTAGTCCTATGCATAGAATTTGTTTTGACACCTGATATATACACATTTCTTCTAGGTCAGTGGCTCGCCCAGAAACAGCTTCCATATTTCTATCCTGACAGGTTCCTTTTTTGATAACCTGCTAATCAGTGTTTTGTTAATTTAAGCATTTGTTGATAGAATTGCAATTTTCTATGTTGTAACTCTGGTATAAATAAGATACTGATCATAACCACATAACTAAGTACCAACTGGTAGCTGAGGTATTTTCCAATAGCATCCTGAGTATATTCAAATATCATTTTTATTCTGATATTCTTATGATGATTATTTTTCTAATTTAATAATTTCTGGTTGCATCTGGTTAAATATCATTAAGCTTTTTTGGTTGCATTTTGAACCAGCACATTACCAAGCATACAGTATACAAACAAGGGAAAAATGTAAAACAAAAAAACTATAAATTCCATTGTTTCTGAATGTGAAGGATGGTAAATGTTTTTTTATCAGGAAATAACTGAAATCTATCCACAGTAATGCAAACCTAGAATCAGAAAATGCCACATAATACGCCTTTATTTGGATAAAAATATATGATTAATTTAATTTAGGTTTTACTCTTACATTATAGTTCAGCTCAATTGCTGATTTATTTTTTCCTAAAGCTGAACTCCAGGCAAATCCTGTCCTACGATTTACAAAGCACAGTCAGGAGGTTAACCACTTACAGTTAAAGGGGAAGTAGGGTCAAGGCTCTTTTGGCCTTATCTCACCTGTGGGTCACTTCGTTCTGCATTCCTGTGACCCGTTTTCATCCAACAGCGGGCTAAAGTCATCTGTCGGCTGACATTACTTAGCTGGTCCAGGCACTGGATCTATCCCAACTTTGTCAGGAACCACTCAGATTCCCGGACCAGTAGGTGGCTCAGCCTCTCAGCATGCCGCTGGGAGACTAAGCAAGCCGCCTCCGCCCCTCCACAGCCCGGCACTCTAGTGAGCGCTGGAGGGGCAGAGCAGAAAGCCGGTGACTGATAGTCACTGGCTCTCTGCTCACTGTAGACTGCAAACTAAGTGGCTAGCGGTCTATGATCGCCCAGTTCTTGGTCTTCAAGGCAGTGGGGGACTGATTGGACCAGTGCTGCCTTAAGCTAGGTGAGTATGTATGTTTTTTTCAATTCCCATACTTCTCTTTTAAGTAATACAGTGGGTTTCCCTTCTCCACTACCAGCCAGTTGATTAAACAGCGATGGAGCAGAAGCAGGCTGATAAGTTCATCACACTCCTCACTCTGCTCTCTCTTCCTATCAGCATGTTTCTTTTCAGCACATTTAAAGTGCTGCTGTATAGAGGATTGCAAGATACTTATAACAAGTAAAAAAAAAAATCTGCTTTCAGAGCTTTTATAAAAGTTTGGAGTTCAGCTTTTAACCTTTCACCTAAATAATGGGAGTAGCCAATTTGTTAGCTAAAGCAATATCCATCTTCACGTCCTCTTTTATTGCGTTATGCCTCAGAACAATTGCTGTCACTGTGGAGGCAGCCTTAATTGTGATGGGATGTGTCCACCTGTTGCTCTTTATTGGTAGCCAATTCCACTGCGCAGATGTGAAATATGTACAACCAAAATATTAGCAGAACACTAGTGAAAGGCACGGTGCCGACAAGTGAACTGCGCACATGGATTCAAGTGTCTGTCTAAAGACAATCAAGTATTAGCATAAACAATATCCTGTTCCATTGAGCTGGTTCAAGAGTGAATACTGCTATTTACTGAGGCAGATACACCTCGAGCTCTTCAGCTAATTTTGACTGAAGGGTCAAAAGGTTCCTACTCCAGCTCTAAACTGTATCTGCTTATAGGACTACTAGAAATGTCATATATGTGCTTGTAAGGTCAAAGATTGGGGGAGGGGAGGGGGCATAAATATGAAGTTATTTAACCTTGCCATGCCAAGGGTATAGCAATACAATGCACCATAGAACTTTTGGCATCAGCAAGGCTTAATGTTAAGGTTTAATGAAGGTTGCCTGTGTTTTTTTTGTCAGCTTGATTTTTGTAAAATGTAGACTGATGTTTAGAGCTGTTTGTATCTTTTTAATGAGTTACTCTTTCCACTTATTTATTTACTGTCTTATTTATGTTATGTTCTGTTGTAGTTCAGTTCTGGTCATTTTACTTCTGTTCATAAATGAAGTTAAAATCATTTACAGCCTATTCTATTCTTGGAGCTGTTACTTATTTTTACATTGAGCATGAAGTATTACATAGTGAGTTTGTAAGCCTGGCCAGTATTTATCAAGTGCAACCAAGATCCATTGTTTGCAGGTATTAGCTGAATAATAGGCTCACCACATTCTTGAGCCAAGAGTCATTTTATGGGCCATTGGCCAAGGCAAAGAATGCAGTGCCATGTAGTGAAGGTGTGGTAGTGGAAATATACCTATGGCACCTTTTAGATGTGAGCTATAAATTGGGTTGTTGGATTATCCCAACCAGTGGCTTTTGTTCCTCCAAGATAAAGCCTCAGCCTGTTAACTTTGCTTAATGCTCAGGTGAATTAGACTATAAGCCAGGATTATTTTACATGAAGAAGCCAATGGCAGCTTTGATAAAAATCAATAAAATAACTATTATTATCCATATGTACACCACCTAAATCATCCAGTACACTGGTATATTAAATGGAGTCAACATGTAGTGGAGAACTGCTGCATTGGTGTCATAGAGACATTCAATTTTTTTCATCTGATATATAATTGTTCTACACCAGGGGTCTCCAAACATTCGAAACAAAGGGACAGTTTACTGCCCTTCAAATATTAGGGTGGCCAGTGGGAGTAGAAAGTTCCCTGGCATAGGTGGGAGTAAACAATGAATAAGCTTACTGGTAATAGGCAATAGGAAAATACATTGGTAAATACATTATTTGAGATTTTTGCAAAGCCCTCAGTTTTTCTGTAAATGCCACAATGGAGCTAGGTTGCATGGTTTAGGGTAGAATATTGCACTGTTTTTTTTCAGTATAAAGCATATTTATGCTGAAGGAATATTGCAAAAGAGAATAGATAAATGAAACATAACCTCTATTATACAGGCTTGTGATTCCAAAGAGTTCCTGTCATCAGTAGATCATAATAGTCATTTCTGAGCTACAGCATTTAGCCTTTCATTTTTCTCAACTGTGACATGAAGCATAACATGTCCTTTACTACAATTATGTTACTAACACCTAGAAAATTAGCAAGTAACAGTGTCAATAATATGGAGAATAACTGCCACCACCATGTGGTGACAGGTACACTTTAATACTCACAGACATAAAATTTGTTCACTGTGTGATACTTTTAAGCTACTACAGACAACTACATGCCACTAGCTGTTATAAAGCTACAAATCCAAGATGATCTATAGACCTTATGTATCCAATTAATTTTATAAGTTGCATTTAAATATTGGCAGCTGGAGTATAATTGGCAACTGTGGGAGACAGAGAGGCTTTAGACCCATAAGTAATATTCCAGCTCTTGTTGGATCGTCTAGTTACACAATTGGTGGGTCACAAGTCTTCTTTATGTATACTTTTTCATAATTATAGTGGTGTGAAAATATTTACTTGGTAAAATATATTTAGTATTCATTTTTAGCTATTTTTGCTATGCTTCTGTGCATAAGTATATCAAAATCAAAGTATTACAGCCACATGTCAGAAATATACTTAGCCAAATGAACAAAGTTTAAGCATGCTGGTGAAGTCAAAAATTTTTGTTTTTTTTCTGTTTAACATTAATTTCTTTATAAATATGAAATGCTCAGAACTGAACTAAAATATGTAATCAGGATAAATTGTGAATGTGTTTATGTTCCTCATTATGTTCCCTGTCAGTAATACAATGGAAACGCTACCATCACATAGATTAACGATTTCTCTGCACTTTCCATGTGTCTCAGTGATTTGCATAAAATGTTTTTTTTTAACAAAAATGTTGTTGCCATGTTTTTTCTTACTGGTTTTTGTCTAATTTTAAACATATATTTTATGTATATTAAGTAGAAATGAACAGGCTGGAAAACCAGCTTTAATATATTATGTCAAGGTTTCACAATATAAAGTCTTGCCTGTCCACCTCCCACTCCAGTGCGTTTCACCCCAGAAAGTGCTTAATCACAGAGATTAAAGTATACCTAAAGGCAAAACTTTTTTTCTATTTATTATATAATTTTTGGATAGAATGGAGATGGATTAGAATACCTGTCAGTTTTTGTTGTCTGTTCCCCTCTCTATTTGTCCTGTTTACCGTTATCATTGAAAGTTAAAGTAAAAGAAAATCCCAAATTTTTAGTTGCCCCCAGCAAAGTAATAGAGGGGAAATCTTCCAATGGGGACACTATTTCTGGGGACCCCAGGGCATTCTCTTAGTTTGCAAGCATTTCCTCTCACTTCCTTGTTGGCTATTGGACAGGAAGTGAAGGGAAATCTCTGAAATGGGACACAGATGGCGAAACTAAATCTGACAGGTTTTAACCCTCCTTTACTCTATCCAAAATAAAAAAATAATAAAAGTTTTGCCGATAGTTCTACTTTAAGTTATAATGTGGCTCTCGGCTCCATTCAACATTGATTTTGGCATCCTCTCAGCAAGTCTTGAGTATGAAAATATGTATACACTCTCTATAGTACAGGGTCATAAAGGCACCTATGGGCTTGTTCAGTGAGTAATTGGAAAGAGCAGTAACTCCTAGTGACCAGTAATAAGCTAAATGATTAATTCTGATTGTTACCTTTTTCTTAATGAATAAGCCCATGCATCTTCCAATATGAAAATCTCAATGAACATTTTGAATAGTGTTTCTCCAGATGGTGTTCCATGTTTCTGTGTATTTCAAAATTCCTGCACACTAAAGTAGAAGTGAGGTTTTGACCACCAATGTTTTCAGACCAAAAGTACCATCTTTTCAATTGGATTCAGTTAAAGCTCACCGATAACGTCTCTGAAGTTTAGTTACAAAAATCTGCATATTTTTAAACTAACTTTCAAGTAATGAAATACTGTATGTCCCATGCTGTGCAGGCAGCTGGGTCCTGTAGAAATCTTATCTGCAGGGATGCCATGTCCTCTTCCTGGAGCTTATGGTACGGTGCTGAGATGGTTGTAAGCGTAGAGTCTTCTGTAAAACTGCGGTGAGCAAACTTCCGGCTGCCCCCTCCACCTCCCTCTATGGGGGCATATTTCATTAGAGGTTAGGTCACTAATGCTATAAGGAAGATTTTTTTTTTCCCTCAGCTTTAATATTTTGGTTAATTCACTGTGTATTTTATTCTTGTCTGCAAACACTGTCTGTCCCGTTGTTTCAGCTATGTTTGTAGTCCTTAAATCACTTACTGCAGACTCCAGAGAATGATCACACGTGTTCTTGAAGTGTATGTGAAGTCAAAACTTTTCTTTTAGTTTTGGACAGAATGTAGAAGGGTTGAACTATCCATCAGGTTTCTATTGCTGATTATGTCCTTACTTGGGGTACTAAAGCCTGGTACATGCTACGAGGTTTTTTTCATTCAACCCAAAAAAAACTCAGCTCCGGTCAGAGCCACTGTGCTTATTCTACAAAGTCGTTGAGTTTCTGGTTTTCCAGCATGCTCATCTGACAGAAGCTGGCAAAACGGCCGGCATCTGTCAGATAGGGTGGCATACACACAGGCCGAATGGCGGCCGTTTTTTGTTAACCGACTGATGTCTCTCGACATCTGGCCTGTGTGTACGGTGCTTAACTCTGGTACCATTGTCTTCTTTAACCACTTCCCGCCTGGCCTATAGCAGATTGACGGCCAGGAGGTCGTTATCCTGACTGGGCGCATTGCGGCGATCGGTGGAGCGGTGTGTCAGTCTGACACACCGCTCCACCGATCTTGGTAAAGAGCCTCCGGCAGAGGCTCTTTACCACGTGATCAGCCGTGTCCAATCACGGCTGATCACGATGTCAATAGGAAAAGCCGTTGATCGGCTTTTCCTCACTCACGACTGACAGATCGACTGCTCTCCTGACAGGGGGGGTCTGCGCTGATTGTTTATCAGCGCAGCCCACCTCAAGTGCCCACACTAGACCACCAGGGAAGCCGCCAGGACCACCAGGGAAGGGGGCAACATGTGGATGGCCAGGTGTGTACCTCATGGCCATCCACATGTGCAAATTATGCCAGATCTGTGCCAATCAGTGCCCACAAATGGGCACTGACTGGCACCATTATATATCAGTGATGCTCAGCAATGCCACCCATTAGTGCCCACCCATCAGTGCCACCCATAAGTACCCATCAATGCCACCTATGAGTGCCCATCAGTGCCACCTCATCGGTGCCCATCAGTGCCCGTCAATGCAGCCATATCAGTGCCAGTCATTGAAGAAGAAAACGTACTTATTTACAAAAATTTTTAACAGAAACAAAGAAAAACTTGTTTTTCTCGAATCGTCTTCCAGGGCAGCATCCGAGGGCAGCATCCAAGAGATACGCTCCTCCTCCCCAAAACAGGAAACACATTAGTCCACCATTAAAAATTTCACAGTCTTACCTGCGCGCCTCAGTTGTTTTGTGTTTCCTCCGGACCCACAGGAGCTGCAAAGAATGTTTGTTATTTTTTCACTTTGTCTCTGTGCTTGTTGCAGGAGACCCCCTGCCAGCATCCCATATAGCCCAACGGGCCTTGGGAGGGCTAGCAGGAGCAGCACTGAGCAACCTTGCTCAAGCCTGAGATTTCACCCCTACTGAGGGGTCTGCAATCATCCCCCCAGGCTGCAGGAGGACTCTGTCATTCCCCCCCATGCCGCTGCTCTAGGGCCTGCTATCCTGGTTTTCAGCAGGTCTGACTATCTCCTTCCTATGCTTTCTATGAAAGCAGCTTCTCAAGGCAGCCGTCATTGTGAGGCCGCCAGGGGGATACATCAGCATGTACTGGATGACCGCCCCCCGCCGCCGCTGCAGCAGCACAGCTCACCGTATCTGCCGTTTTTTGTTCCCAGGTGGCCGCGGCCGATACCCCCGAGCAATGCGGCTGGTCCGGCCGGCCGCCCGCTCTCCGCGCGGCGCGGTGGAGGCCTCTCCATGAAGGCTCTGTGGGTGTGCCAAGATGGCGCCGGAGCAGAGGTTTGGTTTCCGGGTGGCGGCCATTTTCCAGTAGCCTATCTCCGGGAGGAGATAGAGTGGGACACTCAGGACTTCCGGGGGCGGTAATTTAAAAAAAAAAAGAGAGATAAAAAGTAATTATATACACTTAGGTTACAAATTAACCTTTGATACATGTCCCTTCCTATCAGTATCATGGAGGAGTATACCAGAAGGCAGCGGCATGTGCAGGTGTGTCCACCAACCTGCACGGGGTCAGCTGGGGGCGGGGCCGGAGTTTATGCAGGAAGCAGTTAAAAAGGCCCTCTAAGCAGAGGATCCTCGTGGCTGATCATGTCTGACACTTCTCCATCCTGCCCTGCAGATCCTGCGAGCCAGGACAGCTCCAAGGTAAGCCAGAGTCATCTCTGTCTTAACCTTCCTACAAAACTGCCTATTTACAGGCAGCCTTTGACCACCTGCCTCACGGGGACTTTGTTTACTATGCTTGCCTTCTAGGCGAAGACCCCCGAGGAAAGGAAGGCGAAAGGCAAAACATGTGCCTCATGCAGCCACAAGCTTTCCCCAGATTGGAAAAAACCCTTGTGTCAGAAATGCATAGACAAAATGGTGGCCAAAGAATTGCAGGGATTTTTGAAAGATCTGCTCAATTCTTTTAAAAAAGAAATTCAGAGCACCATGGCGCCACTAAGCTCAGCTATTGAAAAATTAGAAGCGCCATCTAGTGTCGGTCAGGCCAGTATCCCATCTACCAGCGGAACATACATTCCGGCGGGTAACAAGGAACAGGCAGAACAAGAGGTAGATTCAGATGAATCTGAGCAATCTGAATCGGAAGATGGAATCTGTTCAGACTCAGAGGAGGAAGATGACACTGCTGAGTGAAGCCTGTTTCCCTCAGAGGACACAGATAGTCTTCTTAAAGCCATAACTGACACTCTAGGCATTAAAGAACAGAAAACCGCAGAGCTCACGATACACGACAGGATGTACAAAGGGCTACAGCCCAAGAAGCCAAGAACGTTCCCTGTGCACCAAACCCTTAAAGACATAGTCAAAAAAGAATGGGAAGACCCAGAGAAAAAACTTTTTATACCAGCCACAATCAAACGCAGATATCCGTTTGCGGAAGCAGACATCAAAACCTGGGCCAAATGCCCCAAGGTGGATGCCTCTCTGGCTAAAATCTCAAACAAATCTGACTTGGCCTTTGATGACGCAGGTACCCTAAGCGACCCAATGGACAAGAAAATAGAAGCCCTCCTGAAAAGGGCATGGGAAGCAGGGGCGACAAACCTAAATCCGGCTATTGCCTCCACCTGCACAGCCCGGACTCTGCTAATCTGGCTAACCCAGCTGCAAGAACTGCTGGAAAATGACACGCCCAGGGAAGAATTAATAAAAACCATCCCCACACTAACCAGAGCGGCAGTCTTCCTAGCAGATGCCTCAGCGGAAACTGTCAGAATATATTCTAGGACCACAGCACTACTGAACTCAGCCCGCAGAGCCCTGTGGTTGAAATCTTGGGGAGGAGATGCCCCTTCCAAGAACCGATTATGTGGGATCCCATTCACTGGAGACCTACTATTTGGGCCTGAACTAGAAACAGTCCTGGATAGGACTGCAGCAAAGAATAAGGGGTTCCCTCAAACCAAGAAGAAACAAGGGAAGGTGCCCTTTCGGTATTTTAAGAAATTTAACAAGCCAGGGGCAAAAAAGCGCTGGGGTCAACAAAACAAAAAAGGCAAAGGTGAATTCATCCTCAAGCCTCCTAACCAAAAGAACAAAAAACAATGACTGTCTCCAGGTGGGGGGCAGACTTGCCGCCTTTTCCCGCCAATGGGAGGAGGCAACAAAAAACAAGTTCATATTGCGCACCATAGCGGACAGCTACACAATAGAATTCTCCACCCTCCCCCCAACCAAATACCTAGCAACCATGTTACCAAAGGACAGCGACCAAGCAAGAGTTTTTTTAGAATCCCTGCAGAACCTGCTGGATCAAAAGGTGATGCGTCACGTTCCTCAAGAGGAGGAACAAAGGGGTTTCTACTCCCATATCTTCGCAAAAAGAAAACCGTCAGGCAAGCTAAGACTGATACTAAACCTCAAACCACTCAACCGAGGGATAAAATACAAGAGATTCAGAATAGAATCTATCTATTCGATCAGGAACATCCTGCCGCGGGAGACATTCATGGCCCTGGACCCTACAGATGGCAACAGCGGGGTAGATGCTTTCAACCAAAGCTGGAAATGGCATCTGTGCTATGCATTCTCTCCAACTGCCATAATCCCAAAGGTAATTCAAAAAATCAAGGCAGAGAAAACAACGGTGATACTAATAGCACCGCACTGGCCCCAGAGAGCATGGTTCAGTCACTTGAAAAACCTCAGCATACAACCTCAGCTGACACTGACGGACCGTCCGGATCTACTGTCACAGGGCCCGGTCAACCACCCGAACCACAAGATCCTGAAGCTCTCGGCCTGGATACTGAGAGGGTAAAACTCCAGAACAAAGGACTGTCAGACAGAGTGATTAACACCATCTTAAACAGCAGGAAGCCAGTAACGAGGGCTATCTATGAGAAAATAAGGAAAAAGTTTGTTTCTTGGTACAGAAACAGATCAATCTCCAACGGCGGGATAATTCCAACAATTTTGGACTTCCTACAAGATGGTGCAGACAAAAACATATCACCAAGTACCCTGAAAGTACAAGTTGCAGCACTCTCCTCGGTCATGGATACTAGGCTAGCGGAGGATCCGCTGATAAGACGATTCCTTATAGCACTTAAAAGAGCTAGACCAGCCAAAGTGTACAGAACTCCCACCTGGGACATGGGCACGGTACTTAAGGGCTTTCTTTCCCCTCCATTCGAACCTATGGAGGAAAGCTCAGACAAAAACCTCACATTAAAAACTGCGCTCCTTCTGGCCCTAGTATCCGCCAGAAGAGTGAGCGAAATCCAAGCTCTGTCTACAATAGAACCATACTGCCTGATACATCTGGACAAGATAATTCTCTCTCCAGATCTGGTCTTTTTACCCAAGGTCTCTTCCACGCTCCATAGAACCCAAAACATCATCATACCCTCACTTCCAACAACCATGGATAGTAGGAAAAGGGACATTTACAGTAAACTAGATGTAAGGAACACGCTCATAACGTATCTCGAAAGAACGAAGGAATGGCGTAGAACGACCTCACTCCACCTAGTGAAATCAGAGCGCACACAACTAGAGCCTGGGCAACCTCGGTCGCAGAGAAGGCAGGGGCAACTCCGGAGCAGATATACAGGGCAGCGTACCTTCGCAAAACACTACCGGATAGACCAGCTGTCTGACCAAGACCAAGCATTTGGTCGCAAAGTGCTCCAGTCTCTAACCCCACCCTAGTAAATATTGCTTGATACATCCTTTCGGATGCTGCCCTGGAAGACGATTCAAGAAAACAGAGTTGGGTACCTGGTAACTCTTTTTCTAAGAAGTCTTCCAGGGCAGCACTAGTTCCCACCCTTGAAATGACAAATACCAGGTACAGCGGGGGAGCTTTTGAGCTTACGGGGAATTCCTTCGGTACTTTAACACAACTGAGGCACGCAGGTAAGACACTGAAATTTATAATGTTGGACAAATGTGTTTCCTGTTTTAGGGAGGAGGAGCCTATCTCCCGGATGCTGCCCTCGGATGCTGCCCTGGAAGACTTCTTAGAAAAAGAGTTACCAGGTACCTAACTCTGTTTTTTTTTTTTTCAAAATTTTCGGTCATTTTTTATTTTTATGCGCAAAAAGAAAGAAGGGAAGAAGATAAAAGAAAAATGAAATCTTGAAAAAAGGACACTAGAAAAAAAACAGAGGCAGGCTGGGAGGGGGGTTATACAGGACTGCTCTTACAGCCTTGTTTTGCTAGTGTCCAATCCTCTGAAAGCAGGATAATAACCAAATGTACCCGAGTCCTGTCATGTTCAAAGAATACGTTTACCTTTCCTAACATGTTACACCCTTATCCAGGGTGTAACGTGATACTGATGCAGCAGCCCCTGCACCCCCCCCCCCAAGTCCCTGTTGTGACAGAAAGCCAGGGATCTTCTTCCCACACCTGCTGTCACAATTTAAAGTTCTGTGAATGGGGGAGCTACAACTACAGTCATCCATTGCGACTGACAACGTGTAGTAAAGAACTACCCGGGCGCTGATGGATGAGTGCTCTAGGTAGTTAATTGATGCTTCCTGTCATTCAGAAACTGCCTGCCCGCATTAGGTACAGGCAGACAGCTACACTGTCGGGCTGCAGAAGCTTGAGATTGCACCCTGGATCGGCTGATCATGGGTGTAATGCTCTGCAGGTTCCTAATACATTTTTTTTTATAAACGCACATTTTTTTACTTGTAAAAAGATGTGCATTTATTTTTTTTACAAAGGTGAACTTATCCTTTAAAAAAGTGACTACTTGATGTTCAGTGTGGAATGGGAGGGTATTATCATATTATATAAAGTATACAAAACCTTGTACCTGGCCTGTACCTAGTCATCACAGCTTAGCATGCTGACATACTATAAAAAGCATGGAGAGGAAGTAGAACACCTGTCACTATTTTATTGTTTTTTTTTTTTATAAGTGTATTTTAAATGATCAAGACAGAATATCAACAAAAATCCAGAAGAAAACACAAATGTTATAAATTGAGTTGCAATTCAGTGACTAAAACAAATATTTGATCCCCTACCAACCAATATTTCTGGCTGCCACAGACTGGCTACAGTATGTGCTCATGTGGTACACAGATTAGCCCTGTCAATTTATTAAGGTGCTCCTAACAACAACTCGTTATGTGTATAAAAGAAACCTGTCCACAGAATCTTTCTTCCATTCAAACCTCACGATCATGGCCAAGACCAAAGAGCTGTTAAAGAACATCAGGGACAAGATTGTAGACCTGCACAAGGCTGAAATTGGCTACAAGACCATCGGCAAGAAGCTTGGTGAGAAGAAGACAACTGTTGGAGCGATTATTCGCAAATGGAAGATATACAAAATAACGATCAATCGCTCTCGGCCTGGAGCTCCATGCAAGATTTCACCTCATGGGGTAAGGATGATCATGAGAAAAGTGAGGGATCAGCCCACAACTACACAGAGGAGCTTGTGAATTATCTCAAGACAGTTGGGACTACAGTCACCAAACAAACCATTGGTAACACAATACGCTGCCATGGATTGAAAGCCTGCAACGCCCACAAGTTCCCCCTCCTGAAGAGGGCACTTGTACAGGCCCATCTGAAGTTTGCCAATGAACAGCTAAATGATTCAGAGAACAATTGATAGAAAGTGCTGTGGTCAGATAAGACCAAAATTGAGCTCTTTGGCATTAACTCGATTTGCCGTGTTTGGAGGAAGAAAAATGCTGACTATGACCCTAAGAACACCATCCCTACATTTAAGCTCAGAGGTGGACACATTATGCTTTGGGGCTGTTTCTCTACTAAAGGTACAGGCTGACTTTGCCACATTGAGGGGCCAATGGACAGGAACCAAGTGTTGTAAATTCTTGGATGAGAACCTTCTTCCCTCAGCCAGAACACTGAAGATGGGTTTTTCATCATGACAATGACCCAAAACATACCAAAGCAACAAAGGAGTCACTCAAGAAGAAGCACATTAAGGTCATGGAGTGGCCTAGCCAGTCTCCAGACCTTAATCCTATAGAAAATGAATGGAGGGAGCTGAAACTTTCAGTAGCCAAGCAAAAGCCAAGAAACCTTAAGGATTTAGAGAGAATCTGTAAAGAGTGGACCAAAATCCCTCCTTAGATGTGTGCAAACACGGTAACCAACTACAAGAAACATCTTACCTCTGTGTTTGCCAACAAGGGTTTCTCCACCAAGTATGATGTCATATTTTGCTTGGGGATCAAATACTTTTTTTACTCACTGAACTGCAACTCAATTTATGACATTTGTATCATGAGTTTTTGGTTGATATTTTGTCTCTATCATTTAAAATACACCTATGATAACAATTATAGACCCGTCATTTCTTTGTAAGTGGGCAAATTCACAAAATTTGCAGGGGATCAAATAATTATTTTGCCCACTGTGTATAAGCTCTCAGGAGCATCGCTGTCAGAAACCATGAACCAGACCGAGACAGAAGTACAGTAAAATCACACTTGTTTATTAATAAAAATAAAAAGGTAAATAGAGTAAGCGTAGTCAAAGCATAGCCAGAGTCCAGTAACCGGATCGGGTAGTCAGCCAAGCCAGAGTTCAGTAACCAAATCGGGTAATCAGCCAAGCCAGAGTTCAGTAACCAGATCGGTTAATCAGCCAGGCCAGAAGTGAGGTATCCAAGTAGAGGAACAGCAAGCAGGATGAGCCAGAAGGGATGTCAGCAAAGCCAGTTTTTAAACAGGAATGCAGGAGATGGTTTCTTATGATGTGACCAAGGCGAAGGCAGGAATGAAGTGAGCTGGAGATCTTTAAGTTGGTGGGACTGACTAGCAGATCCACAACAGCTGGGTAACTGTGGAGAGAGATGAGAGCTAGCAATAAGCCGACAGCTGAGCAGCCAGCTCAGAGAAGGATGGGTTGAGCCAGCCCTGACAATTGCTCTCTGATTCCTACTGTATTAAATTGTATTGTCTACCCTTATATATAAAGAGCTGCGTAAACTGTTGGCACTATATAAATCCTGTATATTAATAATAATATATTTGCCTCAGTAGCTGCAACAAACACTAGTTGTATCACCTTATAGAGATTCTAGTATGCAACACACCCTAAACAAACTGTTTACCAAATTCCCATCTACCATAAATATATGCACTAATATAAATAGCCCACTCCTTTGCTTGAAAATTCTTATCTAAATGCCCAGTTTGGTAGACATGATGGTGCCACATCCTGGTAAGTAGATACTGAAAGGAGGTTTATGGAAGAGACTTTTGGAAAGGCATCACTATGACAAATATTTAAAAATACAGTACAAATATAATTTTATTAAATACAATCTTAAGACACTAATAAAATACATGCAACAGTAAATGCTAAATTTGCACAGGACGATAGGACTTTCTTCATACAAGGAAAAGCTCTTTATCCCAAAAAACTGTGGGTACCCCTACGCATTTTGACTCAAGAGTCTTCATATGGGGGTTCACAAGAGCAACAAATTGAACAACTGTTACATGGCAGAGAACACGTGCATGAGCACCAGGATCCCTCCAAAGCCTCCACAAGTAGAAAACAATTCAGGGACATAAACTTAAATTTCACATTTGGGGGGAGGGTCCAGAGGTAGAGATAGTCAGCGCGGAACATATTCCAAAGGGTAGTATTGGGGGCATTAGTGGTAGGTTGACTAAAGCACATAAACCTTAGGTAAGTATAGTAACAAGTCCTATTTGCAATCTCAGAACACCCAATAAGAGAACAGTATGAGACCAGTCTAAACTATGTGGCATGTTCACTAATGCCTGGAGCCTCACGGACAATATGGGAGAACTAGAGATACTGTTGTACGAGGAGGATTTAGATTTTGTGGGAATTTCAGAGACTTGGTTCAACAGCTCTCATGATTGGCTGGCAACCATTCGAGGGTACTCCCTTTATTACAGGGATAGAGAAGGTAAAAAAGGGGGAGGGGTATGCCTGTATATCAAGAATAATGTACAAGTGAATGTGAGAGATGACATCACTAAAGGAGCTAGGGAGGAAATGGAATCCTTATGGGTAGAAAGGGATAAAACTAAGGGGAAAATAATACTGGGAGTATGCTATAGGCCCCCTAATCTGAGGGAGGTAGGGGGAGACGGACCTCCTATCACAATTTGGATTAGCAGCAAGGATGGGAAGTGTTGTCATAATGAGGGGTTTTAATTATCCAGACATAGACTGGGCAGAAGGAACCGTGCATTCATCTAAGGCTCGCCAGTTCCTAAATGTCTTGCAGGACAATTTCATGGGTCAGATGGTAGACGCACCAACTAGAAACAAAGCGTTACTAAACCTGCTGATTCAAAAGCGAGGCTCCGCGCTTAGGACCAAAACAAGGGTGTGCAGCCACCCCTAATAGACTCCCCTAGGGGGCTAAAATATAAGTAATGAAAAAAATGGGGTGAGTGGCGCTACCCTATATTTGAGAGGGATATGCCACTCTCTAAAATTAACAATAATGTGTCATCCAAACACTATTGTGCTTTATTCGTGATAATAGTGATAATTAGACTCACATATACCATAGTGAATATTTTGCCTTAATAAATAAAGTGCAATATTACACACACCAAAGCCTCTGCTTAAAACATCGATTAAAAAATTAATCCAAGATGTCCAAAGTATAAATGATTCCCATCTGTGAGAGGCAACACCATAAATAACTCAGAAATAAATATAAATAGAACGTGAATATGGGTAACAGAAACCACAAAATTATACATATATATATATATATATATATATATATATATATATATATATATATATATATATATATATATATATATATATATATATATATATAGAAACCAATAGTTTATCAGAAATTGAATAAGTGCGTTGGCAAAAAATAGTAAATAACATAATAGTCCCACACAGGTAATGTGCAAAGTTGCTGTAAAAGTTACCAGGGATTTCCAAAGTGAGCAAAGTGCTCAGCAGATCAGGTGACTTTTGTGCTCCCCCATAAGAGTCCCCACTCACCAGCTCCTATCACCCCTGCAGGGGTAAATGGCATCTATGGATAACCAGACTTTTGATGTCCCTTGGTAGGTCCTCCAGCTGATTCGCCGATGGCCTGGCGTGGTATCCCTTTAAAGGCTCCTCCAGCCAATCCTCTGGACCAGGATGTCAAATACGATCTCCTATCCAGGAATTTCCAATCCCAATTTCCAGCAAGTGTTCAGTAAGATCCCAAGGATATATCATCACAAAGGAGAGATATGGCTCTCAGTGTAGTTTTTTTTTTTTTTAATAAACAATCCTTATACTACACCATTGAGCTTAACAATCCTTGTACTATACCATTGAGCTACCCAATTTGCTCCCTGCTGGGGATCTTCCCCTGGTGCGATTGCACTGCTGAGCCAGAAGACAGCAGAGCAGCAGTGAGCTCAGTGGCCTGGCCTGTCGCCAGCCATGTTCCCCCCGGTAGTCGTGTTTGGAGGAAGACAAATGCTGACTATGACCCTAACAACACCATCCCTACAGTAGAGCATGGAGGTGGAATCATTATGCTTTGTTGCTGTTTCTCTGCTAAAGGTAAAGGCTGACTTTGCCGCATTGAGGGGCCGATGGATGGGGCCATGTATTGTAAAATCTTGGATGAGAACTTTCTTCCCTCAGCCAGAACACTGAGAATGGGTCATGGATGGGTCTTTCAGCATGACAGTAACCCAAAACATACCTCCAAGGTAACAAAGGAGTGGCTCAAGAAGAAGCACATTAAAGTCATGAAGTGGCCTAGCCAGTCTCCAGACCTTAATCCTATAGAAAATTTATAGAGGTTGCGGAAACTTCGAGTTGCCAAGTGACAGCCTAGAAACCATAAGGATTTAGAGAAGATCTGTAAGTGGACCAAAATCCCTCCTGAGATGTGCAGATCTGGCCACCAACTACAAGAAACATCTTACCTCTGTGCTTGCCAACAAGTGTTTCTCCACCAAGTCCTAAGTCGTGTTTTGCTTAGGGATCAAATACTTATTTTACTCACTGAACTGCAACTCAATTTATAACATTTGTAAAATGTGTTTTTTCTGGATTTTTAGTTGGTATTATGTCTCTATCATTTAAAATACACCTATGATAAAAATGCCCACTTACAAATTTCTTTCTAAGTGGGAAAACTTACAAAATCTGCAGGGGATCAAATGATTATTTTCCCCACTGTATACTGGGACACACCTTAATATGGAATATGCTCAGAGTGAGAGACCCCCTATTATGGGATATATACTGAGACCCCCAATTTTATTATAGGACTACTCTCAGTATATCCCATAATAGGGGTCTCTCAGTATATAACCCATATAGAGGGGTCTCTCTCAGTCTCAGTCAGCATATCCCACAATAGGGGGTCTCTCAGTATATACCTTGGGGGAAGTCCTCAAAATTTCTATTGGCCTGCTCGCATTTGGGGAGTGCAAATTAGCTGAGGGGATTGTGGAGCAGGGGCGGACTGGGCCGACAGTTTCCTGGCTAATCGTTTTTGGCAGAAGCGGTGCAGCCTTTTTTTTTTACAGGACATCAGAGCAGTCTGGGAGAAATTGCCTTCCTGCCCCCGGGCTGCTCTGACACCCTGTAAAAAAAGGCTGCACCGCTTCTGCCAGAATCAATCAGCCAGGAGACTGTGTGATCCGGCCGGCTCTCCTTCTAACAGAGTGGGGATCTCCTTCTGTGACACAGCTTGGATATGAAACGCCAGCCGCTGTCAAAGTCCTGCCTCCTGGGCCAGCTCCTTTGATAGACAGCACACTGGTCCAATGCCAGTCCAGGAGGGTGGGACTTTATATGACAGCGGCCGGCGTTTCATCTCCAATTGTTTCAGCGGGAGATCCCCGCTCTGTGTGATTCGGCTGACAATTCTCCCAATTCCTCCCTGTGATCCCTGCTGCATTGATGGGCACTGATAGGCTGCATGGATGGACACTGATGACGCTGCACTGATGGGCACCGATAGGTTGCATTGAGGAGCACTGATGAGGCTGTACTGATGGGCACTGATAGGGTACATTTATGGGCAGTGATAAGGCTGCACTAATGGGCTGCATTGAGCACTGATAGGATGCATTGAGGGCACTGATAAGCACTGATGAGGCTGCACTGATAGGCTGCATTGATGAACACTGATGCGCTGCATTGATGAGCACTGATAGGATGCATTGATGGGCACTAATGGGGCTGTATTGATGGGCACTAATAAGGCTGCACTGATGGGCTGCATTGATGAGCACTGATAGGCTGCATTGATGAGCACTGATAGGATGCATTGATGAGGCTGCACTGATGAGGTGGCACTGATGAGGCAGAACTGATAAGCTGCACTGATGGGCACTAATACCCTGCACTGATGGGTAATAGTATGCTGCACTGATGAGGCTTCACTGATGGGTACTGATATGCTTTATGTTAATATTGTTGTTAATATTTATTTTTGTAACTTAATTCTGCATAAAACATTTAACAGTGTAATTTCATGAGATAATCTACAAGGGCGTGTTTAGGGGCAAGGTAGGGTAAGGTTTGGGTGGGGCAACTGGTGGCGAGTAACGCTCAAGGCCTGGCTAGTAAGTCAGTTGATATTTTGAGCCCCGCCTTACGGTATCTCTCACAGTATATCCCATAATAGGGCCCCTGCCCCCTATTATGGTATATACTGTACTGAGAGACCCCTAATATGGGATATACTGGGAGTGAGATAGGTGTGGAGCTCAGATTCTTATCCAAGCATGCAGCCTGGCAGGTCAGGAAAGGGAGGGGACGAGAGAGCTCCTGAACCACACCAGGGGCATGCCCTTAACATGAGGGCAGAGTGCTTTGGGGCTGAGTGGGCTTTGCCACCATGCATCGGCCAGTGATGTCACAAGGGGGTGGGGCCACCATGTGACATCACTGGGTGACCCCCGCCACCTAAACTATTTAAGAACTGTCAAACGGAGGAGCGGGCAGTCAGCAATTGGCCTTCAGCGAATGCAGAGCTTTTTTTTGGGGGGGTTCAGCGGATGGCGTAATTGTCAACAGATCTACACTGGGGGACAATATTTTTGGATTTTTAATAAAGGAATTGTCAAAAACTGTGTTTGTGTGTTTTTTTTCTATGTGACACTTTTTTTGGTGAATGGGTAGGGGTACAATGTACCCCATATACTCATTCACATGGGGGGGCAGAATCTGGGGATCCCCTTGTTAAAGGGGGCTTCACGATTTTGCATAAGCCCCTGACCACAGACCCCCACAGCCCAGAGTTGTGGAGAAGAGACCCTTGTCCCCATCAACATGGGGACAAGGTCCTTTGGGGCGAGATGGGGACAGAGCCCCCCTTGCCCCAAAGCAACCCCCCTTGTTGAGGGCATGCGGCCCGGTATGGTTCAGGAGGGGGGCGCTCACTCATCCTCTCCCTTTCCTGACCTGCCGGGCTGCATGCTCTGATAAGGGTCAGGTATGGATTGGAGGGGACCCCTTGCTGTTTTTTTCACAAATTCTTTTGCCAGCAATTTTTTTTTTTTTTACATTCGGCTGTTAGTGGGGATTCCTGATGACTCATCGGTTGTTAAGGGATGTGGCGGCCGGATTCCCGGTCTGCTCCTTAGAAACCAGCTATATACATTGTTTTAAAGGAAAAAAACGCTAAATGCATCAAAAAACACATCAAAAACGCAACACTTACGTTTCTGGTGTGACTCAACTGATTATTACGAGCAAAACGCAATCTGTTGAGTAAAAAAATCCCAGACCCTTTCCAAAAATGCACCGGCTGAAAAACGCATAGATGTGAACGTGTATAATAGGAAATCATGTCAGATGGACTGTAGTGTGTTTCTGCAAACTGAAAAATGCACCAAAAAGCACATAGGTGTGAACGTAAGGATAGGCAGTATTCAGATGACATTTGGAAAGATATTTTACAGTCTGTGCAATGGGTTTCTCTCTCCTTCTCATTGATTGATTCTGGTATAAATTTTACATAGGGTGTATAGAATTCCTACATTTTTAAATATAATTGGAGTGAGAGAAAACCTGTGTTATAATAGATGTGGTCATTCTTCAGGATCCCTTATCCACCTTATGTGGTGATGTCCCAAGTTGAGGAGATATTGGGGTGGAAGGTACCTTAACCACTTCTTGCCCGGCCTATAGCAAAAGGAAGGGCGGGCGGTGGTTTAATTGTTTTCAGTGGACGTCATATGACCTCCTTCAGAACAAGCCGCTTGTGTGTGCCCCCAGGGGCATGCAACACGGTGATCGGTGGTGCTGTGTGTGTCGCTTGGACACACTGCATCTCCGATCACGGTAAAGAGCCTATGACCTAGACTCTTTAACATGTAATCGGCTCAATATCGGCTGGTGAAGTTTTAGGATGGGGGGCACCAGACTCTGCCCTTTCCTTTTGATCCCACCCACTTCTCATAAGCCCCACGCCTTATAGAATCCACCCACTCCGCCCCCTGTATTCCACTTGCTTCCACCCATAGTGTCAGGAGTATATAGCTCTGCATCACAGGACAGAGTATACAGCCCCAGAATCACAGGACATAGTTTACAGCCCCAGCATCACAGGACAGAGTATACAGCTCAGTCTCACCGATCAGGGTATACAGCTCAGCCTCAAAGATCAGGGTATATAGCTCAGCATTACAGATCAGGGTATACAGCTCAGCATTAGGGATGAGCCGAACACCCCGCGGGTTCAGTTCGCAGCAGAACATGCGAACACCGTTAAAGTCTATGGGACGCGAAAAATTAAAAGTGCTCATTTTAAAGGCTTATATGCAAGTTATTGCCATAAAAAGTGTTTGGGGACCCAGGTCCTGCCCAAGGGGACATGTATCAATGCAAAAAAAAAGTTTTAAAAACTGACGTTTTTTCAGGAGCAGTGATTTTAATAATGCTTAAAGAGAAACAATAAAAATGAAATATTCCTTTAAATATCGTGCCTGGCAAGTCTCCTTCGTCTGCCTGTAAAGTAGTGCATCTTTCCCATGTTTATAACAGTACCACAGCAAAATTACATTTCTAAAAGAAAAAATGTCATTTAAAACTGCTTGCGGCTGTAATTTATTGTCAGATCCCAGCAATATAGATAAAAATCATTGAAAAAAATGGTTTGGGTCCCCCCCCAGTCCATTACCAGGCCTTTTGGGTCTGGTATGAATATTAAGGGGAACCCTGTGCCAAAAAATAAAAATACCAAAATGGCGTGGATGTCTGCCCCCCCCCCCCCCCAAAAAAATCCCTACCAAGCCCTTCAGCAGGTCTGGTATGGAAATTAAGGGGAACCCCGCACCAAAATTTAAAAAAAATGGCGTGGGGGGCCCACAGGCACTATATGCTCTGAACAGCAGTATATATACTATACTGCCTGCCCTATCTATATACTCTGCAGAAAAATTGGTGGTGCCAGAACACTGTAACCCCTCACAGTTACTCTTGTTGGGCACAGGAACGGGCACTGCGTTGAAATATTATATCAAAAATTGTAATTACGTTCCCCTGTTAAACAGGGGCAGAAAAATTGGGCCTTGGGTGGTGGTGCCCTAAACCAAAAATATTGTTGGAAGCTAGCATCATTAAGATTGAGGAGGAAAAGGATAGTCAGCATAGGCAGTCTTTAAGGGATCCCAGATCCATACCACATTCAATCAGTTACATCAGCATGTGAGCCTACACAGATAATATGCACATATTGTGAGTACATCTGTCCTGTGTAGTATATACACCCACTTTATTCCTTCCTGTATATAGAAACTCTCTATATACAGGAAGGAAGAAGGTGAAGGTGGGTGTATATAGCTGTATACACTACACAGGACAGATATATTCCAAATATTTGTATATTATGTAGTGTATACAGCTATATATACACACACATGACATCAGAAATAATCCCCAAAATAAAATATCCTCATTGGCTCCAGTCCAGCCACGCATCGTGATCTTCCGCCCTGGCCTGGCTGTGCCCATTCTGAGTGGAAAATTCAGTCAGCGCTGCGCAGGGAAGTGTATGCTGAACAGAGGGGCGGCTAGTCTAGATCTCCGAGACGAGTGAAGTGCAGAAGACTGTCTGAGCCTGAGGCCGTGGCACCAGCACTTATCGTTACTCACAGGCGCGCCGTGGCTCGGGCCTTTCTCAATCCACTGCACCCACACCCACAGTCGACTCCACTCGCAGCATAGTGACTCCGTGAGAGGTGGCCGGGAAACCGGAAGTGGTGCCGCAAAACACCGCCCACCGTCCTCTGATCAAACACAGACAAGGAGCCAAAGGGACAAATGAGTGTAGAGTGTATCGGGCACATCTGTTACAGTGACCACTTTTTTTTTTTTTTTTTGAGAATAGCTTGGAGGGGGGGGGGGGGGGGGGCGCTTTTACCCGTGCCCTCCCTTTGGACTGGCCACCACTGGATCAGCTGTGCGAATCACAGCTGATCACAGTGTAAATAGTAAGTGCCAGTTATCCGCATTCCTCTACTCATGCTTACAGCGCATGTGTAGAGCAGAGCCTAAAAGCGGCTTTCCTCACAGGGGGATCTGCACTAATAATCAGTGCAATGATTATCAGTGCAGCCCCATCAGCAGTGCCCGCCAGTGATGCTTACCAGTGATGCCAAGCAGTGCCCATCAGTGCTACCTCTGTGTTCATCAGTGATGCCAGTCAGTGCCGCCTATCAGTGCCCATCAGTGTTGCATATCAGTGCCGCCTATCAGCTCACATCAGTGATGGAGAAAAATTACTTTTTTACAACATTTTATAACAGATATGAAGAAAAAACTTTTTTTTTTTCCATTTGTTTAACAAAAAATAAAAAACTCAGTGGTGATTAAATACAGAGACACAGATATCTGTTATCAAACAGCTAATACATTACATAGCTTAACAACAAAGGAGAAATGGCGCATGGTACCAGCCAAACATGAAAGACAATCAAGATAATAAAAAAATGATAGTGTCCAAAATGATGGTATGAAACCGTAGTGTATGCGTATATGGGAGAATAATGGTAATATATAAACACACATATACGCTAAGAATGTGAAGTCCCAAAATAATGGAAAGTTCAAATGGAGATGATACTGGGCACCAGTGGCAGCTCCCTTGGGAGTAGAAGCAAAAACTCTGGAAGGCAATGTAGAGAAAAAAACAAAGTGCGCCAATCTAAGTGCAGTATCCAAAACAGCTTTATTAACCACTTCACTACCCGGCCATAGACAAATGACGTCCACAGATGGGATCTCCCATTCTGGGTGGACGTCATATGAGGGCATAGGGCTTCCTGGCCGTCTAGGGGGCGCGCGCGCCGGCCGCGTGGCTCGGGACCCGGTGCGTGTGCCCAGCGCCCGCGAAGTCTGCTGGGTACCCGCGATTGCCCGTTAACCGGGCCGGACCATGGATCTGTGTGTATAAACACACAGATCCACGTCCTGTCAGTTGAGAGGAGACCGATCTGTGTTCCCAGTACAGAGGAACACTGATCGGTATTCTCCCCTTGTGCGTCCCCTCCCCCTACAGTTATAATCACTCCCCTAGGAAACATTTAACCCCTCGTGTTCCCCTAGTGGTTAACCCCTTCCCTGCCCGTTACATTTATACAGTAATCAATGCAATTTTATAGCATTGATCGCTGTATAAATGTGAATGGTCCCAAAAATGTGTCAAAAGTGTCCAATGTGTCCGCCATAATGTCGCAGTCACGAAAAAAAATCGCGATTGCCGCTATTACTAGTAAAAAAAATAAATATATATTTTTTTAAAATGCCATAAATCTATCCTGTATTTTGTAGACGCTATAACTTTTGCGCAAACCAATCAATATACACTTATTGCGATTTTTTTTACCAAAAATATGTAGAAGAATACGTATCGGCCGAAACTGAGGAAAAAAATTAGTTTTTAAAAAAAAAAATTGGGATATTTATTATAGCAAAAAGTAAAAAATATTGTGTTTTTTTTCAAAATTGTCGCTCTTTTTTTGTTTATAGCGCAAAAAATAAAAACCGCAGAGGTGATCAAATACCCCCAAAAGAAAGCTCTATTTGTGGGGAAAAAAGGACATCAATTTTGTTTGGGTACAACGTTGCACGACCGCGCAATTGTCATTTAAAGTGCGACAGCGCTGAAAACTAAAAATTGGTCTGGGAAGGAAGGGGGTGAAAATGCCCTGTATTGAACCGGTTAAATAAATATAAAAATGAACGGCCAAATGGCTACTCACAACAGTTCAGTGGGGATAAGGCATGTAATAACATGTAAATAGCCCATAGGCAAAACCGCGGCGGCTCTCAGAGCAGGATCCCAAGATGGTGCAAGGTGCTGTGGAGGATGTAAGAAGGCTGTCCGTGGTGTGTAGTTCTCTGCCAGTGGGGGCTTTACCATAGGGGGAGCAGGAGAACCCTGGTGTCAGCAAGGTGAAGCCGGCATCCTCTCGGGCACCGGAAGACGGAAGCCTGAACGGGATGAGGACCAGCGTGAAGCGCACCGTACACTGGAGTGTGGGCAGCGTAAGTGACGTCTGGACGTGTCAGATGACGCGTTTCAATGCATCTGCATTTTCTTCAGAGACCTATTAGATCTGAAGAAAATGCAGATGCATTGAAACGCGTCATCTGACATGTCCAGACGTCACTTCCGCTGCCCTCACTCCAGTGTACGGTGCTCTTTACGCTGATCCTCATCCCGTTCTGGCTTCCGTCTTCCGGTGTCTGAGAGAATGCTGGCTTCACCTTGCTAACACCAGGGTTCTCCCGCTCCCCCTATGGTAAAGCCCCCACCGGCAGAGGACTACACACCACAGACAACCTTCTTACATCCTCCACAGCGCCTTGCGCCATCTTGGGATCCTGCACTGAGAGCCGCCGTGGTTTTGCCTATGGGCTATTTATGTTATTACATGCCTTATCCCCACTGAACTGTTGTGAGTAGCCATTTGGCCGTTCATTTTTATATTTATTTAATAAAGCTGTTTTGGATACTGCACTTAGTTTGGCGCACCTTGTTTTTTTCTCTACATTAGTATAGCTTGTATATGGTTGTGCCATATAGTAGAAGATATCTTGTTGTGTAGATGGTAGCAAGTATGGATTTATCCTGACATGTTTTGCCACCGTGGGCTTCCTCAGGGGATATATTAAAGTAACACGATACAAAGCACTAAATATAGAATAACATATATTTAGGATATGTTGTTTTTATACTAATACATATTCATAAAATTATCAAAACATTGCCCGTTGAGACCAAGCGCACCGCCACTCACCCATAAAGGACTACATGCAACTCCAGAGGGCAAGCACCCAACTCGAGGAGGATCACCCCCATGGGGCACACAAAGCAGTAGAACAGAGTCCTATCTGACCAACTATGGAACAAAATGGAGTAAAAAAATAAAGTTAATTATACATTCATCTGTCATCAGATTGATGAATACTGATGGACAGGTAAAGACAGCTGAAAGCGGCCAAACAATAGGGGATGAAAGCATATGGAGAAATATACTAACTAAATAAGCTATTGGGGTATGAGTAAGTCAGGGGTGCCGTATAATGTTGAAAGTTTTCGTTGGTGGCCAAAAGCCAAAAAAGCTGAAAGGCATTAGGAGTTGGTAAATAAATAGCACTAAGCTTAGAAGTTGTATAGCTTTAGTATGCAGTATGTGAGAAAAATTCACACGTATATAAAGACCAGTATTTAAATTATCAGTCAATAAGCATGGAAAAAGAGTTTCATAGAATCAAAGAGCAAATGTGTATAGAAGAATGCTGCAGATCATCTGTCTCCTACCCCTGGAGGAGATTAAGCAGACGGCAGCAAGCAAGGCATACTTGTGGTTAGATACAAACCACTACATTAGATTGGCTCAGAGATCCAATGTCACAGTAAAATAAAAAGGGTGTTAGCAGAGTGATAGATGAAAAAAACGTCCAAAAATAATATTACCTAAAAGCCGTCTTCAATGATATAGGGTCACCCCTGATGCAGCTATGCTATCAGGTGTGATTGCTTTTTATATGCTTGCGCCACTTAGCCAGCATCTGACGTCACCGGTCAAGGATAAACGTGCGGAGGTCAAGGCGCATGCGCCATTTTAGACTACAAAGTCCATAATGCATAGCTATCAGGGCTGGGCTCAGCCCTTTCTTCTCTAAGCTGGCTGCTCAGCTGTCAGCTAATTGCCTGCTCCTATCTCTCCACAGTGACTCACCTGTTGATGATATCCTGCTCGTCAGTCCTGCCTACTTAAGCTGTCCAGCCCAGATGATCTTTGCCTTCGCCTTGGTCACATCTCTAGAGACGTTCCCCTGTGTTCCTGTTAAAGAATTAAAACAAAATATCAGAGATAATGAAGGTCTCTGATCCCAACGCTCAGAATGGATAAAAAATAATCGTTTGTGCACTTCAAGCTGCTATCATAAAGTACAGTTATGTAGAGAATATAGCCCCCCTTAGAAGACGAAAGTATTGACAGTGCTTAATATGAATAAAAAATTCACCCGTATAATGTTTCGTATATTGCACCAATCAACCGTTTCCACTCAGACCATTTCAAGCAAGAAAACATTTGATAATAGAAAAAACATCGGCCCTTAAATACAATGGTGATACTAAATCTGATATACAGGATCTGATGAGAGAAGTAAGTGTATGCAACTTTAAACACACGATCCTTAAACATTCAATGATAATGCTGGTCAAAGCACTCATAAAACCTATAATGTAAAGAGAATAAAACACACGGTCTAACAATTATATGGAGCATAACTGAAAGGATATATCAAGTCCTTCCATTGGCAATAGCATGCATGCAGCTGACAGCGATAAAGGGTGGACTTCTAATCCAACCGAGTGCACTAGTCGTGGGCTGCTACACCTTCACCGAATCACCTTGTGATAACCCCCTTTGAAAATGTGCTTTGTATTTACTTTTGTTTTTTTTTCTTTGCTTTGTATATGCTCGCGCCACTTGGCCAGTGTCTGACGTCACCGGCCGAGGATAAACATGCAGAGGTCAAGGCGCATGCGCGAAGCGCCATTTTAGACTACAAAGTCCATAATTGTCATGAAAGACGTCCTGTTAGCACAGTTGTTAGAGCTGGTGGACGTGTGCGGGTGCGCGCTAGCGCGAACGAATGCACGCGGAGGCACGCTAGCAGGAATAAGTATACGCGGGTACGCGGTGGTGCGAGCGGGCACGTATGAGTGGTACTCAGGCGCGCGCTGGTACACCCGGGAACGCGCGGACGTACAGTGTGACAGTGTTTGGCGCCAATGGACTTATTTAAAGGAGCCTGTCAGCATGCTTTCTTGCTGTCCGGTCTACAGCGTTTCCTGTGACCCTAAGCTATCAGTATGACCTGTCTACCTGATTCCTGTTACCCGGCCTGCTCCTGACTACTCCTGTTTGCTGCCAGTCCCTGACCTCGGCTTGTCTGACTATTCTCCTGCCTCATTCTACTGTTGTTGCTGCCTGTCTGTTGCCGACCCGGTCCGTGCCCCGACTACTCTTTTGCCTCTGGTCTGTCTGACCTCGCTAGTGTTCTAGTGCTCCAGTTGAACTACAGAACACCTCCCTGCTGCCTGCTGTTCCTGAGTTCCTGCCAGCCACGCTACTTCTCTGCTCAGTCAGCTGTTCCAGTGTTCTAGCCAGGGTTCCGGTTCATCTTCCTACTACCAGTTGTTCCAGTGCTCCAGTTGAACTACAGAACACCTCCCTGCTGCCTGTCGTTCCTGAGTTCCTGCCAGCTACACTACTACTTTGCTCAATCAGTTGTTCCAGTGTTCCTGCCAGAGTTCCGGTTCATCTTCCTAATACCAGTTGTTCCAGTTCTCCAGTTGGACTACAAGAACACCTCCCTGCTGCCTGCTGTTCCTGAGTTCCTGCCAGCTACGGTACTTCTCTGCTCAGTCAGTGGTTCCAGTGTTCCTGCCAGCCCTCCTTCTGCTGCACCTGAGGTCTGGATCAGCTCCACATCTGCCACTTACCAAGCACTTGTGGCCCCCTGTGCTCTTGAGTCCCTGTTTCCTCTATCAGAGGCACACGAGAGGCTACTCTCTGCATTCTGGGGTCCGCCACCAGGTACGTGACAGTACCGGACAGCCATGTCCGAGCCCACGCAGGGAGCCTCTCCCATGGACGAACTCTGCCGCCATCTTGCTGGACTTACCCATGCGGTGAAAATTCTAAGTCAAAAAAATACTGCGCTATCCTTCAAATAAAAAACCAAAAAAATGCGTCTGTGAAAAACACAAACTACTTAATGCTGCTGCAACCTTAAATGCGAGACAACCCCCATTTATATAACTGTATGTGGAAAAAAAGCTGCGCTGCTAGTTTTGAGTGAGGGTGATTGTGATTAATTAATGTGACCACAACTATGACACCCTTGTGTGGTGAACAACAATGGAAAAAAAAGAAAAAATTATTAATTTTTGTAATGCTGACAAACAAAGGAAACTGAGATCTCATAAAATTCAATTAATGCAGTCCATTCTTAGGATGAAGCGATGCAGAAGCCATGTGGTAAGTAAAGTCCATACAATGAAAAAAAATATATTCCTTGTTGAAAAAATCTTTTACAATAGAGAAAAAACACCACCAGTCTTCTAAAGGTGTGAAGCATGCAAAACTGTCATCCTGGGGAGCGTGATGATTGAAAGAAAAGTCCTCCACCACAAACACATCTGCCCCTTACCAGATCACTAGATCTCCTGTCACAGAGATCATGCGGGCAAGTGGCTGTGTCCCCCACTGCACACCATCCCACAGGAACACCTGGTATTCATTGACAAAAATAATACAAGGCATTCTTAGTGAAGCATCGTGCCAAGTGAGCAAACCCCTGTGTTCAGTGTGCACAGAACCCAGAAGATTGCGGCTTTCCGGTTCCCCAGTAGTCTCCAGATATCAGATATGAATAATTAAGTCAAGCCAAGTTGGACCAATAGCGTCAGACTTTTGTTCCGAAGGGCGTGTGCCGGGAACTTGTCATGCATACTAACGGCACACGATTGTCGACCAACAAACACGGACGTATTGACGTACTACGTGGAATTTCAGGTCTTGAGCGACCACCCTTTGGGCACCTTCTGTTAATGTCGTGTTTGGGATCTGAGCGGTTATGCATCATTCTGTGGAACCTCTGAGCGGTGACCTGTGAATTATTCCCAACAGAGACCCAGTGGCTGGGGGACACAGCCACTTGCCCGCATGATCTCTGTGACAGGAGATCTAGTGATCTGGTAAGGGGCAGATGTGTTTGTGGTGGAGGACTTTTCTTTCAATCATCACGCTCTCCAGGATGACAGTTTTGCATGCTTCACACCTTTAGAAGACTGGTGGTGTTTTTTCTCTATTGTAAAAGATTTTTTCAACAAGGAATATATTTTTTTTCATTGTATGGACTTTACTCACCTCATGGCTTCTGCATTCCTTCATCCTAAGAATGGACTGCATTAATTGAATTTTATGAGATCCCAGTTTCCTTTGTTTGTCAGCATTACAAAAATTAATAATTTTTTCTTTTTTTACATTGTTGTTCACCACACATGGGTGTCATAGTTGTGGTCACATTAATTAATCACCCTCACTCAAAACTAGCAGCGCAGCCTTTTTTCCCCATGCGGTGAAAAGCCTACAAGAGGGCTATATCCAGCTGGAAGGCCAAGTCCAAGCTCTAGCAGCATCCACACCTCCTGCATCCGGAACTTCTGCTGCACCTTCAGTGGTGATGTTGCCGCCTGAACCCAGGGTTCCCACGCCTGAAAGATTTTCGGGTAACCGGAGTAAATTCAGGTCTTTCCGTAACTCATGTGAACTCTTTTTTGCCCTTCAACCAAGGACTTTCTCCCTGGAAACCACCAAAGTGGGGTTCGTGATCTCGCTGCTGACAGGCAAGCCCCAGTCCTGGGCCCATCGCCTACTAGAAAAGAAAGATACCTCACTTGATACCCTGGACATCTTCTTTCAGGCCATGTCATCATTATATGAGGACCCACAGCTGACCGGTACTGCAGAGGCAGCCTTGCAACACCCTACAGCAGGGCCGCAGACCCGTTGAGGATTATGTGTCGGAATTCAGATGCTGGAGTTCCGACACAAATTGGAACAATGCCGCCCTACGGTATCAGTTCCGTATGGGCCTTTCAGAATCTTTAAAGGATGAACTAGCCTGAGTGGGCATTCCAGAGACTTTAGAGGGCCTCATAGACCTTTCTATTCAAATAGACAGACGCCTGAGAGAACGGCGTACGGAGCGATCCTCTGGTCCTGCTCGTCCTGTCTGGATGCCGCCCCATGTGCCTAGTTCTCCCCACTCTGCTCCTCCAGCTTCAACCACCATGGCCTCAGATACGCTGGAACCAATGCAGCTGGGTCTTTTACGCCCTTCACTCACTCCTGAAGAGCGTCAACGCCGTCAGGCTGGTAATCTGTGCCTATACTGCGGGGAACCCGGACAATTTGTACGAACATGCCCGGCAAAGCTTCGTAAGTGCCTTTCTGTCTCCCCTGCTCTTACCTCTGCTGTACTGAATAATGTTAATCATCTGGCTGTTCCGATTCTCTTACAGCTCCCAGGAGGGAATATACCAACCAGCGCTCTCATTGATTCCGGGGCTTGCAGTGGCTTTATAGACTTGTCCTTCGCTTCCAGACATCACATTTCCCTCCGGCCCAGAGCGAAAGGACTTTCAGTATATTTGGCCGATGGCTCTACCCTCAGATCAGGGCCAGTAACCCAGGAGACTGTACCTCTGCTCACCACCATTGCCGGCACTCATCAAGAGCTACTTTGTCTGGATGCCATTGAGTCTCCTCTATTTCCCATCATATTAGGCATGCCGTGGCTCAAGGCCCATAATCCGTAAATTGATTGGACCTTGGGGAAGATTGAGTTCCCTTCTTCTTACTGCCATCAACATTGTCTACCAGAAATCACCAAGGCCCCTTCTTCCCTGTTGTGCATGGAAACTGACGCCGAGATCTGTCAAGCTGTACCTGAAGTCTACCAAAGCTTTCTGGATGTTTTCAGTCAAAAGGGTACCGAGACTCTTCCTCCCCACCGGCCATACGATTTCCCAATTGAGCGTCTTCCAGGGTCAGAGATTCCTTTTGGGAGAATTTTCCCTTTGTCAGAATTAGAACTAAGAGTATTAAAAACCTACATTGATGACAATCTGAAAAAAGGGTTCATCCAACCCTCCACGTCCCTGGCAGGAGCAGGAATCTTTTTCGTGGAGAAGAAAGACCATTCTCTACGCCCTTGTGTGGATTATCGGGCACTTAATAAAATCACGATCAAGAACCGTTATCCTTTACCATTAGTGCCAGAACTTTTTCAGAGGCTGGGGTCTGCAGTAGTGTTTTCTAAGTTGGATCTTCGTGGTGCCTACAACCTTGTCCGCATTCGCAAGGGAGACGAATGGAAGACTGCTTTCCGTACTCGGTTTGGGAACTTCGAATATTTAGTCATGCCTTTCGGACTTTGTAATGCTCCTGCTACATTTCAGCATTTTGTGAATAACATCTTCAGAGACTATCTTGACCTGTTTGTTGTTATTTATTTAGATGACATCCTAATTTTTTCTTCTTCCTTAGCTGAACATCGTGAACATGTCAGAAATGTTTTGACCCGACTTCGCCTGCATGGCCTTTACGCCAAGCCCGAGAAATGTGTCTTTGAAAGTATCCAGTTCCTTGGTTTAATTATCTCTGTGGAAGGCATCAAAATGGACCCTCAGAAGGTCTCTGCCATTCTGCACTGGCCCCTCCTGCTGACAAGAAGGGAATCCAATGTTTTGTAGGATTTGCAAATTTTTACAGAAAATTCTTCAAAGGATTCTCCACCATCATTTCTCCTATTACAAGGCTAATCAAGCAGGGCCTTAAATTCCACTGGTCTACGGAAGCTCAGACGGCCTTCACAACACTGAAAGATCTGTTTGTCTCAGCCTCAGTTTTAAAACATCCTGATTCCACATTGCCTTATATTTTGGAGGTGGACGACTCGGAAATAGCGGTCGATGCAGTGCTTTCCCAGAGACAGGGGCCGAGGGCTCTTCTGCACCCAGTCGCTTTTTTTTCTCGCAAATTATCGGAAGCAGAGAGGAACTATGACGTGGGCGACCGAGAGTTGTTAGCGATCAAAGCTGCGCTTGAGGAATGGCGATATCTTTTAGAGGGAGCAGCTCATCCGATTCTTGTTTATACAGATCACAAGAATCTGGAATATTTAAAGACTGCCAAGAGGTTGAAACCACGACAGGCCAGATGGGCACTGTTCTTTACCAGATTCTCATTCCATATAACCTATCATCCCGGGTCAAAAAACATCAAGCCTGACGTGCTGTCATGAATGTACAGCGGTTCAGAGACATCTTCTCCGTCAGACACCATCTTGTCCTCAGGAAACTTTCTGTTGCTCCAAGGGGATCTACTTTCACAAATCAAGCAAGCCTCCAGGAACATTTCTACTCCACCTGATACAGCTCTACAGGCCAGAGATGACCTTCTGTGGTTTAGGGATAGGATCTTCGTACCTCAGGAGATGCGAGCAGCAGTTCTTAGTTCCTGCCATGATCACATGTTGGCCGGCCATTTCGGCGTGCATAAGACATCTGAACTTCTTCAGCGCACGTTCTGGTGGCCGCAGTTAAGAAAGGATTGCAAGGACTATGTGGAAGCATGTGCCACCTGCATTCAAAATAAGGACAGCAAGTCTAAAGCTTGGGGTCTGTTGAAACCACTACCTGTCCCGGAGAAGCCATGGAGGATGATCTCCATGGATTTTATTGTCGAGCTGGCACCTTCTAAAGGTTACACTACAATCTTTGTAATAGTGGATAGATTATCCAAAATGGCACATTTCCTACCAATGAAGGGCACCCCTACTGCTGCTGAAACTGCTAGGACATTTATCAAGGAAGTGGTGAGGCTTCATGGCATTCCTGCCAAAATCACTTCAGATCGGGGGGTGCAATTTACCTCCAGGTTTTGCAGAGCTCTTTGTGAGTCTCTGAAAATTGACCTCTCCTCTTCTGCCTATCACCCTCAAACAAATGGCCAGACGGAGAGAACGAATCAGACGCTGGAGCAGTATCTGCGCTGCTTTTGCTCTTTCTCCCAGGACGATTGGGCTCCGCTTCTACCCCTTGCCGAATTTGCTTACAACAATTCTGTTCATTCTGCCATGAAGCAATCACTGTTCTTTGCAAATTATGGTTTCCATCCTCTGTTCTTGTCTAATAACATCCCGGAGTGTCCAGTACCAGCTGTCCAAGAAAACCTAAACTTTTTTGAGTCAAATAACAACCTCCTGCAGGAGATTATGGCAAGGACACAGAACTACAATAAAGAGGTGTTTGACAAGAAGAGAAGGGGGGAGCTTGATCTTAAACCCGGAGATCAGGTCTGGCTGTCCACGTTGAACTTAAGACTGGCTTGTCCTTCCAAGAAATTGGGCCCCAAGTTCGTGGGTCCCTTCCCCGTGCTAAGGAAAATTAATAATGTGGCCTACGAACTAAAGTTACCAGAGTCATTCCGGATCCACCCGGTCTTTCATGTTGCCCTACTCAAACCTGCAGTTCCTGATCCTTTTGTCAACCGGAAGGTCGGTCCCCCTGAACCTGTGATCATTGATGGAGAAGCTGAATATAAGGTTGAGTCCATTCTGGATTGTAGAAAAAGACGCAACCAAGTCCAGTTTCTGGTTAAGTGGAAGGGGTAAGGGCCCGAGGAGAACTATTGGGAGCCGGAGTCTAACATTCACGCGAAGAGGTTGATTCTTGCCTTTAAGAGGTCCCATCCAAGTAAGATGGCACAGTTGGGCATCCGGAGGCTGCCCCTTGGGGGGGGGGGGGGGGCAATGTCATGAAAGACATCCTGTTAGCACAGTTGTTAGAGCCGGTGGACGTGTGCGGGTGCGCGCTAGTGCGAACGAACGCATGCGGAGGCACGCTAGCACGAACGACTGCGGGTACGCGGTGGTGCGAGCGGGCACGTACGATCGGTACTCAGGCACGCGTGGGTACGCGCGGGAGCGTGTGGACGTACAGTGTGACAGTGTTTGGCGCCAATAGACTTATTTAAAGGAGCCTGTCAGCATGCTTTCTTGCTGTCCGGTCTACAGCGTTTCCTGTGACCCTAAGCTATCAGTATACCTGTCTATCTGATTCCTGTTACCCAGCCCGCTCCTGACTACTCCTGTTTGCTGCCAGTCCCCGACCTCGGCTTGTCTGACTATTCTCCTGCCTCATCCTACGGTTGTTGCTGCCTGTCTGTTGCCGACCCGGTCCGTGCCCCGACTACTCTTCTGCCTCTGTCTGGTACCTGCTCTGCCCGCCAGTGTTGACCCGGCATGTCTGACCTCGCTAGTGTTCCATGCTCCAGTTGAACTACTACTGCTCAGTCAGCTGTTCCAGTGTTCCTGCCAGAGTTCGGGTTCATCTTCCTACTACCAGTTGTTCCAGTGCTCCAGTTGAACTACAGAACACCTCCCTGCTGCCTGTTTTTCCTGAGTTCCTGCCAGCTACACTACTTCTCTGCTTAATCAGTTGTTCCAGTGTTGCTGCCAGAGTTCCAGTTTATCTTCCTACTACCAGTTGTTCCAGTGCTCCAGTTGGACTACAAGAACACCTCCCTGCTGCCTGCTGTTCCTGAGTTCCTGCCAGCTAGGGTACTTCTCTGCTCAGTCAGCGGTTCCAGTGTTGCTTCCAGCCCTCCTTCTGCTGCACCTGAGGTCCGGAACAGCTCCACATCTGCCACTTGCCAAGCACTTGTGGCCCCCTGTGCTCTTGAGTCCCTGTTTTCTCTATCAGGGGTTCTCGAGCCAGAGGCACACGAGAGGCTACTCCCTGCATTCTGGGCTCCGCCACCAGGTACGTGACAATAATGCATAGCTGTCAGGGCTGGGCTCAGCCCTTCCTTCTCTAAGCTGGCTGCTCAACTGTCGGCTAATTGCCTGCTCCTATCTCTCCACAGTGACTCACTTGTTGATGATATCCTGCTCGTCAGTCCTGCCTACTTAAGCCATCCAGCCCAGATGATCTCTGCCTTCGCCTTGGTCACATCTCTAGAGACGTTCTCCTGTGTTCCTGTTAAAGACTTGCTTAGCTGACATTTCTTCTGGCTCCAGATCCTGCTTGCTGTTCTACTACGCTCATCTCTGGCTCCCTGACATTTTAGCTTGTCTGACTATCCATTCTGGTTCCTGAACTCTGGCTATGTTTTGACTACATTTACTGTTTCTCTTTTTTATTATTATTAAACATGTGTGATTTAACTGTACTTCTGTCTCAGTCTAATTCATGGTTTCTGACAATAGCGGCCCATCGAAAAAGGAGGTGACACAGCGGGAGCTGACAGGCCTCAATTAGTGAACAAACAAGATATTTGGGGGGCACACCCTCTCAATAAAGATGGTGCAGCCATAAGACCATACAGTAGAAGAACATTTTACAGCGCACACAAACATTTGCCTCCAGCAAGGCTAGTTTAAAAACACCTAAACATTTTCAAAAAGACATTATCAAAAATATGGGGATTTGGTCACACCATATTGCTATATGGTGCTAAGCCCACTTACTGCGACAAAGTACCCCATGATTAGTGGGTCCTACACTATCCATAGATTTGGGAGATCCTACTTCTCTGAACCATGAGAGCTATACACTCTTCTAAATGGGAGAATCTTGAGATCTCCACCTATGACACAAGTGGACACTAATGAGAGGTACTTAATGAGGGAGTGGGGTGCTCCTATCCCAAAAGGATTTGGTCAGAATCCATACAATAAACAAACAAGATATTTGGGGGCACACCCTCTCATTAAAGATGGTGCAGCCATAAGACCATACAGTAGAAGAAAATTTTACAGCGCACACAAACATTTACCTCCAGCAAGGCTAGTTTAAAAACACCTAAACATTTTCAAAAAGACATTATCAAAAATATGGGGATTTGGTCACACCATATTGCTATATGGTGCTAAGCCCACTTACTGCGACAAAGTACCCCATGATTAGTGGGTCCTACACTATCCATAGATTTGGGAGATCCTACTTCTCTGAACCATGAGAGCTATACACTCTTCTAAATGGGAGAATCATGAGGTCTTCACCTATGACACAAGTGGACACTAATGAGAGGTACTTAATGAGGGAGTGGGGTGCTCCTATCCCAAAAGGATTTGGTCACAATCCATACAATAAACAAACAAGATATTTGGGGGGCACACCCTCTCATCTAAGTGGGATTCCGGCCTTAAAAAAAAAATTAAAAGTCAGCAACTACAAACACTGTAGCTGCTGACTTTAAATAAGTACTTACCTGTCCTGGGTGCCCGCGATGTCAGCCGCCCGAGGCCGACTCGTCCCTCGGCTCTCGGGTCCCGGCACCGCCATTCTAGGTAAGGGAAACAGGCAGTGGAGCCTTGCGGCTTCACTGCCAGTTTCCTACTGCGCATGCGCGAGCGGCGCTCTGTGAATGGCCCCGTGGTGTTCTGGGAACACACACAGTTCCCAGAAGACAATGGGGCTGCTCATCGAGGAGAAGAACATGCCACAGAAAAGGAAGAGGCAGATTAGGAAGACTGTCTAGCAACAAGGGTTTAGGTAAATTTACTTTTTTTTTTTCAAATGTTTTTTTTTTTTTTTTTTTAGGATTTTTGGTGAATTTTTTTTTTTTTCAGGGTGGCCCTCCACTTTAAAGATGGTGCAGCCTTAAGACCATACAGTAAAAGAAAATTTTACAGTGCACACAAACATTTACCTCCAGCAAGGCTAGTTTAAAAACACCTAAACATTTTCAAAAAGACATTATCAAAAATATGGGGATTTGGTCACACCATATTGCTATATGGTGCTAAGCCCACTTACTGCAACAAAGTACCCCATGATTAGTGGGTCCTACACTATCCATAGATTTGGGAGATCCTGCTTCTCTGAACCATGAGAGCTATACACTCTTCTAAATGGAAGAATCTTGAGGTCTCCACCTATGACACAAGTGGACACTAATGAGAGGTACTTAATGAGGGAGTGGGGTGCTCCTATCCCAAAAGAATTTGGTCAGAATCCATACAATTAGTGGGCGGGCGTCTATAGCTCCACATGGATCGAACGACACACACTGCTAAACCATGCAGCAAATCTAACTATAAAAAAAGGGGAATTGCACAGCAAGTGAAATCAGGAAGGGGAATAGTATAAATGCTGCTTGTTGTAGTGAGCCACCACGGCAGCCATCCAAGGAATGAGGCACAGAGTCCAGGGGGGAGAAAATAAATGCAGCAAATAATTGGATTGTGGCAAAATATTAAATCAGTACAATAACAGTAGAAAAAGTATTCAGCACAAATCCAACAATAGGTATACAATTATTAGTACAATGTTAGGATATTGGACATAATACAAGAAAATAATGAATTAACAATAAAAATGTCAAACATACGCATAAACCAAAACACTGAAATAAACAAAAGGCACAAGACAAATGGGACAGGTGGTTGGCTCAGAGGAGCCCATTATAAAAAAGGCTTAAAGCTGATGGTTTTGTTCAAGCCCAGATGTCTTGTAGCATTTAGGTTATGGATCCAGCGTGTTTCCAGCTGAAGCAGCATACATTAGATGCTACCGCCTTTGGTAGTGGTCGGTATATGGCCGAGAGCCGTGAATTGGATATAATGTGGGTCAAAGTTGTGATAAAGGCCAATATGACGGCTCACGGCAGTATCCATTTTTCTTTTTAGAGTCGGATAGACATGGTCCCTGATTCGCTTGAAGAAGGGGCGCTTTGTCTTCCCTATATAGAAACATCCGCATCTACATTGCATTAGATAACCAACTCCTATTGTCTGACAGGTGACCCTATGATTGATATTGTATTGTTGTCCATTGGGTAGAATTATTTCATTTTCATGTATAAAGCGGCATATGTCGCAGTTTCCACAAGAGAAAGTTCCTGTTTCAAGTGGGTTGAGCTTACTCTTTCTAGGATTGTGATGGCTATGTACCAAGCAGTCTTTAATTGAAGTTACTCTTCTATAGGTAATTTCAGGGTAAAGTTTTATATATTAATCGTAGGGTCTGCAGTCAGCAGGGGCCAACATTTCCTCAGAATGCCTCTAATCTGATTGTGCTGTTTACAATATGGAATAATTATCCAGGCTTAGTGTTCTTTTTTGTGTAGATAAGGGAGGTTCTGTCTTGCCTAATTGTTTTACTAAAAGCCTTTTTAAGGCATTTATGGCTGTAGCCTCTGTCTCTCAATCTGGAATATAAATCCCTAGCTGCTTTAAGGAAGTGACGTGTGAGCTTGTTGCATGTAAAAGAGTATTCCCTGCTGAGGGATTTCTAAACAGGGAGGAGCCGAGAGACCCGTCCCTGTTTATAAAAATTTCCAGATCTAAAAAAATGAATTTAGAAAGATCGCATGTCATTGTGAATTTTAGATTAAATTTGTTTCTTCCAATGATATTCATAAATGTTTCTAGTTCCTTTCAGGTGCCCATCCAAAACGACAAAATGTCGTTGATATAACGATGCCAGGACAAAACATGCCGGAGTAAATTGGACAGGTTGTCTAGGGCAAAAAAGTAATTTTTCCCACCCTCCAGGTACAGGATGGCATACGATGGGGCACATTAAGTCCCCATCGCAACCCCCTGCACCTGAAGGTAGTGGGAAGATCTAAAAATAAACACATTGCGTGTTAAAATAAATTTGAAGAATACCCAGGATGAATTGGCTGTATTTAGCAGCCAGCTCTCCTCTTTCTAGCAGATGTTTTTCAATGACTTTTAGTCCCTTAATGTGTGGGATGGTATTATACAGACTTTCAATATCTATAGCGCTCATCCATGTGTTGGGGGGGAATCAAGAGTCCCTCCAATGTTTTAAGCAAGTCTAGGGTGTCCTTTGTATGAAGTTAAAGCTACCACATGTGGATTAAGGTAGTCATCCACAAGACTGCTAGCATTCTCCGTCACAGTTACTTCCAGACACTATTGGTCTGCCAGGGGGCTGAGTAAAGGATTTATGTACCTTCGGTAAGGCATAGAGTGTGGGGGTCCTAGGTTCCTTTGTATAGAGAAACTTCCAAGTATTCTGATCTATAGTAGTACCTTGTTGAAAGGCCTTGAAGATGATAGTATAATATAACTTGTTGTAGTGATCCAAAACTGCTTTTGAAACGGGTCTCTGTTTTTCACCAGCCCAGACCACGACTTTTTTCTGTAGGTTTAAGTGCTTTAGATGTTTGTCATAGAAGTCTCAGTACAGCAAGGTCACCTGTGCTACTGTGTCCAGAAGGGCCGTGGCGTTGGGTTGGACTGACACAATGGGAAAAGGCACTACTAACTTTTTAGGGAAAAAGGTTGGAGCAGCAGAGGCAGTAGGTCCTACAATCTGTATTTGCATCCCTTTTTTGCTGGTGTCTCGATTAAATTTTGGGAGCTTGATGTGCATTGTTCTTTTGAGGCTGAACACCTTAGGTCAAAGAGAATAAGTTGGATAGTCTCTCAGAAAGAGCAGGGAAAAAAACCTCTGTGAGGCTTTGGACCTTCACTGTTGTGTCCTCACATCTTTTAGATTTGGAGCTGGCTGTTGGAGGTGGGCACCTGGTTCACTCCTGGTGCTGGCTTTTAGACTTCTATGGGTTTGTGCATACATGTCTGTAGTGTTCCACTCCTCCGCAGTTGAGGTACATCACTTGACTTGCTGGTTTCTCAGCAGGAACAGCTGTAGAGTTTGAAGACTGATTGGGCCGTAGAACACTTTTTTGCCAGGTGAATTTTGGTTGCCATTTAAGCCATCATATCCATTACCTGGGTTACCTGGGCTTTCAGAAGCTCTATCTTTGGGTCGCCACTGACTGCACTAACCACTCTGACTCCAGCAACAAGTTCTAATCTTGGACTCTTCTTTTTTTGTTCTTCAGCATGGCTTCCTCTTCGCACACAGTCCTGATTATTTTAGGGAACTTGAACATTCCACCATGAGTTTTCAGCTGAATCAATATAGGGCCTAAGGGCTGAAATCTTCTTAAAACCTGTCACGCTCAAACTTCATTTACTGATCTGGGGTCTATAACTTTCTTCAGCAACAGCTGATGCATTATCTTGTCAAGATGTCGTCATGTCTTCTGATAGCTTCTCCCCCTCATTTTAGTAGGTATGTTCCAACTAGTACAGAGGGTCAGAGGCCCTCTTTGTTCTTCCAAACCCATATTAAAGGATACTTAAGTAGTCATAAGAGGTAAAATTCTGTATGCTGAGTTTCAGGTTCTGAATAGCTTCTGAGGCAGGCCTTCTTAAGCTGTCAGTTATTATCTGCTTTTTCTGGGCCTCAGGAATGTCCCATTCATCCAAAGCTTTCTCGAGTCTCTCTTCAAAGCCAGGTACTGGCTTTTTCCCTGAAAAGGTCATCAATTCTAGGTATCCAGACCCAATGTATGCTGAGCTACTCTTTTGACACTTTGCCATGAATTCTGCCAGGATGGCAATGAATTCAGACCCTATCATGGCCACAGGCACTGGTAGAGTGGTTCCTTCTGTTGGAGCTGGCTGACTTGAATGACTTGAACGCTATGGGTTGATGTCTGGCACTCTCATCTGAACCAGGTGGGCTTCAACCTCATGAGTCAACTGTATACTAGCCTCCTGAAAGCGGGCAGGAGTTCCCCTAATCCAACTCTAGTTGTATATAAGTGTGAGAGGACACTTGATCTGTTTTCACATCCAGTATGGACACTCGCTGATCAGAAACTAGTGCCGTCACTGCTTGGAGAAACAGCTTTTCTGCCCAGGTGTCTCTGAGGATATAGGTCACAATGCTTGATTCCATCTAGCCATTTTGCTCCCCACTTCACTAGGTTGTAGCAGCATCCATGCCAACTCTCTGACTTGAAGTGTTCATCATTCACTCACAGAACAGAAATCCCAGATGAAGTCCCCACATCTAGCGCTTACCCCTGAAGGAGCTGCTGGATGTAGCTGGTTCTCTGTTCTTATGCTGCAGCTCTGTAAACAGCCTCGTCTTCTCTGACACACCTGGTTGAGTAAGGCTCACTGCAAAAATGTGAGCACTAGTATCAGTATCCTACACACAACTATATTAGAGTATCAGGAACTAAGCATCAGACCTAATCAGCTGTAAGTAAAGTATGTACAGTCTCACAAAAGTGAGTACACCCCTCACATTTTTGTAAATATTTTATTATATCTTTTCATGTGACAACACTGAAGAAATGACACTTTGCTACAATGTAAAGTAGTGTGTGTATAGCTTGTGTAACAGTCTAAATTTGCTGTCCCCCCAAAATAACTCAACACAGAGCCATTAATGTCTAAACCACTGGCAACAAAAGTGAGTACACCCCTAAGTGAAAGTGTTTAAATTGGGCCCAATTAGCCATTTTTCCACCCCGGTGTCATGTGACTCTTTAGTGTTACAAGGTCTCTGGTGTGAATGGGGAGCACTTGTGTTAAAGTTGGTGTTATTGCTCTCACTCTCACACTGATCACTGGAAGGTCAACATGGCACCTCATGACAAAGAACTCTCTGAGGATCTGAAAAAAAGAATTGTTGCTGTACATGAAGATGGCATAGGCTATAATAAGATTGCCAAGACCCTGAAACTGAGCTGCAGCACAGTAGCCAAGACCATACAGCAGTTTAACAGGACAAGTTCCACTCAGAACAGGCCTCGCCATGGTCGAACAAAGAAGTTGAGTGCACGTGCTCAGCGTCATATCCAGAGGCTGTCTTCGGGAAATAGACGCATGAGTGCTGCCAGCATTGCTGCAGAGGTTGAAGGGGTGGGAGGTCAGCCTGTCAGTGCTCAGACCATATGCCAAAGACTGCATCAAGTTGGTCTGCATGGCTGTTGTCCCAGAAGGAAGCCTCTTCTAAAAATGATGCACAAGAAAGCCCGCAAACAGTTTGCTGAAGACAAGCAGACTAAGGACATGGATTACTGTAACCATGTCCTGTGGTCTGATGAGACCAAGATAAACTTATTTGGTTCAGATGGTGTCAAGCATGTGTGGCGGTAACCAGGTGAGCAGTACAAAGACAAGTGTGTCTTGCCTAAAGTCAAGCATGGTGATGAGAGTGTCATGGTCTGGGGCTGCATGAGTGCTGCCGGCACTGGGGAGATACAGTTCATTGAGGGAACCATGAATGCCAACAAGTACTGTGACATACTGAAGCAGAGCATGATCTCCCTTTGGAGACTGGGCCGCAGGGCAGTACTCCAACATGATGACCCCAAACACAGTTCCAAGATGACCACTGCCTTGCTAAAGAAGCTAAGGGTAAAGGTGAGGGACTGGCCAAGCATATCTCCAGGCCTAAACCCTATTAAGCATCTGTGGGGCATCCTCAAACAGAAGGTGGAGGAGCGCAAGGTCTCCAACAAAGGTCTCCAACATCCACCAGCTCCGTGATGTCATCATGGAGGAGTGGAAGAGGACTCCAGTAGCAACCTGTGGAGCTCTGGTGAACTCCATGCCGAAAAGGGTTAAGGCAGTGCTGGAAAATTATGGTGGCCACACAAAATATTGACACTTTGGGCCCAATTTGGACATTTTCACTTAGGGGGGTATTCACTTTTGTTGCCAGTGGTTTAGACTTTACCCCCTTCCTGACCAGAGCACTTTTTGCGATCCGGCACTACGACGCTTTAACTAATAATTGCGCGGTCATGCGAAGTTGCACCCAAACAAAATTGATGTCCTTTTTTTCCCACAAATAGAGCTTTCTTTTGGTGGTATTTGATCACCTCTGCGTTTTTTGTTTTTTTTTGCGCTATAAACAAAAAAAGAGTGACCATTTTGCAAAATTGCAATAAGTGTATATTGATTGGTTTGAGCAAAAGTTATAGCGTCTCCAAAATAGTAGATAGTTTTATGGCTTTTTTATTATATTTTTTTTTTTTTTTTTTTTTTTTAGTAATGGCGGCGATCTGCAATTTTTTTTATGGTGACTGTGACATTATATGGGACACTTTTGACACTATTTTGGGACCATTGTCATTTTAAACAGCGATCAATGCTATAAAAATTCACTGATTACTGTGTAAATGACACTGGCAGGGAAGGGGTTAAACACTTGGAGGGCGATCAAATGGGTTAAGTGTGTCCTAGGGAGTGATTCTAACTGTGGGGGGTGGGCTTCCACACACATGACAGCGATCACTGCTCCCGATGACAGGGAGCAGTGATCTCTTTCATGTCCCAAGGCAGTACGGGGAAATGCCTTGTTTACATAGGCATCTCCCTGTTCTGCGGCTCCGTGACACAATCGCCGGGAGACCAGCAGACATCGAGCCCGTGGGCACGGTCACGCTGTACACGGTGGGCATGTGCTAGCCCCGCCAATTAAAGGGGATGTACAGGTACGTCCATTTGCCCACCGCTGCCATTGTGCCGACGTATATCGGCGTGCAGCGGTCGGCAAGTGGTTAATGGCTGTGTGTTGAGTTTTTTTGAGGGGACAGCAACTTACACTGTTATTATACAAGCTGTACACTCACTACTTTACATTGTAGCAAAGTGTCATTTCTTGATAAAATATTTACAAAAATGTAAGGAGTTTACTCACTTTTGGTAAGTACAGTGATTGAAAAAGTATTTATACCTCTTGAAATTTACCACATTTTGTCATATTACAACCAAAAACGTAAATGTATTTTGTTGGGATTTTATGTGATAGACCAACACAAAGTGGCACATAATTGTGAAGTGGAAGGAAATGATAAATTGTTTTCAAAATTTTTTACAATTAAATATGTGAAAAGTATGGTATGCATTTGTATTCAACCCCCATGAATCAATACTTTGTAGAACCACCTTTTCCTGCAATTACAGCTGTAAGTCTTTTTTGGGTATGTCTCTACCAGCTTTGCAAATCTAGAGAGTGACATTTCTGCCCATTCCGTGCGAAATAGCTCTGTCAGATTGGACGGAGAGCATCTGTGAACAGCAATTTTCAAGTCTTACCACAGATTTTCAATTGGATTTAGGTCTGGACTTTGACTGGACCATTCTAACACATGAATATGCTTTGATCTAAACCATTCCATTGTAGCTCTGGCTGTATGTTTAGGGTCGTTGTCCTGCTGGAAGGTGAACCTCCGCCCCAGTCTCAAGTCTTTTGCAGACTCTAACAGGTTTTCTTCTAAGATTGCCCTGTATTTGGCTCCACCCATCTTCCCATTAACTGACCAGCTTCCCTATCCTTGCTAAAGAAAAGCATCCCCACAACATGATGCTGCCACCACTGTGTTTCACAGTGGGGATGGTGTATTCAGGGTGATGTGCAGTGTTAGTTGTCAGCCACACATAGTTTTGCTTTTAGGTCAAAAAGTTCAATTTTGGTCTCATCTGACCAGAGCACCTTCTTCCACATGTTTGCTGTGTCCCCCACATGGCTTCTCGTAAAGTGCAAACGGGACTTCCTTTCTTTCAGCAATGGCTTTCTTCTTGCCACTCTTCCATAAAGGCCAGATTTGTGGAGTGCACGACTAATAGTTGTCCTGTGGACAGATTCTTCCACCTGAGCTGTGGATCTCTGCAGCTCCCCCAGAGTTACCATGGTCCTCTTGGCTGCTTTTCTGATTAATGCTCTCCTTGTCCAGCCTGTCAGTTTAGGTGGACGGCCATGTCTTGGTAGGTTTGCAGTTGTGCCATACTCTTCATTTTCAGATGATGGATTGAACAGTGCTCCGTGAGATGTTCAAAGCTTGGGATATTTTTTTAAAACCTAACCCTGCTTTAAACTTCTTCACAACTTCATCCCTGACCTGTCTGGTGTGTTCCTTGGCCTTCATGATGCTGTTGGTTCACTAAAGATCTCTTACAAACCTTTTAATGCAATCTACATGAATCCCCGTCTCTTGAAGAGCACTACTGTATACAATAAATATCTGAATATACCTGTCTGTGGTGAAAGTGTGTGTACAGATGTTTACATTTGACAATTGTTCTTGCTAATATTATGAAGGGTTGCTAGGCTCAAAAGCTATCTGGTGGCAGTTTGGACTTTAAAGGGTTACTTACTTAATGAACTAACCCAGTGACAATCACCCTCAGGCTGCTGGCACCTAAATGTTGGTTGGGCAAGCTGGAAAATCTTTGTGCAGGGTGTAGATGAGAGTGGCATTGTTAAGCAAGTGACAGCGTGTTGAGAGATTGGCCAGTCCTTTGACACGAGTTAGTGAGGAGGGCAGGGATCTGATACCTGCAGCTGTCACAACATCTGCTTTCATCCATGCCAATTACCCCAAGTGCCATTAGGGCCAGTATACACAGGTGTAAAAAGGAATGATTCCCACAAGAGTTTTTTTAGCAGCTGAATATTTCAAACAAGATTTCTTAGTTTTTAATAAAATCTTTATTAACCACCTAAGGACCGAGCCTCTTTCTGGGATATGCTGTTTACAAGTTAAAAACAGATTTTTTTCCTAGAAAATTACTTAGAACCCCCAAACATTATACTTTTTTTTTTCTAACACCCTATAAAATAAAATGGCGGTCGTTGCAATACTTTCTGTCACACCGTATTTGCGCAGTGGTCATACAAGCGTACTTTTTTTGGAAAAAAATACACTTTTTTGAATTAAAAAATAAGACAACAGTAAAGTTAGCTCATTTTTTTTTTACATTGTAAAAGATAATGTTACGCCGAGTAAATTGATACCCAACATGTCAGGCTTCAAAATTGCGCCCGCTCGTGGAATGGCGACAAACTTTTACTCTTAAAAATCTCCATAGGCGACGTTTAAAAAATTCTACAGGTTGTATGTTTTAAGTTACAGAGGAGGTCTCTCTCCCTCCACCGATAAAAGTGATCTCGCGGCGAATCTGCCTGCAGAGACCACTTTTATCTTAAGCCAGACTGCCCGCTGAAAAGGAGGATACCGGGATTATGACAGCTAGCTGCTGCCATAACAACGATACCCTCCTTCAAATTACCAACGTATATCGACGGTGAGCGGTACGGAAGTTGTTAAACAAAATCGAGTTAAAAAAATGGAAATGGAGTTTAAATATGAGTTCTGGCTACATGGCTATGTTTCATTGCCTCTGTCAAATTTCACACAATACAATTGTCAGATAATATTGCATTACCAAAGTAATGTCTACATGAACACTCCAACACGTTTCGACTGTATACACAGGTGTTTGTTTTGCTTTTGGCCTACTTTACATTTGTGAAGCATGCTTGAAGAATCTGGAATAGTAGTTGACCTGGATCTGAATGAGAAATGTACATTTGTGTTTATATTATGCTCTTGCCATGCATTGCAATACTTTGCTTATTCCTCTGTATATGCCAATGTTAATTCACCTAAAATTGGTCTTGGATTAATCTCAAATGAAGACTGTTTTCCCAGTAAAAAAGACAAACCTTAAACCAAAAACCAAAAATGTAATATGTCGTAGCTTACTAACCATGTGGTGGCCGCATTTGTTTTCTTTTCTTAGGCTTTTTTCCCTTCTGTTTATACTTGGTGGTCTGGCCAGTAACACACCGCCTTGTATTAGAGTGCCTACAGTTTAGATGAATGGGCACAGGGGGCACAGCAGACAACAGCATTGTCAGTCTGTTGGGGGGACTAGTGATAAATCTAGTAGACGTAGAAGTTTGGCTTCTAAATTGAAGCCAAACTACAGCTCCAACGTTATAGTTGGTTACAATTGGTTATTTTTTGCATCAAACTTTATTATTCCTTTTGGGATAAAGGCTTTACATGAATAAATAAAAGCTCATCATTTTATTCACCTCCCACCCACCATATAGTAAAATGATGGGCTGAAGGTGGTTCTCTCATTCTGGGACAATGTTGCACGACGTTCTCCCACTCTTGGCACACAGCACAGCAATTGGGGGTGCTCTGTTTCCCTGGGACATGGTGCATCACGATCTCGGTAAAGAGTTGATGATGAGGCTCTTTACCCATGTGATCAGCTGCGTCTAATCACAGCTGATCACATGTAAACAAGAAAATGCCAGTTATCGGCTCTCCTCTCTTCACACTGACAGCATTTGAGGAGAGGAGAGCCAATCAGTGGCATTTCCTCACAGGGGAGACCTGCACAGATAATCAGGGCACGGATTATTTGTGCTATGATTATCAGTGCAGCCCCAATAGTGCCCAGCAGTGATGTCAATCAGGGCCCAGCAGTGATGCCAGTCAGTGCTGCCTTTCAGTGCCTACTCTTCAGTGCCGCCAATCAGTGCATCCTGATTATCAGTGCAGCCCCAATAGTGCCCAGCAGTGATGCCAATCAGTGCCCAGCAGTGATGCCAGTCAGTGCTGCCTTTCAGTGCCTGCTCTTCAGTGCCGCCAATCAGTGCTCATCAATGCTGCCTATCCATACCGCCTATCAGTGCCTATCAGTGTTGCATATTATTTCCACCTCATCAGTGTCCATCTGTGTCCAGCAGTGCAGCCTTATCAGCAAGGAGAAAAATTACTTATTTACAAAATTTTATAACAGAAACTAAGAAAAATTTTTTAGCAAAAAATGAAAAACCCAGAGGTGATTAAATACCACCAAAAGAAAGCTCTATCTGTCTCAAAAAATATATAAAATTGTAATTTGATTACAGCATTGCATGACTGCACAATTGTCATTCAAAATGCAACAGTGCTGAAAGCTGAAAATTGGCCTGGGTAGGAAGGGGGTTAATACTGACCTAAAACTATTCACGAAAATCCTGGCAAACAGATTGTTAGCTTTTTTTGTCTGGCTATATATACACTTGGACCAAGTGCATTTTCTACCACATAGACAAGCCCAAGCCGCAGATCAGGTTCGGAGAGCAAAAGATCTCATATCAGTACTAAACTCATCTTGGGAAGGGGGGGGGGGGGCAGGACCAGGATGTTACTGTCCATAGATATTTGAAAAGCATTTGATTCTCTCTCCTGGCCCTTTCTTTTTCGTGTGCTGGACAGGTGGAAATTTGGACCCAAAATTTATAGCCTTACTCCATTCACTTTATAGCTCACCAACAGCCCAGATAGTCTTGCAAGGTCATAAATCAGATCCGCTCCCCATATATTCGGGTACTCGTCGGGGATGCCCCCTATCCTCACTCCTGTTTGTTATAGCAATCGAAACCCTAGCAACAGCCATTCGCCAGAATCCTGACATTCAAGGGATCGAGAGTGGGGGTCGGAGTTATAAATGTGCTTTATTTGCAGACAACATGCTGTTATTCATCACTTCCCCCCACACCACCCTACCAAATCTACTGTCCCTCTTGGACTGTTTTGGAAACAAATCTGGGCTTAATAGTCAATCAGGACGAATCGGAGGATCTGAATATCTGCCTGTCAAATTTGACTTCAGGGAGCCTTCAGCCTCAATATCCTTTTCTGTGGCAACAGACATCTCTTCCCTATTTAGTTATTTTCCTAACCCCCAACATTTCCTCACTTTATAAAGTGAACTATCCTCCCCTATTTTCTAAACTTCATGAGGATGTGAAGGTGGGGTCTGACATGAACCTGCCATGGATTGGGAGAATAGTTTCAGTTAAGATGACAGTCCTCCCTAGGCTGTTATATTATTTCAGAACTCTGCCTATCCAGGTCCCCATTAAAGCAACGTAGCAATTTCAATCAAAAAATTTCCAATTCACCTGGGGATCAAAGGGACACAGAATAGCACGGGCTACAATGTACACCTCTAGAGAAGTGGGAGGTCTGGGAGTACCAGCTTTTCGAAAATATTATGTAGTAGCGCAATTGGTACACTTGTGCCAACTCCATAGTAAACACTATAGGCCAGACTGGGTGTCTCTTGAGGCCCAAGCCTGCTCCCCACTTGCAATTAATTTAATACTGTGGACTCCCCCAAAATATCATAAAGCAATTATGTGCCCTACGCTCTCCCATTCTTTACACCTTTGAGACATAAGCTGTAGGAGATGGCCCTTGTGCTCTACCCATACACCGGTGGCTCCTATCTTTGGCAACCCCCTATTCCCACCCGGAATGCAATTAGCAAACTTTGGTTGGTGGTTGAATAAGGGACTTTATCGTATAGGGCACTATCATGATCATAGAGGAATTTGATCCCCATCCTACTTTATAGATAACCTGGAGACGATGCCCCCCTATGGAGAATGTTCACTTAAAACAAATTCTCAATTTTCTCAAAACATTACAGAAAAAAAACGCTCCGATCTGGCAGTATGTACCATGTTTGAGAATAGGTGCATGCAGGATGCATCTTTGCAATGGGGGGAGTTTCCATGCTGTATAAATCATTTTCCAAATCTCCGAGTAGCTTATCTTACCAGTCAGCGTGGGAGAGGGATCTAGGCATAGCCCTTGAGGCGGAGGACTGTCGAAAATGAAGCACACGTATTCATAAAGGAATTTTAAACGTTGCTCTGATCAAGGCTGGCTATAAAGTACATGCCAGATGGTACTTGGTCCCGGAGCGTCTTTCACAAAATGTACCCGTGATCATCAGCCCCCTGTTTTAGAGAAAAAAGGGAATATTTGGGACTTTAAATGAGACACAACGGGGAATATTGCACATCCATCCCTGGTTGCTTTTGCAAAAAAAAAGAGGGGAGGGTGGGACTTTAGATGAGGTGCGTGGGGTAGAGCCAGACAAAACCATATACATATGTAAAAAAAATTGTATTCTTTATTAGACCAAAGATAGGGCATGGATCAACCCATATAAATGCATAATAGCACATTGGCATATAAAATACAAAGTATCAACATACTTAATGAGGATAGTTACCAACATGACACAGAAAGCAAACATTATACATCACAGTCCCCCCAATGGAGTAGGCATAACATTATATCAGGGTGGTAGAGCAATAAAAACCATCTAGAATCATGAATATGAGGTGGATGCATCAAAATAAGCTCGACAAAGTTTCGTGGATTTCTATCCACTCATCAGGAGCAAGTGCATCCATATACAAAAAAGGGTATTAAAAAAAAAATCACCATTATAGTTTGATATAACCACAGACTGGAGGGGTAGAGGGATTAAAGATGATGATGAACAAATAAATGGCTATAACTGAAAGTACTCACATAAGAGCTGATATAAGGCCATGCGATACCACCTGCCGGAGGTCAGCCAGATAATTATGTCCAGCATGGGAGCTGAGGACAGGACCCAAGCATGGATCAGGAGCACACACGCAGTCCCCCAAAAAAAGTATGTATGGAAAAATCTTGATGTAACTGTGGATGGGATTTCTGTATCATATACAATAAAGTAAGTGGTTTGTTAGCATATTGGTATAAATAAAAAGAAATGTCATAGTAGAACCATCACCACAGTATAGAAGTATATTGCATAGCAAGCTCTTGATTTTTTCCTAAATTCCTCTATAATAAGCATTACTAATATTTCTTTACTCTAGTTTTCATTCATTTCTCCTGATTTCAGGAATCTCATCTCCTCTTCCCTATCTTCATACTATATGGACACCCTATTTTTTCATTCTGTTCACCTTGTTGATGTGCTCCACAATATACGTCTATACTGTGGTGATAGGTCTACTCTATATGACATTTCTTTTTATTTATACCAATATGCTAACAAACCACTTACTTTATTATATACAATACAGAAATCCCATTCACAGTTGCATCAAGATTTTTCCATACACACTTTTTTTGGGGGGACTGCATGTGTGCTCCTGATCCATGCTTAGGTCCTTTCCTCAGCTCCCGTGATGGACATAATTATCTGGCTGACCTCCGGCAGGTGGTATCGCATGGCCTAGTATCAGCTCTTATGTGAGTACTTTCAGTTATGGCCATTTATTTGTTCATCATCATCTTTAATCCCTCTACCCCTCCAGTCTGTGGTTATATCAAACTATAATGGTGATTTTTTTTTTAATACCCTTTTTTGTATATGGATGCACTTGCTCCTGATGAGTGGATAGAAATCCACGAAACTTTGTCGAGCTTATTTTGATGCATCCACCTCATATTCATGATTCTAGACGGTTTTTATTGCTCTACCACCCTGATATAATGTTATGCCTACTCCATTGGGGGGACTGTGATGTATAATATTTGCTTTCTGTGTCATGTTTGTGACTATCCTCATTAAGTATGTTGATACTTTGTATTTTATATGCCAATGTGCTATTATGCATTTATATGGGTTGATCCATGCCCTATCTTTGGTCTAATAAAGAATACAATTTTTTTTTACATATGTATATGGTTTTGTCTGGCTCTACCCCACGCACCTCATCTAAAGTCCCCCCCTCCCCCCCTCTTTTTTGCAAAAGCCTCCTCTTTTAGGGGTTGTGGCCAGATAGGTACGGTTCTGCAAACATGGTGGACTTGTCCCAAAGACCTCTGTTTTTGGATGAGGGTACAATCCTTTATTTTTTCAGTCACAATGGTTAATATCACTAAAGATGCAAGCATTGCCCTACTAAATGAACCAGTTGAAAACATACCAAGACACACACAGACCCTAATATACTATATGTTTCTAGCAACCAAAATCGCTATTGCGACTGCTTAGAAAATCCCAGCTTTAGACATAGTTTTAATGAAACGTGAACTCACATGGATTATGATAAACAAAAAAATAGTGAGCATCCTGCGGGACAAACAGCCCCTTTTTGATAAAATATGGTCCCCTTGGCCTGCCTACTTGCACTTACCAACCATATGGTGTTAACTCCAGGAACACTTCATGGTAGATCCCCGGACGGACTCACCTTCTTCTCTTTTTCTTCTTCCTTTACTTGTTCTTTTCTCTCTTATTCCCATCGGCGGCCCTGTGACTGGCCCACCAACCCCTCCTTTTTTTTTTTTCTTCATCCTATCTTACCAATGTTCAACAAATTATCAGTACTGGGGAGTAGTATCCCTCATAAATGACTAAGTGGTATAGCAATGGAGAGATCATTTGAATTGTTTAATATAAGCTAATTTGTCTTCTCAATCTAACGATCTCTTTGGAGAGGACACATATTTCTGATGTGTTAAATTTCATAATTCCTCTGTGTACCATAGGCAGACCAGATATGCCCTCTCTGTGATGATCTTTATTCATTCTATAGGGCCTTATGGGTCTACGTTAGGTAGCCTCTTTTTTTTTTCACAAATGAGATATCTCCCTCTTAGTGGGGGATTATAGTTAGTTAGTTAGTTAGTCAGTTTCTCTTCTCTGCCATGGCTCTTATTCGTCCCTTCTTTTATTACATGTGTCCTTATAATATGTATGCAGGTTTTCGAAGGGACAGAGCTCAGCGAGGATTGTTCGCTGCTCTGCTTTATACTGTTTGTTCTTTTACTTTCCAAATATTCACTAAAAACAATTGAAACAGACAACAGACTTACTGGCTGGATCACCAGGTGAAAATTAGGAAAAGAAGCCTAAACAAGAATACTAATGTAGCCTAAAAAATAAAAGGAATGCAGCCATCACATCTAAAAATTGTTAAGCTGCAATATCAAAAATGTTTGCTTTTCGGTTTAATAATGCTTTAAATAATAGAAGTGAATAACATGAATCCTAATACTGTATTTTTACTATAATTTACTGTAAGGAGCACACTCATCTCAAGGTGATTACTACAATATCATATTATTATTATTATTATGGTCTGGGTGTGCACGTAGTTGTGCGAGCGCACGTAGTTCTGCGAGTGTTCTGCGAGTGTTCTGCGAGTGCATGTAGTTCTGTGAGTGCACGTAGGTCTGCAAGTGCACATAGTTCTGCGAGTAATCTGTGAGTGCACGTAGGTCTGTGAGTGGTCTGCGAGTGCACGTAGGTCTGTGAGTGGTCTGCGAGTGTACGTAGGTCTGCGAGTGCACGTAGGTCTGCGAGTACCTATGTATTGTCTTGTTGAATACCTGTTTATTGTCTTGTTGAGTATTAGTTTCAGGAAGCTAGTTGTTAGGTAATTTGGACAGGGTATAATCCCATTTCTCATAAAATTTAATAGGTACGATCGGTGTGGAGAGGCGACTCGTTGTACATCTTGTGGCATGTATGCGTTCCTTGATCATGCGATCGAGGGTGAATACTGCTGTGCAAAATGTAAGCGCATTGTTTCCCTGGAAGCCCAGGTTCTGAATCTGGGGAAGCAACTGTCAGCACTGAGAAGTCCCTCCATACTAAAAGAGAGCCAGGAACGTACACGGCAGGTGTCGGCAGGGGCCAGCACAGAGGCGGGTGGAGACAAAAAGGTGCAGGCACTAGCAAAGAGTATATGGGTGACAGTCAGGAAGGGGGAAGTGCCAGGGAGGCTGATCCAGGGCTGAAGCATCCCAATAAGTACGCTCCATTGAGTGACATTGATGAAACCAGTCAGGGACCAGCACTGCTGGAGTGGAGGGACTCTCCTAGCTGCTGGGGGAAGAACTCCTCCAGTGAGAGTGGGGTGGGGAAGTAAAGGGAAAGGAAAGACAGATTCTGGTGGTCAGAAGTGATCCTGATTTTGCACTTTCCAGCTTTAGTAAATAAACCCCATTGTGTACTTAAAAGTGGGGTATGCCTGTAATTGCCAGACCATTGTTCCTGATTTTTTCTGACAGTCTACTGACTGGAATGGTACCAGCTGATTGGAAAAAAGCCAATGTAGCACCAATATTTAAAAAAGGCCCAACATACATCCCTGGGATTTACAGACCGGTTAGCCTAACATCAATAGTATGTAAACTCTTGGAGGGGATGATAAGGGACTATATACAAGATTTTAGTAATGAGAACGGTATCATTAGCAGTAATCGGCATGGATTCATGAAAAATCGTCCTTGCCAAACCAATCTATTAACCTTCTATGAGGAGGTGAGTTGCCATCTAAAGAAAGGCCCGTGAATGTGGTGTATCTGGATTTTGCAGAAAAATTTAAAATAATGCATTTGGGTGGCAAAAATATGAATTCAATCTATACACTGGGGGGAGAACCTCTGGAGGAATCTAGGATGGAAAAGGATCTGGGGGTCCTAGTAGATGATAGGCTCAGCAATGGCATGCAATGCCAAGCTGCTGCTAACAAAGCAAACAGAATAATGGCATGAATTAAAAAGGGATCAACTCCAGAAATAAATGACGGGGCGTGACCGGATGCTGGCGTGAGCGGCGGTGTGTGAGCGCTCTCCTTGCTCCAGCCTCCATGCTGCCAGCCCCAGTAACTTAACCCAGCGCTGAGTACCTTGGCCCACTTTGAGTTCACCCTGCTACCCCTTCGCTCTCAGTACTGGAGACGCAGCGCGGAGTGGATCAGCTGGAGCCTGTGCAGGGTGAGGGAGCCGGTCTAGTCGACGGACCACTGAGCGGCCGGACGAAATCCGGGCCGCTTGTATCTATTTGTCTCTGCCTTGCTCGGTTGCTCGGCAACGGCCAGGGCTCTGGCGAGAGCCGAGAGGATTCCTACGAGACTCGGTGGGGAGTTCACAACCGGCCTTGACAGATTCAGCACGGAGTGAACGCTGAGAGTGTGGAGGGGGACACGCTGGCACGCTGTGGAGGACGGATACGCTGTTTACTGACCTCAGCCCAGGAAGAGACAAGCGGCAAGAGGTGATAACAGTAGGACTGAGAAAAAATTACTGCTCTGTGTGGTGAATGTTTATTAAGGGGGTGCAAGAGTGTTAAGTACCAGTAACGTCTTAGTCTGCAAAGGAACCCTCTGGAAATCCCTCCTATATCCTACCCTGCACTGTTGTACACTTACATTATGACTAGGAAGAAAGGAGAGGAGCATCAACAGCAGTCACAGGAAAGTTTAGCAGCACAGACCACCCGCTCCTCTAAAGAGAAGGGGAACCAAGTGGCATCCGCAATCGCAGCGGCAGCCAAGTTAGAAAAGTTTACACACACCCTCTCACACTCCCAAGCGAAAGGTAATCAGCCACCCCATGAGAAGACACAGGCGGGTCCCACTGGGGATAGAAAGAGCTTAGGCAAAACATCTGCAGCTCCAGCCACGCTGCCAGCTAACACCAAAGTAGCAAGTAAAAAAAGCCCTGGGAGGGACCTTCTGGAAAAAACTATTGAAGTCGCTAGCGGAGCCCCCCCGGATTTAAGCATGGTCAGCGAACCTGAGCCCACACTAAAGGAGGTATTATGTGCAGTAAATTCCTGTAGAGGATTATTGAGCAACTTATGCAACCAATTAAGGGACCACAAGGAAGAACTATGTTCCATGAGTCAAGAACTTCAAAAAGCTGTGGAGAGGACCTCCATTTTGGAGGAAAGGTTGAGTCAAGTTGAAGATATGTTACATCCAATGCGACAAGAGTTTAAGATTATGCAAACCCAGCTAGATGCACATAAATTTAAAATGGACAAAATGGAAAACAGGCTGCGCAAATGCAATGTGAGGGTGATGGGCCTCCCAGAGAGAAGTGAGGGTTCCTGTCCTGAGGCTTTCATGGAAAAGTGGCTCAGGGAGGTTTTGTTGGACTGAAACATTTTCGCACCTTTTTGCCATTGAGAGATCACACCGAATTCCCATTAGGTCCACTGTGTCTGGAGGTCGCCCTAGACCTATGATCATGAAGTTGTTTAGTTATAAAGACAAGGTGGTACTGATGCAAAAATCCAGAGAAAAGGGGGACATTTTTCACAACGGTACCAGGATTTCATTGTGTACCGATTACTCCCCAGATCTGCAAAAAAGAAGGGCAGGATTTGTGGATATCAAGCGCACCCTACGGACTCACAAAATACCATACGCGCTGTTGTACCCAGTGTGTCTGCGTATAGAGGCTCTAGGGGTAACCCATTTCTTTGACTCTGTCGGCGGGGCCACAAAGTGGCTCGAGGATAACAAAAAGAACTTGTAGAGCTGGAGTACAAAGAGTTTGATTTATTGAATGTTTAATGGGGCTGTATTTTTTTTTTTGCAGCATGGGCTGGAGGAGGAGGGGCTGGCAGGCGAATGATCTCAATGAGAGATGGTATATGGTTGTGGGTTGATGTTTTTTTTTTTGTTGTTTTGGTGGTACTTTGCTCTAGGGGATTTGGTTTAAGGGGGGTGGGGGGAGGGAGGGGAGGGCAAGTAGAGAAATTTAGGGGAAATTACTTATTGTCAGGTTGGGTGTGGAAGTATTGGATAGAATGGGGTGAAGGGATCACAAGGGTCACAAGATTTTCCCCCAGGGCTGGCCAAGATAGGCAGAGGGGAAGAAGGGTGGGGCCACTTAAGGGAGAGGGATTAATTATGTCTCATGTAATAATAAATTGTTTTACTGCACTGGAACAAGGGAAGGGGAAGGGAAAGGGAAAAAAGATACATCATTTTTTGAGTTACTCATTCACATTTAAGAATAGAAAAGTAATTCTGGAAGGTAGGGGGGGCTGGGCGAGAGGAAACAGGGGTTCCCCTTTCTCGCTCCTCCCATCTCTTTTAATAGTAACGGCACTGATTGTTGTTTTTGAGGTCACAGCTGATTTAAAACAAAAGATATGTTGCACGGTAGAAAGTTTGGTACACTTGACAGGGTGGACCGGCGAAGGGGTGGTTTGTGTTTTTCACTATTTAAGATAGATGCTTTAGGACCACCCCTTCTTCCAGACCTAACTTTTTTCTTGTTTTTTTTTTTCTTCTCTTTTCTTGTCTTTTTTTTCTTTCTGTGCTCGTTGTTCTTCCTTTTATATCTTTTTTTTTTTTGTTATTTGTTGAGGTCTAGAACAGTAGGAATAAGTTCATGGAATATCAGGGGTATGGGCGACCCTATAAAAAGAGCCACTGTATTTTCAGAACTGGAATCCTATGGTACTAGGCTGATATGCCTGCAGGAAACACACCTGACCAACGAGTCCAAATTATCAATTAGGAATAAGAAATTTCAAGCACAATTCCATTCAGTATACTCCTCTTATTCAAGGGGAGTGAGTATATTGGTTAAAAAAGGAGTGGCGTTTTCCTGCAGAGACGTCAGGATCGATACCTTGGGCTGTTATATTTTTTTGCATTGTTTGATAGAGGGCAGAGTATTTGTCATAGCAAATTTGTATATCCCTCCCCCATTTAAGTTGGAGATTCTGTACTGCCTGTTAGAATACATGGAGAACAAAATCGACACTCCCATGATAGTGGTGGGGGATTTTAATGCGGTCCTCGATAGTCGTCAAGATAGGTTCCCACCTGGGGCCCGGGCGGAAAGGGCGATGGAGGGAAGGTTTGCCCAGCTTCTGGAGGAGATTGGATGGTGTGACCTCTGGAGAGTCCATAACCCAAATAATCGGCAATACTCTTGCTACTCGGGGACACACCGTACACTCTCACGTATAGATTTGGCCATAGGTAATTAAGAAGTACATCCCCTAGTAAATAAGATAGAATATTGGCCAAGAGGGATATCAGACCACTCACCCTTGAAACTATTAGTGGATATTCATGATAGACATACTCAGAGATTGTGGGCAGTAAATCCAATATGGCTAGAGGTAATAGGGGGAACAGAAGAAATATCCACAAGCTATTTATCAATTGGTTAAAAATTCTATACAATCACCCAGTATTCAGAAAGTTTTCCACTTGAGAGGGGCCCGTTATCACCCCTGCTGTTCGCCCTGGCAATGGAGCCACTCGCAGAGGCAGTGAGAGGTTTGACTGGATTGCGTTATATGCCGACGATGTCTTGCTCTTTTTGGGGGACACGGGGCCATTCTTAGAAAAAATGATGCAATTGGTGGAGGGGTTTGGGAGGCTCTCGGGCCTAGTAATCAACCGGGAGAAGTCAATGCTTCTACAGATTGATTCAACTATCAGTATCCTCCCTGATGGTATATCCCGGTTAAATGTAACAGACAAGATGAGATATCTGGGAATAGTAATGTCTAAGGACCCCAACCATTATATTGGAGATAACCTAGTCCCCTTGCTTGCAAAATTTAAAAGGAAATGCGACATTTGGTGCCGACTTCCCCTGTTTATGGCAGGCCGAATTAATCTGATCAGAATGATATGGCTGCCACAACTATTGTACATACTGCATAACTCCCCGGTATGGATTGGGAGAAAGTGGTTCCTAAAAATAAATTCTTTATTCAGGGAACTAATTTGGAAGAAAGGGCAGGCCAGGATCAGACTACAAACTCTGCAGCGCCCTACTAGGAAAGGGGGAATGGCAGTCCCCCACCCTTACGGTTATTATATGGCCGCTCAATTACAGCATATCGGGGGATGCGAGTCCCTGGGTGAAATGTGCACCAGCAGTAAAATTATGTTAGAGGGCAACCCACATAAATCCCTAGCGGAAGCATTAGAGGCAGGTTCACTTCAGCAAAAGCTTCCAACATATAAGTTGGCTACCAAAGTCTGGCAGACAGTCAAGAGGACCATAGGGTACAAGGGCATTACCGAGTTTTCACCTATATGGCAAAATAAGTCCCTGCGGGAATTATTAACCATAGAAGAAAATACCATATGGGAACGCCACGGTATACATAGGTTAGCTCAGCTGTTTAACGATAACAGTCTGAAATCCTTCACTGAGTTAAGATCAGAATATGGAATTCCAAATTATACATTCTACAGCTATTTACAGATCAGGCACGCATTAGGCACGCAATTTAGGATTCGTCCACTGGAGTGGTGCAAGGCACCACTCCTTAATATAATAGTTAGAACAAAAACCACTAGAGGACTGATAGCAAAAACATATACGCAAATAATGGATAGATTGATAACCTTACAAACGACCCCGAGCTCCAGAGAGTGGTGGGAGGCAGATGTGGGGGAGTTGACGGACGACCAGTGGAAAAGGATATTGGAATCTGGCCCACTGGTGTCTGTTTCTCCGTCGCAACAGGCCTCGCATTTCCTCCTGCTGCATAGAGCTTACTATACCCCTAAGAGTTTGCATAGGTTTGGTCGAAGACCAGACGACAAATGCCCCAGATGTTTGGAGACAGGAGATCTTATACACATGATGTGGAGATGCCCAAAATTAGTAAGATATTGGTCTGAGATTGTAAAAACTATAGAATCCAGGTTTAAAGTTAAACTTAACCTAGAGCAGTGGTTCTCAACTCCAGTCCTCAGGACCCACCAACAGGCCAGGTTTGCAAGATAGCTGAAGTACATCACAGGTGATATCACTTGCTGCTCAGTGATTGCAGTATTCTAGTCTGCATCTCCCCAAGGTAATACTTAAAATCTGGCCTGTTGGTGGGTCCCGAGGACTGGAGTTGAGAACCACTGACCTAGAGGCTAAGGCGTCTGTCCTGGGCCTAGTAGGGGAAAACATAGGGAATATTAGCACAACTACTGCCATAGTAAGGTGCCTTTATCAGGCGAGAAAACTGATAGCACAATCTTGGCTCTCAGTTGTACCCCCAACCCCGGAGGAGTGGCTCAGGACAATGGATTCCTTGGTCTGGACAGAAAAGACTGTATACATTAGAAAGGGCAGTTATAATAAATTCATTAAGATATGGAGGCCTTGGCTGCAGGGGCTGAGTACCCTCCACTTCCTTTGAATTCTATATAGACATTAGAAGGTGTTTTAGTGGCATAGCGAATAAACTACACGACAGTCGGATTCGAAGAGAATGAGTAAATCTACCTGAGATATTGGCTGGAATTAAAGCATAATAAGAACCAGTGTAAACAACTTTTATTTGACCCTTTGATGGTGGTGGGGGGGGAGGGGGGGAGAGGGGGTAATTATTGGTAGGGAGGTGGGTGGGCAAGTAGAGGATAGCAATAGGAGGGAAATGAGAGGGAAAGAAAAAAGGGAAAGAAATGTACCGGTATTTGTTAATATATTTAATTGTGATTGAAGCAGTGAAATGCTACTATAATGCTTTTACATGTATCACAAACTATGTTTATGTGTACTTTTTTCTTATGGATATCAATAAAAAAGATTAAAATAAATCCATGCTGGTTCCCATTGGATGATTAAAAAAAAAAAAACTTATTTACAAAGTTTTGGAACTGAAACAAAAAGAAACATTTTTTAAAAAATTTTCGGTCTTTTTTTATTTGTTTAGCAGAAAATAAAAATCCCAGAGGTGATCAAATACCACCAAAAGAAAGCTCTATTTGTGGGAACAAAATGATAAAAATTTAGTTTGGGTACAGTGTAGCATGACCGCGTAATTGTCATTCAAAGTGCAACAGCACTGAAAGCTGAAAATTGGTCTGGGTAGGAAGGTGTATAAGTGCCCTGAATTAAAGTGATTAACAAGACTTATGGCCACTCATTAAAATTAGAAGAAAAGAGGTTTAACCTTAAACTATGTAGAGAGTTCTTTACTGTAGGAGCGGATGTGGAACTCTCTTCCACAGGCGGTGGTCTCAGCGGGGAGCATCAATAGTTTCAAGAAACTATTAGATAAGCACCTGAACGACCGCAACATACAGGGATATACAATGTAATACTGACACATAATCACACACATAGATTGGACTTGATGGATTATTATTGTTTTGTTTTTTTTCTTCATTTCAAATTTATCTGAAGACAGCTTGTTCTTTCGTTTTAGATGGAGCTACTGTCAGTTTTTTTTCTGTGTTCTATCGGGGTTAGTTCCCTTCACTTCCTACCTCATAGAAATAACATGAATTGATAAGAAATCTCTCCAAAGGTAGGGGAAATTCCTTCTTAGACAGATGTCACTTTAAGAGGGGTCCCCATTGGAAGATTTTCTTTTTATTCCTAATCTGGTATTTCAAATAATCTTCTCTTCCTGTTACAATGATTACCAGGACAAAAAAATGTCAGACAGCAGCAAAACACTAACAAGCATTTTATATCTTCTTTACCCTATACAAAGCTATAATAAGTGGCAATGGCTCTATAAAAGATTTAATTGGAGGAAACAGTGCCAATAGTGCTCTAGGAAACAATAGAGGAACAATCTCTGTGAGAGAGGGTCTCTTGCTTAAATCTATTTAAAAGCAAACATTATGTAAAGTGGTTGTAAACTCTTACATATACTCAGTGAGGACACTATCCTCAGGTGATAGACAGCGATGAAACAAATACTCCTACATAGGTTGTATCTGTTTTCATACAGGAACAGAGCTGAGGCTGCCAATCTGCTAGTGGTCCCTCCCCTGTCACCATTTTTCTCTTGGTGTCAGGAAAAAATGGCAGAAGTGATTCATGCAGATAGCAGAGGAATGAAGCAGCAGACAGAAATGACACTTTGTACCAGAGGAATATGCTTTGTTCATATTTCATGTCTGAGGTTTACAACCACTTTAAAAATTAATAAAATTCTACATGGTGAAAGCATAATTTATAAGTGCAAGTTGCATGTCATGTGAAATTATGGACTGAACTTGATGTCATTCTGTACCTTTGACATTGTGAAGCTGACCTCAATAATATAAATCAGTGAGCAGTAAATACAGAACACTCCACCGTAACTGGGAGATCATGAACTCAAATCAACTCAACATTTTTGTGCTCTGAGTTTCCTAGAGCCCTTATGTAAAATGGAGCAAACTTGTGATAGATGTAACATCTGTGAGAACAACTCCACCCATCTTTAATTCACATTCTCCTTTTAATTTCTCAATGGCATTTTTATTGACTCATCTGCTGCCTAAAGTCAACTCTTAAAGTGGTATCAAGTGGTATCAAACGCAAAACTAAAAATATAATATTTTGCAGCTTACCAATCATTAGATAAGGTGGCTGCATTACAAACTCCAGCTAATACTTTAACCACGGTTACAGGAAACAGTTTTTTTTTTGCCTTTTGGGATAAAAGTTTCACATAAACAAAAGCTGACCATTGTAAGGTCCCTGTCAGTGGTAAATGGTTTGTCTCAATCCTTGAACTGCTACATTTGCAGGACAGCTTGTTCTGTTGAAAAACAACAGACTTACTAGCTGGATCATTCGGAGAAAATAAAGGAAAGAAAGCTTAACCGCTTGCTGACCGCCTATATTATGATATTATGTGTCAGAATGGCATGGCTGCGCAAAACCCCGTACGGGTACGTCATCCCCTTTAAGAGCCGACGGCACACGCCCGCTGCACGGTGGGGGACCCGATGCGCTTGGCCGGCGGGCCCGATTACGTGCATGAGAGCCAGCACAGGGATATTTGTGTAAACACACAAATCCCTGTTCTGTCAGGGGAGAGGAGACCTATCGTTTGTTCCTACTAAGTAGGAACAACGATAGGTCTCCTTCTTCAGTCAGTCCTATCCCCATACAGTTAGAACACACTGAGGGAATACACATTTAACCTCTTGATCGCCCCCTAGTTTTAACCCCTTCCCTACCAGTGACATTTACACAGTAATCAATGCATTTTTATAGCACTGATATAAATGTCAATGGTCCCAAAATTGTGTCAAAAGTGTCCGATCTGTCCGCCACAATGTCGCAGTACCGCTAGAAAATCGCAGCTCGCAGCCATTACTAGTAAAAGAAAAAATAATAAAAATGCCATAAATCTTTCCCATAGTTTGCAGACGCCAATCAATATACGCTTATTGAATTTTTTTTTTTTTTAAACAAAAATATGTAGAAGAATATATATTGGCCTAAACTGATGAATAAATTTGTTTTTTTACAAACATTTTTTGGAATATTTATTATAGCAAAAAGTTTAAAAATATTGTTTTTTTTTTTTCAACATTGTCGTTCTTTTTTTGTTTATAGCGCAAAAAATAAAAACCGCAGAGGTGATCAAATACCACCAAAGAAAGTTCTATTTGTGGGAAAAAATAACGCAAATTTAATTTGGGTACAGCATTGCATGACCGCGCAATTGTCAGTTAAAGCGACGCAGTGCCAAATTGTAAAAAGTGCTCTGGTCAGGAAGGGGGTACAATCTGGTAAGCTGCAATATAACTTATTATTATAATATATCTATTATTATTTATATAGATGTTATTTTATGAATGTTTGTTATATATTATTATAATAAATGTTTGCTTATGGGCTTATGACCACTTTAAGTTCTAGTATCTAAAAGAATTTTGAGATGATCAAGCTTTGCAGGCACCCTTTTACTTCTCTTACACCTCTGATTTCCAGAAAGACTTCTGTTTCCCAGGTATTTATAAAACTCAATTTGTAGGTTGGCAAAGTTTTTTAGGTTGGCAAAGTTTTTAAAATATAATATAATGGCTGTAGAAAGTGGAGAGAAATGTTTATCACTTGTCGACCAGCCGGCATCATTATACTGCGACAGATCGGCTTGTTCCTCCAAATTGGCATACCAGTACGACGGTCCTTTTAAGAGCTATAGCAGGCGCATGCCCGCTGCACGTGGGGGGGAGCTGATGCGCGTGACCTGCACCTGCGATGTCCGCTGGCCACCCGTGATCGCTCCACAGAGTGCCAGAATGGGGATCCGTTAATGTAAACAAACAGATCCCCGTTCTGACAGGGAAGTACAGAGTGATCTTCTGTTCCTAGTGATTAGGAACAGCGATCTCTCTGTACTCCCAGTCAGTACACTCCCCCCACAGAAATACCACCCAGGGAACACATTTAACCCCCTTGATCGCCCCCTAGTGTTAACCCCTTCCCTGCCAGTTTCATTTATACAGTAATCAGTGCATTTTTATAGCACTAATCATTGTATATATGTCATTGGTCCCAAAAAAGTGTCCGATCTGTCCGCCGTAATCTCACAGTCCCACTAAAAATCACTGATCACCACCATTACTAGTAAAAAAAATAATATTAAAAATTCTATAAATCTATCACCTATTTTGTAGACACTATACATTTTGCGCAAACCAATCAATATACGCTTATTGCGATTTTTTTTTCTACCAAAAATATGTAGAAGAATACACATTGGCCTAAACTGAGGAAGCTAATTTTTTTATTTTTTTATTTTGAGATATTTTTTTCAGCAAAAAGTAAAAAATTTTGTTTTTTTTCAAAATTGACTGTCTTTTTTTATTTATAGCGCATAAAATAAAAACCGCAGAGGTGATCAAATACCACCAAAGAAATCTCTATTTGTGGGAAAAAAAGAACGCAAATTTAATTTGGGTACAGCATTGCATGACCGCGCAATTGTCAGTTAAAACGACGCAGTGCCAAATAGTAAAAAGTCCTCTGGCCAGGAAGAGGGTAAAATCTTCCAGGGCTGAAGTAAACAAATGTAGTCATCGCATCTATAAATTGGTAAGCTGCAATAACTTATTACTATAATATATATATAATTATATGTATATAAATGTTATTTTATGAATGTTTGTTATATATTATTATAATAAATGTTTGCTTATGGGTTTATGACCACTTTAAGTTCTAGTATCTAAAAGAATTTTGAGATGATCAAGCTTTGCAGGCACCCTTTTACTTCTCTTACAACTCTGATTTCCAGAAAGACTTCTGTTTCCCAGGTATTTATAAAACTCAATTTGTAGGTTGGCAAAGTTTTTAAAATATAATATAATGGCTGTAGAAAGTGGAGAGAAATGTTTACCACTTGCAGACCATTATACTGCGACAGATCAGATCGTTCCTGCAAATCGACGTACCAGTACGACGGTCCCTTTAGGAGCTATAGCAAGTGCATGCCTGCTGCACGGTGAGGGGGGAGCTGATACGCGTGACCGCCACCCGCGATGTCCGCTGGCCACCCACAGAATGCCAGAACGGGGATCTGTCAATGTAAACAAACAGATCCCCATTCTGACAGGGAAGTACAGAGTGATCGTCTGTTCCTAGTGATTAGGAACAGCGGAACAGTCATTTATACAGTAATCAGTGCATTTTTTATAGCACTAATCACTGTATATATGTCACTGGTCCAAAAAAAGTGTCCGATCTGTCCGCCGCAATGTCACAGTCACAATATATATATATATATATATATATATATATATATATATATATCGCAAAAGATAAAAACCGCAGAGGTGATCAAATACCACCAAAAGAAATCTCTATTTGTGGGAAAAAAAGAACATCAATTTTGATTTGGTACAGCTTCGCACAACCGCGCAATTGTCAGTTAAAGTGACGCAGTGCCGTATCGCAAAAATGGCCTGGTCTTTAAGGGGTGTAAATCCTACCGGTCCTTAAGTGGTTAAACAATTATGGCAGGGTTAAAAAAAAGCTTTTAGGTGACAAAAAAACACCCAATCTCACTGCAAGTACTGACATACAGTATACCTCATTATTAGTGTCATACTAAACTGGCAAGTTTTCTTGGTGAAGTTCTGAATTCACCACTGAAGGCCGTAAAGCAATAAGATATCTGATAAAAAAAAATAATTTTTCAGAAACTGGATAAATCTGAAAGAGGTAAATTGAAGTAAAAACCAACAATAAACCAACAAACTAAACTATCAAGTTGAAGTGAAAATTAATAAAACTGAGGAAAAGATCATGAACTGCCATTTCCCCCACTTTCAAATAATTCCCTTTATCTCCAACATCAGGTAACCCATGAAAAGTTATGTACCTGTGTGTGCTTTGTTTTTTGTTTATTGATGCATTGTTTTATACGTGTTTTTTTTTAATTGAAAGATTGACATAGAAGTGCAGCAAATACAGCATACCGTTTGTACAGAATATACATACAAACAGTCAGCATGGATGCACTGTTTACTTCAAAGAGAAAACTAAATGCAGATTTCATAATTGCTACATATACAATCTTTACATAGTTTGAATATATATATTAAAAGGCAAACTAAAATATCAAGTTTAAGTCCAATATAATAAAATTGAGGAAACGATAATGAACTGCCATTCCTCCCACTTTTAAATAATTCCCTTCATCTCCAACACAGCTAACCCATGAACATTTACATACCTTTTGCGTGCTTTGCTTTTTCTGTTTTATACGTTTTTTATTGAAAGATTGACACAGAGAAGTACAACTGATACAGCATATTGTTTGTACAGAATATACATACAGTCAGCATGGATGCACTTTTTATTTCCAAGAAAAAACTAAATGCGGATTCCATATTCGCTACAATCTTTACATAGTTTGAATATGTATCTTGAAAGGCAAAGTTAAAATTGTTAAATTCTTTGCAGGTGTGAGGCATCAGAGAATTACAAAATCACATTTAGTGACCTATGTCAATTTACTGACTGGTAAGTAATTTAGCATTTCTGGAGCAATAAAACTGTCTTAAGTCCATTTATGTTGAGGCATTTAATGTGATATTACTGCTGCGTGACTGATGCAGAATAATCAGTGTGGCTGGTATGAATAAGAAACACACCTGTATTTCTTCTTTCAAGTGCTAAGTTCCCAGCAACCCTGTATCTCTGGTAGCCGAAGAAACCACTGACCTGTCTGTCATCCAGAAATTCTATGTGAGCTCCAGCAATAGGACCTGTGTACAGGACAGAATACTCTTATGGGAGTTATCTGCACTTTTCAAGCTCTCACATGTTAAATGATCTTTGTTTAACCTGTTAAAAGACAAAAGTCAGCCATGTACTGAGGCAGAAGATAGCAAGAGTCTTTTAAGGTATTGTAAATATTCTCTAATTTAAATATGAAACATATATTTTGTGGGTCAGTAGAATAAAAAAACAGTATTTTTTTTAATTAAACATAGGGAACATTGGATTTTATTTTGGCAAAGTCATAATAGACGTTTTGTGCACTTCAACAAAATGAATTTGTATATTACATTAAAAATGCACAAACTCAGAAAAAGACATTTCATTTTGGATATGATATACCAAAGTGCAATGCAATAGCATATGTACAATGTATATAGATAAAAAAACATTTCCGTCCTCCATTACAGATTAGTAGCTTGATGTTAAGGCAGTCTCTAATTGCAAAGTACAGGAAATGTTGCCATGCATAAAACACAATTTGTTCTGTGCCACACGTGCTAAAGGTTCTCTTGAATGATTCGGTTGCATGCAGTTTAGATGATAAGATCTGGACATCTGTTTTGTAGTGTTGAAGGGTCATAAAATAGCCCAGTGTCCAAGTTTTTATTCTGGTCCCTTAAAGTTATTTGTTTGGTCACAGGGTACACTGAACAAAACAGCAATGAGCCCCCAAACATGAGGAAGAAAGAGCCAAACCAGCACATAAACATGGCCTCTCCGAACTCCCACCTGGGCACAATTTCAGGGATTGTCTCATCCCAAAATTCCTGGACAGTATTATAGGCTATCCAAGAAACTGGCACCAGAGCAGCAATACCAGACACCCAGAATAGTGCTCCTCCAAAAAGTGCAAGGTACTTCTTTGTGTGCTTTTCGTTAATCTTCAGGCAGTCCAAACAAAAGCAAGACACAATGAGGCCAATGATCCCCAGTCCATCTGAGAGGAACATCAGAATTCTTGCCATCCTGAGCTCAAATGGCAGTGCCAGAAACGATTCAAAGTCCTTGCACTCCATTGGACCTTCATCTTGGATAACACATGTTTGCCACAGTCCTGCATTCCAAATTTCCATTTCATTCAGATCTAAGTTCAGATTCCTCCAGAGAGGCACAAAAGTGCTAACACAGGTAAGCACACACCCCAACAATGCAAAAAACAATGCCCCATACTGTAGCTTTGTCCTGCAATTCAGATCCATTAATTCTGAAGCTAATGCTGGCAGATGGAGATGAAGACAGCTGCTAGGTGTCTGCTGTGCAAGATCTTAGTGCCGTGTTACTTTTGTAGTTAGTGGTGTTAAATATGAGCCCTTATATGTCATTTAAATCCTTTGAAATTGGTGTGTATGTTTGGTGAATGAACTTCTCAGTTTCACTTACTGAATTTCAGCCAATAAAGCCTTATTGCCTTGCAGACACAGACTCTTCAAAGATCTCATCATTGATGAACACAGAGTAGTAGGAGGGGCTCTGTATTTAGTGCTGTCAAGTGTTATGCTATTTTATGTATGAATTAAATGTATATGCATATGATGCAATAGAAGAATGCCACAGCTTTTCGAAGCCCTTTTCAATGACAGCAAGATCATTTTACATCAATAGACTCTAAGAATGCTTTGCTTGCTTAACAATAATTATATACAATAATTGTGATTTTATTTTTTTATTTTTTAATGTTGGCTATACAAAAGATTTTTTGTAGAGCTCAAAAAAAGTCTAACAGCTGTTTTTATTTTTTTTATACCGTAACTGTAGATCATGTGTAGTAGATTGAATGTTAACAGATGATCAGGGCATATTAATTTTACTGAATATTAGATGTGCCTTTGTTATTGGGAAATTGCTGTAAAGTGATTGTAAAGGATCGTTTTTAATTTTTTTTTAATAACAAACATATCATACTTACATCCACTGTGCAGCTTGTTTTGCACAGAGTGGCCCCAAACATCCTCTTCTGAGGTAACCGGCGGCTCTAGCGGCTCCTCCCCATATTAGATTACACCCCAGGAGAAGCACTCTTCTGAGGGGGTTACCTTGCGGGTGCGCTCCCAAGTCCAGCATTTGCGTCCACAGACACGAATGCCGGACTCCGCACCGCCCCCCAGCACCCGCGTCATTGGATTTGATTGACAGCAGTGGGAGCCAATGGCTGCGCTGCTATCAATCTATCCAATCAAGAGCCAGGACCCCGTGGAGAGAGGGACAGTGCGTCCCCGCCGAGGAGATGAAGGGTCTCAGGTAAGTAAAATGGGGGGGGCTGGGGGGCCGGTGACTGTCAGGTGTTTTTTCAGCTGAATGCATAGGATGCATTCAGCTGAAAAACAGGAGGGTTTACATCCCATTTAAATAGTGGATATATCATACCTAATGTATGACCTTGTATATGATAAAAAAGAAGGCATGATGGTATGGTTTGACAGCAGACAGGTGCAGAGTTGACTTTATGTGCGCTAGATACATTTCTATATCTGATATGCATATGCACAAGCTTAATACCGACCATGCAGTCAGGTAACTCTGGCTTTCTTAGCCATTTTCATTACTCTTCAACCAGCTTTTGATCATAAGGACACAAGAGCAGTTCAAGTCAACCTGACAAGAAAGGATCTAATATTTTATAGTTATTTTTTGTTCTCAAATGTTGAAAGTGGTTGAAATTGGCATACGAGTGCCTAGTGTATGTCAACATAAGTTGAATGTTGGCAAACTGGAGTGCCACCGTATTTTAAAAATGAAGAACAAAAATCTATTATATTGCAGATTACTAGTTGAAATAAATCTGGGGTGCCAATTGAAATAAATCTGGGGTACCAATTGAAATAAATTCTGAAATTGGAATAAATTTCTAAACTAAATATTATCCGAAGGTGGTTACGGATTTCCTCTAATTATTCCATATATGTATTACCTTGTCTATTCCTATAGTTCGCTAGTCTATTAAAACGCTGATCACATGTTGCTGTTGATATCACAATAATACAAGGTTAGCTATAAAAACAAGCACACTGCTTAAAAACAACATCTTATTTATTTCCCAAGAAAATAGGATAATGCTAACATGAAACACTAAAGGAAGATATTACAAAGCACATAACAACAGAACATCATATATACTTATCACAAAGGCTGTCCCCTTTATATTGTCTCCTCAGCTGGGCTCAAAATGATGGTAACAGAGAGCCATGAGGCTCAGGCACGAGCGAAAAGGGCGAATTCCCTCCTGTGTGCCCTTTTTTACACATTCATTCAGACCCATTCGTAACCACCCCCTGTAATGCTTTGCATCTATCTATTAAGTACTTGTGGTAAAACAAAGGAAGCTTAGACTTCTGAAGTGTATCAATGCTTTACTAAACAGGGGAAAATCTGCAAATACAAACTGTAGGATGCACAAGACAACACAACTTCTAGCTTACAAAATATGCCTACAAATGTAAGCATGTACAATATGTACACATTAAGTAAACTAAACAGTAATGGCGCGTACACATGAGCGGACTTTACGGCAGACTTTGCTCGGCGGACTTTATGCCGGACATTGTCGGCTCCTTGCGCCGGACTTAAAAAGGGACGGACTTGGACACACACGATCACTGCAAAAGTCTGCTGGTTTGGAACGTGGTGACGTACAGCACGTACGATGGGACTATAAAAAGGAAGTTCAAGCCCCACTACGGCACCCTTTGGGCTCCTTCTGCTAATCTCGTGTTTATCTCGTGTTAGTAGAAGTTTGGTTAGAGACGATTTGCGCTTTTCACACTTCAGCTTCTTTCGATTGTTTTCTGCAGTTCAGTTTGTGCTTGTGAGGTTTGTATCTGCTTTTCAGTGCGTGTTGGTCAGTTCGTAACCTGCCTGGCAGGCCGTTCTGGTTCGCTCTTTCCTGATTTTCAGGTCGTTCTTCATAGGCCTTGCTGTTCTTCAGTGCGTTTGTTATAAGTTTGTTTGTTTGACCAGCCGACCGCTTTGAAGCCATGTCGCGTGGACGTACTCGTTCTCGAGTTCGTGCTGCGTGGGGACTTGGTGTTGAGGTTAATACTTTGACCCGAGTCCAGTCCATGAACAGGGCGAGGAGGAGTTCATGGACGAAGAATTGGTTGCGCCAGCGTGACTAATTCTCGCACATGCCTTTGCTCCATGAGCTCCGTGAGAATAATCCTGAGGATTTCAGGAATTATCTCTGGATGACGGACCCCGTTTTTGAGCATCTGCTGGCTATGCTGACCCCCTATATCAGCGGGCAGGATACCTGCATGAGGCAAGCCATCAGTGCGGAGCAGAGGCTAGTTGCCACTTTACGTTACTTGGCGACTGGGAGAAGTCTTCAGGACTTGAAGTTCTCAACAGGCATCTCCCCCCAGGCTCTGGGGATAATAATCCCAGAGACTTGTTCTGCCATCATTCAGGTCCTGAAGGACTATATGAAGGTAAGTTTTATCCTTTAACATTACATGATATGTATTAAATGTTTGCTAATGTATAGTCTAAATGTCCTCCTTACCTAATTACCATGCTTGGAATATGCTATGGATGTCCCCTTTATCTTCATGCATGCCTGTTTTTGGACATTAATCATTTATTGCCCTACATGCATATTTACATTCAATAACCTCCCCACCATGCAATCCTGGGTCCATGTATATCTCTAGCCTATAGTCCCTTGAACAATGTATATTGTCAGCTCCATTGTACTGTTTGACCCTCCCCCACCCCCTCAAATGTTTGAAACTGTCAGGTGTGTTTATTAACCTAATTAGTACCCCTCCCCCACCCCCTCAAATGTTTGAAACTGTCAGATGTGTTTATTAACCTAATTAGTACCCCTCCCCCACCCCCTCAAATGTTTGAAACTGTCAGGTGTGTTTATTAACCTAATTAGTACCCCTCCCCCACCCCCTCAGATGTTTGAAACTGTCAGGTGTGTTTTTGACCCAAATTAGTACCCCTCCCCCACCCCCTCAAATGTTTGAAACTGTCAGGTGTGTTTATTAACCTAATTAGTACCCCTCCCCCACCCCCTCAAATGTTTGAAACTGTCAGGTGTCTTTTTGACCCTAATTAGTACCCCAACCCCACCCCCTCAAATGTTTGAAACTGTCAGGTGTGTTTTTGACCCTAATTAGTACCCCTCCCCCACCCCTCAAATGTTTGAAACTGTCAGGTGTGTTTATTAACCTAATTAGTACCCCTCCCCCACCCCTCAAATGTTTGAAACTGTCAGGTGTGTTTTTGACCCTAATTAGTACCCCACCCCCTCAAATGTTTGAAACTGTCAGGTGTGTTTATTAACCTATTTAGTACCCCTCCCCCACCCCCTCAAATGTTTGAAACTGTCAGGTGTGTTTTTGACCCTAATTAGTACCCTTCCCCCACCTCCTAAAATGTTTGAAACTGTCAGGTGTGTTTTTGACCCTAATTAGTACCCCTCCCCCACCCCCCCAAATGTTTGAAACTGTCAGGTGTGTTTATTTACCTAATTAGTACCCCTCCCCCCACATTCAAATTGATCAATGGGCCATCAGAGGAGGTGATTAATCTTATAAGTAGTCCATATGTTTTTTATAATTAAAATTACAAACACACATATTAATAATGTTTGACTGCTGTTGTTCACTAATGTTTTTGTGTAATCTGATATCCAAGTTATGTTTAAAAGTACTTATCTTAATTTTTTTTTTCAATCCACAGCTTCCTTCCAGTACACAGGAATGGAAGACTGTGGCCTCCCAGTTCGCTGACCGTTGGGACTTTCCAAACTGTGTCGGGGCGATTGACGGGAAGCATGTCCGCATTGTGCCACCACCGCATTCGGGGTCTTATTTCTATAACTACAAGGGGTTCCATAGTGTAGTTTGGATGGCAGTGGTCTCAGCACATTTGGACTTTCTGTTTGTGGATGTGGGGAAGAACGGCCGTATGTCTGACGGAGGAGTGTTTGCACAGATCGAGCTGTGCCAGCGTCTCCAGACTGGTGGCCTGAGATTGCCACCTGATGACCAGAATGTGGATGGACTCCCCTCAGTTTTTATCGCTGATGAAGCGTTTGCTCTCGGTGAGCACTTGATGAGGCCGTTCCCCCAAAGGACACTCACCCCTGAGAGGAGGGTATTTAATTACCGGCTGGCCAGAGCAAGAAGAGTTGTGGAGAATGCCTTTGGGATTCTGGCCAGCCGGTTCCATTTGTTCCTTTCAGCCATAAATCTGGCGGACTATAAAATTAATCACGTCATACTGACTTGCTGCATACTCCATAACTTTTTACGAAGACATTCGGCTACATATATTACCTCTGTTGGGCCTGAGCCCAGACTTGTACAAGATCCAACACTGACAGGCCTGGAAATTGGCCGTGTTGGCTTGGCCCCCCCAAACCGCACGTCAAGTGCGTGAGTGATATGTGAATTATTTTAATGGTCAGGGGGCCATTACTATTCAGCAAGAGCTTTAATTTTTACAAAAAATAAATTTTGGATAAAATATCTTGTTTTTCTTCTTGTTTGCATCTAGTTTGGTCTGTCTCCTAGTGCACTTGTAGTAGTGGCAAGTGCATTTACCTTTAGTTAATAAGGCCCTTTGTCACTGTAACCACACAAAAATTTGCAAAACATATTATTGAGAAATAATCAGCCACACACATTGTAGTAGTAAAAACATTTTACTGTGTGCACATTGAAAGGTGCATTTTTTAAACATTTTTTGTTTTTTTGTTTTTTTCTTTTTTTGGTATTTTTTTTTTTTTGAGCAAAAAATATTTTATTTTTTTTTGAAGGTTTTTAAAGGCATAATTTAACAAAAATAGGCCTTGTTTCAAATATTAAAATTCACAACAAAAGAACTTACAAAGTTCAACATTTTAATAACGGTGCTGGTGATGTCACCCTTGTAAAATTTGCAAATTTGAGCATTAAAAAAGTGTCAAGTCAACATGTGCTATCTCCCATCATGGGGGAGCAATGTACGTGTTTTGTGTGTGCAATCCCTTTGTTCCTCTCACCACAACAAAATTTGGAGGATGAAGGGGTTGCAAACACAAAACAAGTACATTGATATCCCCGATGGAAGAATATTTTTGAATGAAAAAAATACAACAAAATTGGAAGAAGAAACAAACTTCACAAGGAAATGAAGAACATGATTGATGTTTTTAGGCAAAACGTTATTATATTCTGCTCAAAACTTCAATCATGTTCTTCATTTCCTGTTGCATGGAGTCCAGGCGAAGTTTCATGCTGTGAATTTGGTCACGCATTTGATCAATTTGGCCATTCCACAACATTATCTGGCCAATCAGTCTTTGGGCACTGTCTGTGCTGAATGGCTCTGCCGCTTGGCCTTCCACAACCAGAAGCTCACCTAAAATGTGTGTAAAAAAATGGGTTAAAATATGCACGCCTAAATACATTACCTTAAGCTGGGGTGTCAGTCACTCACTTGGGGTTGAAAACTCGCAGACTTCCTCCACCTCTCCTTCCTCCAGCTCGTCGGGTGGGTGTGGTCTTGGGCTGGGGCTTGGGGTATCTTCAGCCTCAGACTGGTGACTTGGGGGGGTCCTGGGATCCTTGGACTGTTGTCTGAGTCTTTTCTCCCCTATGATAATTCAACAAAAGGTATAGTTAAAACACAGTGATATTTTTTATTTTTCTAATTAATATGAAACGTTGGTTATGAGTTGTGTACAATTGCATTTTTTTGTCCTCAAAAATTTTGAAGATTTTTTGTCGAGATTTATCGAATTATATCAGGAAAACAAAAACCTGTGGGAGGTCAAACACCCACTATATTTCAATCGAGCTGTAAGGAAGGCAAAACTGGGCATACTTTTAGAATTTGTGAAGACTCGAGTCCCCCAGGCAGACCTCAAGTTGTGGACAAGAAAATTGGTATCTTGCGAAACATGTATAAGCGGGAACACAATAAAATCCAGGAGTCGCTCAGATCCGGAGCAGCAGCCGACCAAGTTTATGTACCCAAGTTGTGGTACTACCACAAAATGCGATTCCTGGATGACCAGACAGAAGCCAGGCAATCACTTTCGACCCTTCCCCCCACCCTTCCCTCCAGCCTTCCCCCCACTCTTCCCTCCAGCCTTCCATCCACCTCCACCCCAGCTGAGGAGTCCCAGGAAGAACTGGGCCTTTTCATCCTTGATGAAGTGGATGCGCCCAGCTTCTGCCAGGTATCCTTTTTGTGGAATTTGTGATTGTGTAAATGTTATTAATGATGTTAACGTGTCAAATTTTTAAGTGCTTCATAAAAAATGACTTCATCACAAATATTAATATGTAGACATATCACTAGACAGTAGTGGCCAAAAATATACTTCTCTTCAGATATTGTTGATCAGCTGGAATAATGGTGGTGTCAAATAGATAGCCTTTACTATTTGTTGAGAATTATATTTGCAAGTCATGAGCTGAAAATTGTGTGTGATTGCATAACACAAAATAACAACTATGTCCCTTTTTTTGACACAGGATGACCTCAGCCAGGAGGAGGCCTTGACCAGTGGGAGAGAGGAGGAGGCCTTGCCCAGTGGGAGAGAGGAGGCGGCTGTGGCTGGGCCGAGTAGAAGCCGCACGGAGTGTCAGGTGCCTCCCCTCCGCATTCTCACCAAAAGACCCAGGAGAATGACCCAAACTGAGGAGAAATCCCTAGCCCTCATACGTGAAGCAAGCCAAATCCTGAGCACACCACCCAATACAGAGGAGGCGTATGGGACCTATATAGCCATCAGATTGCTGGAATTGGAAAAGGGGCAACGCCTCCTCTGTGAGGGTTTGATTTTTCAGGCCTATCAGAAGGACTTGAGAGGGGAGCTTACTGCTACAACCTATCTGGCAGATGAAGCCACTCTTCCTCCTCCTCCTCCTGCCCCATGTACACCACCAGAGGCCCAGCCCTTCTTTTCCCTTTTCTTGTCCTAAAACTTGATGTGTGTCCTGGGCGACGAAAGGCCTCACAGATTCTAAAAGTGTCTCCAGTGTTGCCTTCCTAATTTTTTGTTAACCAAGTGCAATTGCTCCAGAGCTTCGGAAATGAGGTAAGGCTTGACTTTGCAAAGAGTACCCAATCCTGTGCAAGGAAAATTAACAAAACAGCATTTTTGCTTGCACACGATTGGATGATGGAAGTCAGCAGAGCTTCTGCTCATTTACTAAGCTCTGGAGCAACTGCTCTTGCAAAGGGCAACTGCACTTTGCAAAGTGCACAGTCTTTTTCCTTTTAGTAAATCAACCCCTATGTGTGTTTTTGCCAAAAGGCTAAATCATTTCTAAAATCAAGTGCAAAGTACTAGTGAAATGTGCACTTTAGAAATTGCACAGCAAGTGCACTTGTTGGAAGTGCAGTCGCTGTAAATCTGAGGGGAAGAGATAAAATGAGGGGAAGCTCTGCTGATTTTATCATACAATCATGTGCAAGAAAAAGGTTTTTTTTGGGGGGTTTCCTTGCATGTGCCCCTCAGATCCACAGCGAAGGCACTTCAAAATGCTCTTTCTGTGCAATTCCAAGTACAATTTGCACTTGTAGTGAAAAATGAATTTGCCTTTGGAAAATAAACCCCCCTATGTCTAATTAACAAGGGACACCAACCTCATTAAGGTTCATTAAAACAACAGAAAATATTAAGGTTATTGTGGTAACTTGAAACTGCAAAAAAAAAATAAAATGAAAAAATGTTTGTATAATTTAGCACACATTGTAAAATAGATAGTGTTGAAATCAATAAAAAAAAAAAAAGATTAATCCAAAATCTAATTTAATACTTTATTTATGGAGATCTGGCTTTTTAAAAATATCATATTAGTCATGGCATGAGGATAAATCATGAAGAAAGTAGTTTGTGAGAACTCTGTGTGAATATAAAGCAGAAAAACAACTTCATTCCTCTTGTATTATAAAGAAAAAAAAAAGTGCTGTATTAAAAGATCACAGAAGAGGAATCTGCTAGCTTCAATACGAAGGCTAGTTTTACGAGACCGAGCGCTTCCGTCTTGTAATTGCTTCAGAGCATGCGCCAGTTTAAGTTCGTCGGACTAGCACACAGACGACCGGTTTGTCCGCTAAAATGAAGAGTCCATCGGATAGATTTAAAACATGTTTCAAATCTAAGTCCATCCAACTTTTGAGCAAACTAAGTCCGCTGGAGCCCACACACGATCGGATTGTCTGACGAAATCCAGTACGCCGCGCCAAGTGTGCCGTAAAGTCCGCTCGTGTGTATGCGGCATTACTCAACTTAGGGGTCAAGTTGTACTTCATAGTTCCTTGCTCAGAGCCCAACTCACAAAAGCATCTCCAAAGTTATCGAGCTCCTCGCATCCATGTCTTCCTCTTTGTCCTTCCAAACACATCTCTTGTCCCAACACATGTTTCTTACAAACGCTCCCCAAGCCCCTCCCACCCATTTCCTGCATACACCAACTTCCTGAAAAGAACATCCTGTCTCAGTTATTTACATATCAATGGAGGGGGAAGGACCTCTGTAAACATATGCTGTTACTAAACCTAACTCTATATTATTGCAATAAAGTCACTATACAAATGGCCATAGCAATGCATACCACCTCTTGACTTTATAGGATAATATAGTAAACTTCTTAAAGCCTTTTGTCCAGGAAAGGGCAAAATAAACCCCCCCGTATTGTAAATGGGAGGAAAAAAATCCCTTTCGACCCCCATCTGGACGGTCAGACTTTTGTTTTGTCCCTGGATGGCTGCAACATTACTTTTGAGCAGGGTTAACAATGTCTTTTGGCAGTTTGTAAAGAAAGTCCCAGATGAAAGTCTCTTATCCTCTTGGTCATAAGGAAATGCTCAGATGAAAGTCCACTCCAATTCAGCCACCTTTCCTCAGGCTCTCTTCTGGTCTGCCTCCTCCCATCCAGCATGGTCATCTGCTCTACCTGCTCCACCTCTTGATGCTCAATACCTAAAAAGAGTAAGAGACAAAGCAGATTATATGTTGCTTCCAACTGTGCCAAAAACATAGCTCACTGCTCACATTTCTCTATCTGCCCATTTCTAACTGCAAAAATATTGTAGGGTGCCCACTGTTGCCTTGAAACACTTTCAGGGAAAGGCATTGACTTCCACATAATGAATAAACTTGCATGTCTTTCTCTGTGCTGTCCTGGGAAGCACACTGGCCTGCTGTTGTCCAGTCTTCACAGCATGGCACATTTTTGCAATATGCCCCATTTTATGGCAACAGAAACACTTAATGTGACTGAATCTACCATTCCCAACAATTTGCTTCCGCTTCTTAAACAATGCTGGTGTAGGATAGGGATGAGCTTCGAGTTCGAGTCGAACTCATGTTCGACTCGAACATTGGCTGTTCGCAAGTTCGCCGAACAATTTGGGGTGTTCGTGGCAAATTCGAATGCCGCGGAACACCCCTTAAAAGTCTATGGGAGAAATCAAAAGTGCTAATTTTAAAGGCTTATATGCAAGTTATTGTCATAAAAAGTGTTTGGGGACCTGGGTCCTGCCCCAGGGGACATGGATCAATGCAAAAAAAAGTTTTAAAAACGGCCGTTTTTTCAGGAGCAGTGATTTTAATAATGCTTAAAGTCAAACAATAAAAGTGTAATATCCCTTTAAATTTCGTAGCTGGGGGGTGTCTATAGTATGCCTGTAAAGGGGCGCATGTTTCCTGTGTTTAGAACAGTCTGACAGCAAAATGACATTTCGAAGGAAAAAACCCATTTAAAACTACTCGCGGCTATTGCATTGCCGGTCCGGCAATACACATAGAAGTTCATTGATAAAAACGGCATGGGAATTCCCCACAGGGGAACCCTGAACCAAAATGTAAAAAAAAAAATGACGTGGGGGTCCCCCTAAATTCCATACCAGACCCTTCAGGTCTGGTATGGATTTTAAGGGGAACCCCGCGCAAAAAAAAAAACAAAACGGCGTGGGGTCCCCCCAAAAATCCATACCAGACCCTTATCCGAGCACGCAACCTGGCAGGCCGCAGGAAAAGAGGGGGGGACGAGAGTGCGGCCCCCCCCTCCTGAACCGTACCAGGCCACATGCCCTCAACATTGGGAGGGTGCTTTGGTGTAGCCCCCAAAACACCTTGTCCCCATGTTGATGAGGACAAGGGCCTCATCCCCACAACCCTGGCCGGTGGTTGTGGGGGTCTGCGGGCGGGGGCTTATCGGAATCTAGAAGCCCCCTTTAACAAGGGGACCCCCAGATCCCGCCCCCCCTATGTGAAATGGTAAGGGGGTACTTACCCCTACCATTTCACTAAAAAACTGTCAAAAATTTTAAAAATGACAAGAGACAGTTTTTGACAATTCCTTTATTTAAATGCTTCTTCTTTCTTCTATCTTCCTTCATCTTCTTCTTCTTCTGGTTCTTCCTCCGGCGTTCTCGTCCAGCAATGCTTCTTCTTTCTTCTATCTTCCTTCATCTTCTTCTTCTGGTTCTTCTGGCTTTTCTGGTTCTTCCTCCAGCGTTCTCGTCCAGCATCTCCTCCGCGGCGTCTTCTATCTTCTCCTCGGGCCGCTCCGCACCCATGGCATGGGGGGAGGCTTCCGCTCTTCTCTTCATCTTCTTCATCTTCTTCTTCTCTTCTTCTTTTCTTCTCTTCTTCTCTTCTTCATTTTCTTCTCCGGGCCGCTCTGCATCCATGCTGGCATGGAGGGAGGCTCCCGCTGTGTGACGGCGTCTCCTCGTCTGACGGTTCTTAAATAATGGGGGCGGGGCCACCCGGTGACCCCGCCCCCTCTGACGCAGGGGACATGACGGGACTTCCCTGTGGCATTCCCCGTGACGTCACAGGGAAGTCCAGCCAAGTCACCGTGCCTCAGAGGGGGGCGGGGTCACCGGGTGGCCCCGCCCCCCGTTATTTAAAAACCGTCAGACAAGGAGACGTTGTCACACAGCGGGAGCCTCCCTCCATGCCAGCATGGATGCGGAGCGGCCCGGAGAAGAAAATGAAGAAGAGAAGAAGAGAAGAAAAGAAGAAGAGAAGAAGATGAAGAAGATGAAGAGAAGAGCGGGAGCCTCCCCCCATGCCATGGGTGCGGAGCGGCCCGAGGAGAAGAAGATAGAAGATGCCGCGGAGGAGATGCTGGACGAGAACGCTGGAGGAAGAACCAGAAGAGCCAGAAGAACCAGAAGAAGAAGATGAAGGAAGATAGAAGAAAGAAGAAGCATTCAAATAAAGGAATTGTCAAAAACTGTCTCTTGTCATTTTTAACATTTTTGACAGTTTTTTAGTGAAATGGTAGGGGTAAGTATCCCCTTACCATTTCACACAGGGGGGAGGGCCGGGATCTGGGGGTCCCCTTGTTAAAGGGGGCTTCCAGATTCCGATAAGTCCCCCGCCCGCAGACCCCCACAACCACCGGCCAGGGTTGTGGGGATGAGGCCCTTGTCCTCATCAACATGGGGACAAGCTGTTTTGGGGGGCTAACCCAAAGCACCCTCCCAATGTTGAGGGCATGTGGCCTGGTACGGTTCAGGAGGGGGGGCGCTCTCTCGTCCCCCCCTCTTTTTCTGCGGCCTGCCAGGTTGGGTGCTCGGATAAGGGTCTGGTATGGATTCTTGGGGGGACCCACCGCTGTGTTTTTTTTTTTTGGCGCGGGGTTCCCCTTAAAATCCATACCAGACCTGAAGGGTCTGGTATGGAATTTAGGGGGACCCCCACGTCATTTTTTAAAAAAATTTTGGCCGGGGTTCCCCTTAATATCCATACCAGACCTGAAGGGCCTGGTATGGAATTTAGGGGGACCCCCACGTCATTTTTTTTTCTAAATTTTGGTTTGGGGTTACCCTGTGGGGAATTCCCATGCCGTTTTTATCAATAAACTTCTATGTGTATTGTGCAATAGCCGCGAGTAGTTTTAAATGGGTTTTTTCCTTCGAAATGTCATTTTGCTGTCAGACTGTTCTAAACACAGGAAACATGCGCCCCTTTACAGGCATACTATAGACACCCCCCAGCTACGAATTTTAAAGGGATATTACACTTTTATTGTTTGACTTTAAGCATTATTAAAATCACTGCTCCTGAAAAAACGGCCGTTTTTAAAACTTTTTTTTGCATTGATCCATGTCCCCTGGGGCAGGACCTAGGTCCCCAAACACTTTTTATGACAATAACTTGCATATAAGCCTTTAAAATTAGCACTTTTGATTATTCATGTTCGTGTCCCATAGACTTTAACGGTGTTCACGTGTTCGAACAAACTTTTTTCCTGTTCGCATGTTCTGGTGCGAACCGAACAGGGGGGTGTTCGGCTCATCCCTAGTGTAGGAATCCCATCTATTTCCTCTCTAGGGACCCCCACCTTAAGTAAATCAATCCACATGAGTCTCCTGGAGATCATAGGCCTTGCCTTCCTTGTATCTGAATCAACTCTGTCATTTGGGCTGATCAAATCCTCTGCTTCCCGGTTAAGAGAAGTAACAGTGGCACATGTCCTACTTTTGCTTACAGGCTTTCGGCCTTTGTCCTTTGTTAGAGCATCATTAGACTTGTTCATGAGGGCAGCACACGGCTCATTCAAATCTTCAGCTTGCCCTACAGGGGTTTGAACACACTTCAAAGCCACTACAGGTTTAACTTTGATCACCCTCCTATCTGAATCTTTTGCCTTGCTTGCAGTTTCTTCCAAACACTTGGATGCTACTGCAAGCTGCTCCTTCAGTAAATCTCTTTCTAATTCTGCATTTTCCCTCTTTTCAGATTCAATATGTAGAGCGTGCAGGAAGTACCAACCAAACACAGCAACTGCCCGCATCTCTCCCTTACTGAACCCAAATCTTTTGAGACTAAAATCTGAGGAAAGATCAGAGATTCCATCCCCCCAAGGTCTGTTCAAAGGAGAAGCATATCCAGCCAGCTCCTTTGCAACAGACATCCACTGACTATTTCTGGCCCAGATAGGAAGGTGCACACCTTCAAGTCCTCCTGGACACCAGAAACTTTTGCAGCCTTATGCCCTGTACACACGATCTGACTTTCTGATGGAAAATTTGCGATCGGAGCTTGTTGTTTCCGACCATGTGTAGACTCCATCTGACTTTTTCCATCGGAATTTCCGAACATAGAACCGCTTTGCGCCTAAAGGGCACATATCACCCTTCTTCAGATATGGCTCCTATGGATCAGTCCATACCTGTCTTCACGTGTTGCATTTCCCAACATGTACTTCAGAAACAGCTCCTATGGAACAGTCCATAACGGTCTTAACGTGTTGTGCTTCCCAACATGTGCAGCTTTGCCACTGAGTGACACACCACCATCATTCCTTAGCGACAACTTCAATGTCACCATTCTGTGTCTTCTCCTATGCGGTATCTTCACGACAGGGTGCACTATAGGCAAGGGGTGTCCATTCACTCACCATTCACCAGCACACACTTAGAGAAACATATTAACAAGCTTTCAGATACAGAGTCTCGAGGAGGGCCTTACTCACCCATATTACTAACCTAAAATATATAAATTTTTCACACTATACAATAACATAAATCAACCCATTACCATAATATATGCATATATATGTGTGACCCATCAAATTACGCATCCCACTCCCAACCTCCTATAACCCTTTACTGTAAATACGTGTTGGGATTAGGCAGGCTTGCTCATAATGGCCTTTCCTATCACAATTTGGCACATCAGCAGTATTTCAGGGCTCCGAATTGGCAGCAAAGTCTCTAACTTGTACGAAGAGACCTTACCGTCAATTCGTCCCTCAACTTGCATAAATAAATGCGAGACCTTCCTATATAAATATCGACTACAACAACACATGACAACTTGAAACAATGAAAAACCCACAAAATTTCATCCATGTGCCTGGATTTCAGAGACCATGCCCAGGGTATACCATGCACCTCTACCTATTGTTGGGTTCAAGGAACACCCTAGTTCCATGACTAACGTTATATCGGTATTCTTTAGGACAAAGAAACAAACTTGTCTATGTCCCAAATAATACCCAGGTGCTTCCTTCCCAGCAACGATCTCTCCATCCAGAACCCAGAGTGAAATATCTTTCCAACATTTCTCGTTCAACTCTACCTTTCATTAACCTGGCACACAGGACATCATGGTCATGCTTCTGACAGAGGGAAATATCAACCTGGCTCCAACTTCCATCCTCTCTGATCACATGTGGGTAATTTAGCCTCAGATTCAACAAAGTAGAATCCCCAGTCAGCAAGCCCACTGATACCACTGAATACAGACTGAGTCTGCACTTCTGTGTATGGGATCAATGAGGAAGCATAACATCTCTCATAATCCAAACTACCACAGCCCATCCATGCATTCGACCACCACCTTGGATTATTGTAAGAGATGTGTTTTGAAAAGTCTTACTGAGCTGTGATGCTAACCCATAAGGCCACTGCCCCTCATACAGAAACTGTACAATCAGCTTGAAGTTGGTTGATACCTCTGCCTGCCCCTGCGTGCACGCCAGAGCCTATGACAGATTTCTTTCCTGTACCATCACACTCTCTCCCAACCTCTCAACATGGTGGACAAAATCCTGGGCCACTTTAACCTGGGTATTTGTGTGACTTTGTTGAATGTTATTAAGGATGCCCCACTTACTGTCTGAAGCTATGGCTGAGAGTTTGTTCCTCAGGAGACCGATGTCCACTCCATTACCAACACCCATCCCAGCTCCTATTCCCCCCAAAATAGTGCTGAATACATCCCCCTCTTTCGGTTACTCCTCAGAAATAAGCATCCTGAATGCCTTTTGTGTCCGCACATCTCTGGGAGTAAGCCACTGGTACAATGACCACACTTGATTCATTGTATACTCAGCACATATAGGGCAATAGGTTCTTATCAATCACTGTGAGATGTTGAAGTGTCATGTGGTAAAAGCATACTGTTCCCTGATAGCCAGCGTTTGTTGCCTTTACCTAATGGAGCATGCTCCCGTGTGTAGTCACTGGCATTACCTGTGCAAGGTTCCAACCTCTCAGGTGAGACATCAACCAGGCGTATCTCCCCCATATCCAGCTCTGGTGTCCCACATGTCTAGTAACCGAGAACCTCTCTGTAGGACTGCTAAGATTGAGACACCACCCCTACAAGGACATTTTCACCCCATTGATGTGTCACCTGGAAAACAGACGTCTTACTTATGTGTAAGTGCCAGTCTCCTGGGTACCTGCACCATATTAATTCAGTTATGTCAATACATATCACACATTAAAACCCTTTCCTTCTTTCAATTCCTCCCTCCAACAAAAAAAAAACATATTTTACATATCTTGTTCTGACGAATTGGATAGGTTATATTCCTTCCCCAATCTCCAACCTATTGCACTTGTATTTACAGTATGTTTGCATTCTAAAATGACAGGAGAGACTCCGGAAAAAATGTTTCACAAGTCTTGTTGCTGGGCAAAGTCTTTCAGATTCAGCATTAGCGCTAAATTGTCCATAAGAAAAAGAAACCTTATATTGCAAGTATTAATCTGAATCTTTTTGTTTGTCCCTTCTCTCCTGATGTCTATCAGAACAAATTTGCGGTGAGGTATGGCACAGACAAACTGCCAACCAGATGAACATCTTTCATCTCTGTTCCAGAAACTTCTACAATCTCGCTTCACCAGGATTCTGGAAGTGAAAAACAAGAGCAGAATCTAATTCTTATCCACAATATCTACTTGTTTGCTATGTTTACTTATAGTTCCCTCCTTGTAACCCAGGAACTTAGTATTCCTGGCTTCTGCAACTCTAAACAAATTATCAAAACAACGATGATTTCTTTAGGCTGAACCCACTTTAAAATGGGTCCCCATGGTATGAGCAAAATTTCAAAAAAATGAACGTGAATGTTGCTTCTCAAGAAATGCAAATTTTAAATGCTAAAAAAAAATGCATTTATCTGTACCTTAACCACTTCAATACAGGGCACTTGTACACCTTCCTGCCCAGACCAATTTTCAGCTTTCAGCTCTGTCGCATTTTGAATGACGATTGCGTGGTCATGCTACACTGCACCCAAACTAAATTTTTATCATTTTGTTCCCAAAAATAGAGCTTTCTTTTGGTGGTATTTGATCACCTCTGGGATTTTTATTTTCTGCTAAACAAATAAAAAAAAGACCGAAAATTTTCTAAAATTTTTTTTGTTTCTGTTACAAAACTTTGTAAATAAGTAAGTTTTCTCCTTCACTGATGGGCACTGATGGGGCTGCACTGACGGGCACTGATGGGCACCGATGAGGTGGCACTGATGGGCAGTGATGATGGGCACTAATATGCGGCACTGATGGGCACTGATAGGTGGCACTCATATGCAGCACTGATGGGTACACATAGGTGGCAATGATGGGCACTGAAAGGCAGCACTGATGGGCACTGATAGTCGCTCCTTTACAACGGTTCTGTAGTACAGAACGGGACGCGACTTGTCAGGCGGCTAAGTCACCTGACAAGTCGCCCCTGTGTGAACCGTGGCTTAACTACTTAAGGACCTCCTCACGCCGATATACGTCAGCAAGGCGGCACGGGCAGGCAAAATCACGTAAATATACGTGATCTGCCTCCCGCGGGTGGTCCTCTTTTGTCCCCCGGCGATCGGAGGTGAGGGGAAGGCCATCCGTTCGTGGCCCCCCCTCGCGATCGCCGCCGGCCAATCAGAACATTCCTTTGCTGCTGTATGCTAAACAGCAGCAAAGGAAATGATGTCATCTCTCCTCGGCTCGGTATTTTCCGTTCCGGCGCCGAGGAGAGAAGACATCACTGTTAATGTAAAACACAAACACACTCAGTAGAACATGCCAGGCACACAAAACACCCCCGATCCCCCCCGATCACCCCCGATCACCCCCCAATCACCCCTCCCCCCCCCTGTCACATTGACACCATGGTGTCAGTTTGTGACAGTTACTGTGTTAGGGCAGTTAGTATTAGCCCCCTTTAGGTCTAGGGTACCCTGCTAACCCCCCCTAATAAAGTTTTAACCCCTTGATCACCCCCTGTCGCCAGTGTCGCTAAGCAATCATTTTTCTGATCACTGTATTAGTGTCGCTGGTGACGCTAGTTAGGGACGTAAATATTTAGGTTGGCCGTCAGCGTTTTATAGCGACAGGGACCCCCATATGCTACCTAATAAATGTTTTAACCCCTTGATTGCCCCCTAGTTAACCCTTTCACCACTGATCACCGTATAAGTGTTACGGGTGACGCTGATTAGTTCGTTTATCTTTATAGTGTCAGGGCACTCGCCGTTTATTAACGAATAAAGGTTTAGCCCCCTGATCGCCCGGCAGTGATATGCGTCGCCCCAGGCAGCGTCAGATTAGCACCAGTACCGCTAACACCCACGCAGCATACACCTCCCTTAGTGGTATAGTATCTGAACGGATCAATATCTGATCCGATCAGATCTATACTAGCGTCCCCAGCAGTTTAGGGTTCCCAAAAACGCAGTGTTAGCGGGATCAGCCCAGATACCTGCTAGCACCTGCGTTTTGCCCCTCCACCCGGCCCAGCCCACCCAAGTGCAGTATCGATCGATCACTGTCACTTACAAAACACTAAACACATAACTGCAGTGTTCGCAGAGTCAGGCCTGATCCCTGCGATCGCTAACAGTTTTTTTGGTAGCGTTTTGGTGAACTGGCAAGCACCAGCCCCAGGCAGCGTCAGGGTAGCCCCAGTACCGCTAACACCTACGTACGCACCGTACACCTCCCTTAGTGGTATAGTATCTGATCGGATCAATATCTGACCCGATCAGATCTATACTAGTGTCCCCAGCAGTTTAGGGTTCCCAAAAACGCAGTGTTAGCGGGATCAGCCCAGATACCTGCTAGCACCTGCGTTTTGCCCCTCCGCCCGGCCCAGCCCAGCCCACCCAAGTGCAGTATCGATCGATCACTGTCACTTACAAAACACTAAACGCATAACTGCAGCGTTTGCAGAGTCAGGCCTGATCCCTGCGATCGCTAACAGTTTTTTTGGTATCGTTTTGGTGAACTGGCAAGCACCAGCGGCCTAGTAAACCCCGGTCATAGTCAAACCAGCACTGCAGTAACACTTGGTGACATGGCGAGTCCCATAAGTGCAGTTCAAGCTGGTGAGGTGGCAAGTACAAGTAGTGTCCCGCTGCCACCAAGAAGAAGACAAACAGGCCCGTCGTGCCCATAGTGCCCTTCCTGCTGCATTCGCCAATCCTAATTGGGAACCCACCACTTCCGCAGCGCCCGTACTTCCCCCATTCACATCCCCAACCAAATGCAGTCGGCTGCATGAGAGGCATTTTCTTTATGTCCTCCCGAGTACCCCTACCCAATGAACCCCCCCCAAAAAAATGTCGTGTCTGCAGCAAGTGCGGATATAGGCGTGACACCTGCTATTATTGTCCCTCCTGTCCTGACAATCCTGGTTTTTGCATTGGTGAATGTTTTGAACGCTACCATTCACTAGTTGAGTATTAGCGTAGGGTACAGCATTGCACAGACTAGGCACACTTTCACAGGGTCTCCCAAGATTCCATCGCATTTTGAGAGACCCGAACCTGGAACCGGTTACAGTTATAAAAATTAGTTACAAAAAAAGTGTAAAAAAAAATAAAAAAATATATAACATAAAAAAAATAGTTGTCGTTTTATTGTTCTCTCTCTCTCTCTATTCTCTCTCTCTATTGTTCTGCTCTTTTTTACTGTATTCTATTATGCAATGTTTTATTGTTATTATGTTTTATCAAGTTTGTTTTTCAGGTAGGCAATTTTTTATACTTTACCGTTTACTGTGTTTTATTGTTAACCATTTTTTTGTCTTCAGGTACGCCATTCACGACTTTGAGTGGTTATACCAGAATGATGCCTGCAGGTTTAGGTATCATCCTGGTATCATTCTTTTCAGCCAGCGGTCGGCTTTCATGTAAAAGCAATCCTAGAGGCTAATTAGCCTCTAGACTGCTTTTACAAGCCGTGGGAGGGAATGCCCCCCCACCGTCTTCCGTGTTTTTTTTCTGGCTCTCCTGTCTCAACAGGGAACCTGAGAATGCAGCCGGTGATTCAGCCAGCTGACCATAGAGCTGATCAGAGACCAGAGTGGCTCCAAACATCTCTATGGCCTAAGAAACCGGAAGCTACAAGCATTTCATGACTTAGATTTTGGGAAAGCATTTTATCACACCGATCTTGGTGTGGTCAGATGCTTTGAGGGCAGAGGAGAGATCTAGGGTCTAATAGACCCCAATTTTTTCAAAAAAGAGTACCTGTCACTACCTATTGCTATCATAGGGGATATTTACATTCCCTGAGATAACAATAAAAATTATTTAAAAAAAATGAAAGGAACAGTTTAAAAATAAGATAAAAAAGAAAAAAAAAAAAAAGAAAAAAAAAAAAAAAAGCACCCCTGTCGCCCCCTGCTCTAAGGCGAATGCAAGCGGCGGTCTGTCGTCAAACGTAAACAGCAATTGCACCATGCATGTGAGGTATCACCGCGAAGGTCAGATCGAGGGCAGTAATTTTAGCAGTAGACCTCCTCTATAAATCTAAAGTGGTAACCTGTAAAGGCTTTTAAAGGCTTTTAAAAATGTATTTATTTTGTTGCCACTGCACGTTTGTGCACAATTGTATAGCATGTCATGTTTGGTATCCATGTACTCGGCCTAAGATCATCTTTTTTATTTCATCAAACATTTGGGCAATATAGTGTGTTTTAGTGCATTAAAATTTAAAAAAGTGTGTTTTTTCCCCAAAAAATGCGTTTGAAAAATCGCTGCACAAATACTGTGTGAAAAAAAAAATGAAACACCCACCATTTTAATCTGTAGAGCATTTGCTTTAAAAAAATATATAATGTTTGGGGGTTCAAAGTAATTTTCTTGCAAAAAAAAATTTTTTTTTCATGTAAACAAAAAGTGTCAGAAAGGGCTTTGTCTTCAAGTGGTTAGAAGAGTGGGTGATGTGTGACATAAGCTTCTAAATGTTGTGCATAAAATGCCAGGACAGTTCAACCCCCCCAAATGACCCCATTTTGGAAAGTGGACACCCCAAGCTATTTGCTGAGAGTCATATCGAGTCCATGGAATATTTTATATTGTGACACAAGTTGCGGGAAAGAGACAATTTTTTTTTTTTTTTGCACAAAGTCGTCACTAAATGATATATTGCTCAAACATGCCATGGGAATATGTGAAATTACACCCCAAAATACATTCTGCTGCTTCTCTTGAGTACGGGGATACCACATGTGTGAGACTTTTTGGGAGCCTAGCCACGTACGGGGCCCCGAAAACCAAGCACCGCCTTCAGGCTTTCTAAGGGCGTAAATTTTTGATTTCACTCTTCACTGCCTATCACAGTTTCGGAGGCCATGGAATGCCCAGGTGGCACAAACCCCCCCCCCCAAATGACCCCATTTTGGAAAGTAGACACCCCACGCTATTTGCTGAGAAGTATAGTGAGTATTTTGCAGACCTCACTTTTTGTCACAAAGTTTTGAAAATTGAAAATGTCTTTCTTCATTTTCAAAAACAAATGAGAGCTGCAAAATACTCACCATACCTCTCAGCAAATAGCTTGGGGTGTCTACTTTCCAAAATGGGGTAATTTGGGGGGGGTTTGTGCCACTTGGGCATTGCATGGCCTCCAAAACTGTGATAGGCAGTGAAGAGTGAAATCAAAAATTTACACCCTTAGAAATCCTGAAGGCGGTGATTGGTTTTCGGGGCCCCGTACGCGGCTAGGCTCCCAAAAAGTCCCACACATGTGGTATCCCCATACTTAGGAGAAGCAGCTAAATGTATTTTGGGGTGCAATTCCACATATGCCCATGGCCTGTGTGAGCAATATATCATTTAGTGACAACTTTGTGCAAAAAAAAAAAAGTGTCACTTTCCCGCAACTTGTGTCAAAATATAAAATATTCCATGGACTCAACATGCCTCTCAGCAAATAGCTTGGGGTGTCTACTTTCCAAAATGGGGTCATTTGGGGGGGGGGGTTTGTGTCATCTGGGTATTTTATGGCCTTCAAAACTGTGATAGGTAGTGAGGAGTGAAATCAAAAATTTACGCCCTGAAGGCGGTGATTGGTTTTCGGGGTCCCGTACGCGGCTAGGCTCCTAAAAAGTCCCACACATGTGGTATCCCGGTACTCAGGAGAGCAGCTGAATGTATTTTGGGGTGCAATTCCACATAGGCCCATGGCCTGTGTGAGCAATATATCATTTAGTGACAACTTTTTGTAAATATTTTTATTTTTTTGTCATTATTCAATCACTTGGGACAAAAAAAATAAATATTCAATGGGTTCAACATGCCTCTCAGCAATTTCCTTGGGGTGTCTACTTTCCAAAATGGGGTCATTTGGGGGGTTTTGTACTGCCCTGCCATTTTAGCACCTCAAGAAATGATATAGGCAGTCATAAACTAAAAGCTGTGTAAATTCCAGAAAATGTACCCTAGTTTGTAGACGCTATAACTTTTGCGCAAACCAATAAATATACGCTTATTGACATTTTTTTTGCCAAAGACATGTGGCCGAATACATTTTGGCCTAAATGTATGACTAAAATTGAGTTTATTGGATTTTTTTTATAACAAAAAGTAGAAAATATCATTTTTTTTCAAAATTTTCGGTCTTTTTCCGTTTATAGCGCAAAAAATAAAAACCACAGAGGTGATCAAATACCATCAAAAGAGAGCTCTATTTGTGGGAAGAAAGGGACGCAAATTTTGTTTGGGTACAGCATTGCATGACCGCGCAATTAGCAGATAAAGCGACGCAGTGCCAAATTGGAAAAAGACCTCTGGTCCTTAGGCAGCATAATGGTCCGGGGCTGAAGTGGTTAAACAAAAATATATTCAGCTGCTAATTGAGGACATAGCCACTGACCATCTATTCAACTGCTAACTGAGGGCATAGCCAATTACCCCCCTTTCAGGTGGACTAAACCTAACAATTTTTCCACCTGAACAAAATAAAAATTAAATAAATGAATAAACAAACAAATTAAAAACAAATGTAAAAAATTAAAAAAAGAAAAAATGTAAAAATTAAAAAAAGAAAAAATGTAAAAATTAAAAAAAAAAATTACCAACACTAGTCCTTACATGTGGTGGCTGCATTCTTTTTCTTTTTTTGGATTTTTTTCCTTTACTATTACCTGGAGGTCCTGCTGGTAATACTTCCTGTCTTTGGGTGACAATGCATTCTTACTAAAAATGTATCTATGGCTGAGAAACGTTGTCATGTTAGGAAAGGACTACCTCATTTCCATTTATCGGGGGGGGGGGGGGGGGTATTCTGTAGCCCACAGAGAAAGCTGGGAACAATGTAACATAGGAGCGTTTACATTGTAAAGCGCTGCGTAAACTGTTGGTGCTATATAAATCGTGTATAATAATAATAATGAGCGTACAGCACAGGAAGTTATCGGGTCACTAGATTTCTGGCAGGATCAATAGGTTTTGTACTATTAAATAGTATATAATAAACAACTTTCAATTGTATATTTAACCACTTCAGCCCCGGAAGGATTTACCCCCTTCCTGACCAGAGCGTTTTTTGCGATTCGGCACTGCGTCGCTTTAACTGACAATTGCGCGGTCGTGGCGACGTGGCTCCCAAACAAAATTGACGTCCTTTTTTTCCCACAAATAGAGCTTTCTTTTGGTGGTATTTGATCGCCTCTGCGATTTTTATTTTTTGCGCTATAAACAAAATAAGAGCGACAATTTTGAAAAAAACGCATTATTTTTTACATTTTGCTATAATAAATATCCCCCAAAAATATATAAAAAAAACATTTTTTTTCTTCAGTTTAGGCCGATCTTATTCTTCTACATATTTTTGGTAAAAAAATCGCAATAAGCGTTTATTAATTGGTTTGCGCAAACGTTATAGTGTTTTCTAAATAGGGGATAGTTTTATGGCATTTTTATTAATAATTTTTTTTTTACTAGTAATGGCGGCGATCAGCGATTTTTATTGTGACTGCGACGTTATGGCGGACATGTCGGACATTTTTGACATATTTTTGGGACCATTGTCATTTATACAGCCATCGGTGCGATTAAAAATGCACTGATTACTGTGTAAATGACACTGGCAGTGAAGGGGTTAACCACTAGGGGTCGAGGAGGAGTTAAGTGTGACCTAGGGAGTGATTACTAACTGTAGGGGGATGGGCTGTGTGGGTGACGTCACTGATCTCTGCTCCGATGACAGGGAGCAGAGATCGAGTGACACTGTCACTAGGCAGAACGGGGAGATGCTGTTTACAACGGCATCTCCCCGTTCATCCGCTCCGTGAGGCGATCGCGGGTATCCCCGCGGCGATCGAGTCCGCGGGACCCGCGACCCGACTCACGGAGCTCCCGGTCGGCGCGCACGCACGGGCACGGCGGGAAATTCAAATGGACGTACAGGTACGCCCATTTGCCCAGCCTTGCCGCTCTGCCGACGTACATCGGCGTGCGCCGGTCGGCAATCGGTTAATTGATAAAATCAGGAGCAAATAAAATAAGTTCTTAAGGTTTACATATACTTTTGTCAGGTTATTGTAAGGCTGTTGTTTGCAAAAGTAATAACACGGCTGAATTTATAACAAACTGATATGAATGAAGGGAAAGAATAGGTAAAAAATACTCTGGGCTGTGAATAGATCTCTAGTTTCCTTTTATGCCTTCCTGGTAGAGTTGCCACCTCATCCCTTTAAACCCGAACACATATGAATTACACAGGTTCTGAGGCTAATTAAATGCAGGTAAGTCACCATGTGAGTTTAATTACCACCTTAATCAGCTGCAGAACCTGTGTAATTAATATGTGTTCGGGTTTAAAGGGATGAGGTGGCAACCATACTTCCTGGTGGTGACACAATCTGTGAAAGATTATTACTTTTAATATTGCTGCTTGATTGTGTGCGCTTTTTAATAGCTAGTTTGTTTAAAGAGATTTCACCCCTACATCGAAGGTTCGCCATGTTCTTAAAGAATAAATGGCAGGGCTTCTCTAACCACTAAACCAAATCCTACTAAGCATGGTATTGTACTGGGTACTGAGTAAGCCTATACTAAACTACAGACCAATGTGGGGCATTTTACTGCACGTTACAACCATGCATGGTTGCTGCAGGCGCTGCCTTACTGCTATGCATATTGTGGTACCACACTGCAATGCAGTGAATGGATTCTGAGAGAAATATATAACGTTTTTTATATATTTTTTTATTACTAATGTTCAGGACTAAAAACTAAAATAAAAAATATTTATGTATTAGTCAAGTAAATCTGATCTATTGCATATGAATATGTTATATATACATTTTTCAGCCAACAGGTGAAGCTTTAGATTGTTTGCCTAAAATTCACTGGGCTAACTTTAACTACTTTGCTAAAAAAAAAAAAAAAAAAAAAAGAAAAAAGAAGACTGCTATTGATAGAGCTGAAGCTCCAATTACTCAACAGCTGAAAGAATCAGCGAGGTGGCTTCCTCCCAACCATTTCTGCTCTGTTAATTCAAATGGACCTTCATTTAGAGAGAGGCAAAAATAAAGGGAGCACTTACTGTTGGGCTTTCATTTTTATAAAAGACATAATGCTCTACAAAATCATGTGTCATGAACACATGGAATACTAAATGTATTTAGAGCAGGATCCTTTTTCGATAAAGGGAAGATGATCCCTTTTCAATCTCTCCCTTCCAAACTTCCAGACATTCCTTTCTTTAACTTCCTCCAGATCAGACATTTTTTTATTAATTCTGCCCAACCTACCCAATGGAACAGAGATTTAACACCCTTTGAAGCTTTATGCACCAGATCTGAACCTCAAAGGCATGTCATATCAGATATTTATGCCTTAATATATGCTAAAATCTCTACTAAAGATGACACTGTCAGCCAAAAATGGGAAAACGAACTAAAGACTGACTTCACTCAAGAAGACTGGGACCACATCCTTACCGACATACATAAAGGCTCCTTGAACATTTCCACACAAGAAAACGGTTACAAAATTTTCTCAAGGTGGTATAGAACCCCCGATAAAATCCACAGATTCCATCCCAACGTCCAACCACTATGCTAGAGGTGCAATAATGCCCACAGATCACTGGTACAAATATGGTGGGAATGCCCCCTCATCCAACCTTATTGGAAAGAGATACACCATCTCATTTCACAAGTCACTACCTACACCCCAGACTTTACCCCAGCTCAATACTTACTCCATCACACCTCCATTCCCCAAGGAGCGTACAAAAAGTCCCTAACCCTACATATGATTAACGCGGCAAAACTTTGCATACCCACCCACTGGAGGACTACTTCTCCCCCCCAGCATATCCGAATGGATACGTAGAGTGGGTAAGATAGCTGAGATGGAGGATCTCATACACCAGGCAAGAGATACCCCCTCCAAGTATCACAAAACATGGGCATGTTGGCATTTTAAGGAATCAGCAGACTACCATTACCTCATATCTGCATCCCTATAGCCTGACCTGAGGGGTAGAACCGGCTACCTAACGCATGAGCTGACTACCTCTCTACAGATACACCCCCCTCCCTACATAACCCCTTTCCCCATCATCTACCCTCCCCCCTCCCCCCATACTCAAATAAGGGCCTCACGGACAGAATTTTCGTGTACAATTGCTACACCACGCTCAGATGTAGTGCCTGGCCAAGGCCGAAATAGCTAAACCACTCTGTAGAATGCACCACACAACCGTGAGATCAGTATAATAGCATCTAACACTCGGACAGTGAAAGCCTCCACCCAAACACAGTTAGATCCCGACAGGGGTGTTTGGGTGTGGTGGCTAGATACCCAATCTCATTGAACAATGAGCGGTGTACATCAATACAGAGTCCTTCCCCAGTATATCCTAACGGTTTTTGTTTCTTTTTTCTTCAAGTCTGTAATGATATTCTGCCCAATGTCTTATTGTTTGTACTATGCAAAATCTTTAATAAAAACAATGGAAAAAAAACATATATAAAACATTAGTTAAAAAAATTAAATAGATCCCAAACCAATTAAAAAATATTTTATGTAGCACCCTCCTAGATAGGTGCTTGGATTAGTTAGATTTCACGCTGGCTCACTGTGTTTAGTGGAACTGTGTGTGTTAGGCACTGTATCCAATATGGCTGCATTTGTTGTGTCAGGCAAAACTAGCTGTGCTCACTGTAGCCAATGCTGCTTAATTAGGTCAGTTCAGTATTCTCAAAAGCTTTTGAAGTTTTTGGTGTATTCCACTCAAATCCCTCAACCCTATCCAATTTCTCCCCAAAAAATAACAAAAAAAATTACCCCTAGACTGGTTATTGAGGAAGAGACTGACTGTGTTCATGTGCCTGGCTGTAGGTCAATCCACTGGGGAAGAACCTGGGCAAATTTCCAGCAGCTCCTTCGGGAGTAAGCACTACATTTAGTTATTTTGTAATTTACTTTAGAAGAGAGCAACTAAAATACAGTTTCCAATTTTAATTAGGGATTGTGAGTTATTTGGTTTGATCTTACTTTTCTTTCAGCTAATCAAACAAACCTTAACACTCACCTAAAACTGAAGCTGTGACTCACTGCTTTGTGGTCCCTGTATTCAAACCTGTCCCAAACTTGTCTATAAGTGAATTGTTGCCAACATTCTCAAGTGTTGGTGACTAAGCTGGGAGCTTACAAGAAAGAAAAGTAAATAAGAACATTTGAGTAATGTAATTTGGATGAGGGTCATGGCATGTTTTTCCTAAATTTAAGTTTAAGAAAGCTGGCAAGCATGTAAGCTAAATCGTATTTTTTTTTTTAAATGAATTACCGGTAATTTTTTCCGCTGTGGTAAAGCAATATAACTAGTCGAGTCATGGACCTGCCACCAGGATGGTTAGACAATAAAAGACCATCATTGCCCTGTTTTTTCTGATCTCTTTGGCTGTTGGCAAGCTCACAGTGTTATTGACAGCATAAATACAGCAGGGCCCTAAGTGACTGACAATACTGTCCCTCTCTGTCTTAGTCTAAGGCCAGCAGTGAAAAGGATTACAAGAAGCTAATACCTGAAGCATATCTGCAACCATTGCAAACCACTTGGTTGCTGGGGCTTGGACCAAAGGGGTATGGGGACTCCATTTTATTATTCTGCTTCCTGTCAAAATACTCCATGGCATAAGTGGAAATCATAAACCTTTTGCTGGTTGCTATAACAATGTTTTCATTCTCTCGCTTTACTGGGCTCCTCATCCTGCATTTCTGTTTGTTATTCTGCAGATAAACCAATAGTAATACACTGTCTGGAAAGAGCATAGCAGAGAGCTAGTGAAAAAAATGGATTATACCACCAAACCCCAGCCATATTTGGATTAAAAAATGAGAAGTTTCCTGGGTAAGAAATATGATTTCACTAAACATTTGCCAAACATGCCTGAGACTCAGATAAATACTTGACTTGGACCTTCTTCAATGTCCAAGCAGTACTGATTCACAAATATTTAAGCAGAATGTTAAAGAAGAAGAAAAAAAAAAAAAAAAGAGAAAACCAAACACATACAAATCAATGGTAATAAAGATAGCAGCAGAGTTAGTGAGATAAGACAGAGAGAGAGCTAGGGGGGGAATGCAGGGGGGGATACTAGTCACAGAGGGGTCGTAAAACTTTAGCATAATGTGTAAGGAAACCAATATCTAAATTCAGGCCATTATTCTTCGTGTCAAAAAGAAGTATCATTCTTAGTTTAAATGTTTTCCTTTACTGGATAGTTCTGAAATTCCCTTTAAGAACTAAGACATTGAGGTCTTCTATAGTGTGGTCCGGTTGTGAGAAATGATGTCCCACAGGTGTGCATAAACTGTCTTCTTTATGTTCTTTGATGGTATGTCTGTGCAAATTCATCCTCGCTTGCAACTTCTGTCCTGTTTCACCAACATAAGATCCTTTGCTGCACCTTTTGCATTGGATGAGGTACACAACATTACTGGAGGTACAGCAGTAAGATCCTATTATATTGAAGGTCCCATTTGTGTGTGTAACACTTTTGGATAGATTGATCTGGTTGCATAGTTTGCAGCGTTTTTTATTGCAGGGTTTGCTTCCATTATTTGTGACTTCATAATCAGAGTGAAGTTTCCTGCTGATTAGTTTGTGTCTGAGGTTGGGTGGTTGTCTGAAAGCCAATAATGGGGGTTGTTGGAATATTCCTTTCAGAGTTTCATCCTCTGTTATAATGGGTTGTAAATCTTTGATTATCTTTTTGATCCCTTCAAGTGCTGGGTTGTATGTGGTGACTAGAGGTACTCGGTTATTTGTTTTTTTCTCTGTGTATTGGAGGCGATTTTCTCTCTTCGGGTTTTCAAGGCTGTGTTTATGCTGTTGTTGATGGTTTTGTCTTTGTAACCTTTCTTATGGAAGGAGTCTGCCAGTGTTCTGAGATGTTTATCTCTGTCTTCTGGGTCTGAACAAATTTGGTGGTATCTGATGGCCTGGCTGTCTATGATGGCCCGTTTAGTGTGTTGGGGGTGAAAACTGGAACTATGAAGATAGCTGCATCGGTCAGTCGGTTTTCTGTATATCGACGTGTGTAGCTTGTCATCCCTGATGTATACAGTAGTGTCCAGGAAGTTGACATGTGTGTTCGAATAGTCCATTTTTAGTTTGATAGATGGGTGAAAAGTGTTGATCAATGAGAAGAATTGGTTTAGATTTTCTTCACCTGCAGTCCATATCATGAATATATCATCAATATAGCGATAATATCTGTATGGCTTTTGTTGTATGCTGTTCAGGAATTTGTCCTCCATGTCAGCCATAAATACATTTGCATATTGGGGTGCCATTTTGCTTCCCATAGCAGTACTAATACACTGGAGATAGATGTCATTATTGAAAGTGAAGTAGTTGTGTGTAAGAATGAATTCAATGAGCCGTGTCACATCCTCAGCAGTGTATTTGTGGTCTGGTGAGGATGATAAGAATCTGTGACATGCCGCCAACCCATCCTTGTGAGGGATGTTACTGTACAGAGATTCTACATCCATAGTGACTAGAAGTGTATTAGGTGGTAATTGTTGTATATTGTTAAGCTTGTTCAGAAAATCAGTGGTGTCTTGCAGGAAACTTGCAGTGTTCATGACTAAAGGTGTGAAGTTGCTGTTCTTTTTCCTTTTGTAACCTCCTATTGTCCTAGGATTCCTTTCCTTACTGTCAAAATATTCTTTGAGCCTTAGTCTCCTAAAGAATTCCTCCATATCTGACCATACCTGTAATTTATCCAATTTGGTGGTTGGGCAGAATGTAAGGGCTTTGGAGAGGACTGTTGTTTCTGGTGTAGAAAGTTGATGATTTGACAAATTTATGATTCCGAGTTCCTCTGTTATATCCACATTTTCTGTAAAGTCAGCATTTACACAAGGGATACCTTGGGATTCTGGATTGGCTTCCAAGTTGCTGATAGCAGAAGTTATAGAAGTTGTGTTTGTTTTGTGTTGTTTAGGTTGTATCCAAAAGGTCTGCTCTTGGTGTAGCTTTTGGAGTTTTTTTTGCTTCCTGTTCATGGCAAGTTTTTGCAGTTGTCTTTGTAAGGTTTCAATTTCATTCTTAATTTAGTTAATGCTTGTGGGGTCCAATGGTGTTGAGGTTTCAAACACCAACTGCTTTTGTTTCCGGATTGTTTCCCTTTTACCATAGAGTTTATGAATGAGGTTGTTCCTTAACCTTTCGCTGGTACGTCTGCAGAGTCCTTCTGCATAAGGAGAGTTCAGTGTATTTGCACAAGGATTTTTAATCCGGACACCCTGTGGTATGAGATTCCTCTTTTTGCATCTTGAGAGAAAGAAGATGTCGCTGTTGACCTGTGTTTCCTTTGTGATCAGGTTGGTTAACTGCTTCTTTATGCGGCTATATGCAGTATCTTCCATCATACTTGATTTGATTGTAGCCGTATTAGTTCAATTGTGACAGAGAAACTGAGTACTGTCCGTGATACTTTTTTTATTTGCACTAACATACAATTTTTCAGGACAAGCTTTCGGAGTATGTCCCCTTCTTCAAGGTCCAAGCAGTACTGATTCACAAATTTTTAAGCAGAATGTTAAAGAAGAAGAAAAAAAAAAAAAAAAAAAGAGAAAACCAAACACATACAAATCAATGGTAATAAAGATAGCAGCAGAGTAAGATAAATGAAAGGCATGCAGGTTTAGTAGCTATGCGTCCTTTCTTCCTAAAATCAGGGATTGTGAGGATGGTTTCTTAAAATGACAATGGTCAGTTCACTAGACGGGAGCAACAGAAAGCAAAGGAGGTGAGGAGAAACAGCAAAGATAAGGGTGATGTGGTGTAAATTCTGCTCCTTGATTGTTATCTTTATACATTATTGCATTGCTGTACTCGGTCCTTGATAGTCAGTCAAGTATTTCAGTTATGCAGAATATATAGTCATATCATCTGTTAAAGAAAGACCAAGAAGTATAATTTAAAGAGAACCATTTAAAGGTTTTGGGCAAATTTTATTTAATTTTTTTTTGCATTTGTTTTATAGGTGCTTTTTATACAGTATATAGTATATGTTTACAATCTTTGTTTTCTAAATAAACATTTCATACAGTTGTACATTACAATGTATTAGAGAATTATGGGTCATTTTACCACTTCAGCCCCGGAAGAATTTACCCCCCCCCCCCTTCCTGACCGAAGCACTTTTTGCGATACGGTACTGCGTCGCTTTAACTGACAATTGTGCGGTCGTGTGACATTGCACCCAAACAAAATTGACGCCCTTTTTTCCCCACAAATAGAGCTTTCTTTTGGTGGTATTTGATCACCTCTTTGGTTTTTATTTTTTGCACTATAAACAAAAAAGAGCGACAATTTTGAAAAAAAAGCAATATTTTTTACTTTTTGCTATAATAAATATCCCCAAAAAATGTATAAAAAAAAAAAAACAAATTTCTTTCTCAGTTTAGGCCGATATGTATTCTTCTACATATTTTTGGTAAAAAAAAAAATCGCAATAAGCGTATATTGATTGGTTTGCACAAAAGTTATAGCGTCTACAAAATAGGGGATAGATTCACGGCATTTTTATTAATAAATGTTTTTTATTAGTAATGGCAGTGATCTGCGATTTTTATCGTGACTGCGACATTATGGCGGACACATCGGACACTTTTGACACTATTTTTTATACAGCGATCAGTGCTATAAAAATGCACTGATTAATGTATAAATGGCACCGACAGGGAAGGGGTTAAACACTAAGGGGCGATCAAGGGGTTAAGTGTGTCCTAGGAAGTGATTCTTACTGTGGGGGGGTGGGCAACCACTGACATGACAGCGATCACTGCTCCCAATGACAGGGAGCAGTAGATCTCTGTCATGTCACTAGGCAGAACAGGGAAATGCCTTGTTTACATAGGCATCTCCCCGTTCTGCCGCTCCGTGACACGATCGCAGGACATCGGCGGACATTGAGTCCGTGGGACCCGCGGGCACGGTCACGGAGTATGCGGCGGGCGCGCACCCACAATGACGCGTCTTAAAGGGGACGTACAGGTATGCCATTGTGCCGACTAGGGATGAGCCGAACAGCCCCTGGTTCGGTTCGCACCAGAACCTGCGAACGGACCGAAACTTCGCGCGAACGTTAGAACCTCATTGAAGTCTATGGGACGCGAACGTTCGAAATCAAAAGTGCGAATTTTAAAGGCTAATTTGCATGGTATTGTCCTAAAAAGGGTTTGGGGACCCGGGTCCTGCCCCAGGGGACATGTATCAATGCAAAAAAAGTTTTAAAAACGTCCGTTTTCCGGGAGCAGTGATTTTAATGATGCTTAAAGTGAAAAAAAAGTGAAATATTCCTTTAAATATCGTACCTGTGGGGTGTCTATAGTATGCCTGTAAAGTGGCGTGTGTTTCCCGTGCTTAGAACAGTCCCTGCACAAAATGACTTTTTTAAAGGAATAAAAGTCATTTAAAACTGCCTACGGCTTTAATGTAATGTCGGGTCCCGGTAAAATGGATGAAAATCAGTGAGACAAACGGCATGGTCACCCCCCCCCCAGTCCAAAACCAGGCCCTTTGGGACTTGTATGGATATTAAGGGGAACCCCCCACCCAAATTAAAAAGAGGAAAGGCGTGGGGCCCCAGGCCCTCTGAACAGCAGTATAGAGGCGGTGCAAACAAGACAGGGTCTGTAGGTTTGTTGTTAAGTAGAACCAGTTTGTAATTTTGAACTGGTACATTTTTAAAGTGTTTAGCTCCAGCCAAAAAATCTATTTTAAGCTTTTTGGAAAACATTGGGTTATCACCCCTATGACATATGTTTTGCTGTCTGTGCTCCTCTTCAGAAGATTTCACCTCACTTTCTGTCCCAATGACAAATGTTTTTTGAAAATTTGGGGTTTTTAGTGAATCAAGGATTGGTGATAAAGCATCAGTGGAAAGGAGCAACGTTTTTCCCATATTAACTCTTACAGGAGAGAATTTCCCTTTCTAGGGGTAGATTTCATCTCACTTCCTGTTGTCTCCTTCCGTTTGCAAGTAGGAGTCGTTTGTAAGTTGGATGTTTGAAAGTAGGGGCCTGCCCTATATACTCTGCAGAAATTGGGGCCTTAGGTGTTGGTGTTGCCACAACACTGTAAGCCCTCACAGAGCGCTGCTGTGAAATATTAGATCAAGAATTGTAATTACATGCCCCTGTTGAACAGGGTCAGAAAAATTAGGCCTTTGGTGATGGTGGTGCTGGTGCCACAACACTGTAAGTCCTCACAGTTACTCTTGGTGGGCGCTGGAACGGGCCCTGCTGTGAAATATTAGATCAAGAATTGTAATTACATGTACCTGTTGAACAGGGGCAGAAAAATTGGGCCTTTGGTGGTGGTGCTGGTGTCACAACACTGTAAGTCCTCACAGTTACTCTTGCTGGGCGCAGAAACGGGCCCTGCTGTGAAATATTAGATCAAGAATTGTAATTACATGTCCCTGTTGAACAGGGGCAGAAAAATTGGGCCTTAGGCACTGGCATTGGTGCTGGTGTCACAACACTGCAACCCCTCACAGATACTCTAGTTGGAGCGCAGGAACGAACCCTGCTGCAAAGTATTGCATCTAAAATTGTAATTACACACCCCTGTTAAAGAGGGGCTGAAAAATTGGGCCTTAGGCACTGGTGCTGGTGCCACAACACTGCAACCCCTCACAGATACTCTAGTTGGAGCGCAGGAATGAGCCCTGCTGCAAAGTATTGCATCAAAAATTATAATTACACGCCCCTTTTAAACAGGGGCTGAAAAATTGGGCCTTAGCCACTGGTGGTGGCGCCCAGAACCAAAAATATTCTTACAAGCTATCAGAATGATCATTGAGGAGGAAGAGGATAGTCACTCAGCATAACAGGATAGTCACTCAGCATCAGCATAGGGAGTCTTGAAGGAATCTGACATTTCAAAAAAAATTATTCGGTTACATCAGCATCAGGTGCTTGGTATCTGGTGGTGATCCAAGACTGATTCATTTTTATGAAGGTCAGTCGATCGACCAAGTCGGTGGATAGGCGCACCCTGTGATCGGTTACAAAGCCTCCAGCAGCACTGAATGTGCATTCCGAAAGAACGCTGGATGCAGGACAGGCCAGTAGCTCAATTGCATATTATGCAAGCTCTGGCCAGTGATCCATCCTCAAGACCCAGTAACCCAGAGGATTTTCGGTGGGAAAGGTGTCCAAGTCAGATCTTGCCCCTAAGTATTCCTGCACCATGTAAAACAGATGCTGGCGATGGTTGCGGGAACCGATCATACCTTGGGGCTGCGGACTAAAAAAATTGTCTGAACGCATCAGTCAGATGGCCACCTTCTCCACCACTCCTTTTACTGACCGAAGCCTCAGCAACACGTTGTCCAGGAACAGGAGTTTGTAACCTCCTAGACTCTGGGAACGCGTTGCACAGACCTTTCTGCAAGGCCTCCCGAAGATGTTTCATCCTCTGCTCCTTCTGCGATGGCAAGATAAGGTCCGCAACCTTACCCTTGTAACGTGGATCAAGGAGGGTTGCCAGCTAGTCCAGTAACGATCCCTCTCCTTGATACCACGAATACGAGGATCCTTCCGCAGGCTTTGCAGGATCAGGGAGGCCATGTAGCGTAGCTTTGCTGAGGCATTCGGTCCGGAGTCCTCTTGGTCACTAGGGACGACATGATCCGCAGCCACCTCCTCCCAGCCACGTACAAGTCCATGGGTTTCTTGGGACTGTAAATGATCCCTTAAAGACTGCTGCTGATGCTGAGTGCCAGGCTCTACCTCCATGCTGACACAATCCTCCTCCTCCCCCTCCTCCTCCTCTTCCTGTGTGATCGGCGGGCACACAGGAACACTGTCTGGATAAAGGGGGCCTTGAGAGCTAAGGAAGTCCTCCTCTTCCTGCCTCTGTTCTGCCTCAAGTGCCCTGTCCATTATTCCATGCAGCGTGTGCTCCAACAGGTGGACAAGGGGGACAGTGTCACAAATGCATGCACTGTCACTGCATACCATCCTCGTGGTCTCCTTAAATGGTGACAGGATAGTGCATGCATCTCTGATCATGGCCCACTGGTGTGGGGAAAAAAAACAAGCTCCCCTGACCCTGTCCTGGTGCCATAGTCGCACAGGTACTCATTGATGGCCCTCTGCTGCTTGTGCAGCCGCTGCAGCATGGCCAACGTTGAGTTCCACCTGGTGGGCATGTCACAGATTAGGCGGTTCTTGGGCAGGTTAAATTCCTTTTGGAGGTCAGCCAGCCAAGCACTGGCATTATACGACTGGCGGAAATGCACACAGACTTTCCTGTCTTGTCTCAGAACATCCTGTAAGCCCGGGTACCTGCCCAAGAACCGCTGCACCACCAAGTTAAGGACGTAAGCCAAACAGGGTACATGGGTCAGTTGTCCCTGTCTGAGGGCGGAGAGGAGGTTGGTGCTATTGTCGCAAACCACTATTCCTGGCTTAAGCTGGTGTGGCGTCAACCACCTCTGAACCTGCCCCTGCAGAGCTGACAGAATCTCTGCCCCAGTGTGGCTCCTGTCCCCCAAGCACACCAGCTCAAGCACCACATGGCATCTTTTGGCCTGCGTAGCCCCTTGAACGCCTACGGAGCACCGCTGGTTCCGAGGACAAAGCACAGGAAGAGGCCATGGAGGAAGAAGAAGAGGAGGGGGTGGAGGAGAGAAGTGTGTCAGAATTACCAGTAGTAGCATTTTGGAGGCGTGGTGGGGGAACAACCTCCAGCACTACTACACCTTGTCCTGCATCCTTTCCAGCTGCCAGCAGAGTCACCCAATGCGCCATGAAACTTAGGTAACGTCCCTGTCCATGCCTGCTGGGTAACCGCACATTCCACAAACTCACGGAAGGGGGCAGAGTCTACCAACTGAAAAGGTAGCAGTTGAAGTGCTAGCAATTTTGCCAAGCTAGCATTCAATCGCTGGGCATGTGGATGGCTGTAAGCGAACTTCTTTCTGTGGTGCAGCAGCTGGGGCAGACAAATATGCCTGGTACAATCTGACGTCGGTGTACCAATAGCAGATTGCCCGCAAGTACTTGGCTGTGACACACCTAATTCTACACTTTCATTCCTCTCAGTGCAGGTCTCAGAAAGGACTGAAGGTATAGTGGGGTTGGAGATCCCAGCTGATGAGGAGCAAGGAGGGGTCCTCTTTCTTCTTTGGTGTGGGTATTTTACGTACGCTTGCCAACAAACTGCATGGCAGGTCAACATATGTCTGGTCAAGCATGTGGTGCCCAAGCGGGAGATGTTTTGGCCACGCGAGATACACTTGAGACATATGTTGCAAATAGCAGCGGTGCGATCTGATGCACTCGTCTCAAAAAAGGCCCACACCAAAGAACTTTTGGAATAACGCACAGAGACAGCAGCGCCCTGCACATGCGGAGCTCTGCGTTGTGATTCAGTCAGTGTGCTGCCCTTAAGCTGGCCCCTGGAGGGCATCCTGCCTTGTTGGTGATGTACCTCCTCCTCCTCGCTCCTATCAGGCACCCACGTGGAATCAGTGACCTCATCATCCCCTCCCTCCTCATCACTGGAGCAAACCTGGCAGTATTCTGCAGCAGGGGGCACATGACTGCCAGATTGCTGTCCATCTTGGGCACCCCCTCTGTCTGGGCTCACGTTACTGTCTTCCTCTAACTAAGTACCATCATCGGAACCTTCAAAACGCTGGGTATCCTCCTGGAGCATGTACCCAACACTGTGGTCAGTTCGGGGGACTCTTCAGGAGGACATGGTGGGGCTAGGGAAGGAGTGACTGATGCCATTGAGCCGAGGGAAGAGGCCGCGTTGGCAGCTGCTTTGCCAGACAAAGTACCCTGAGCCTGGGTGAGAGAGGATGAGGAGGACAAAACTGGGATGTATATATATATATATATATATATATATATATATATATATATATATATACAATGATTATACTGCAGCTAGCAGAATCAACTGCCTGCAGTATTATTAGTATGAGAACACCTGCACTTGTCCTCAGGTAGCTATACTGTAGGTGCAGCTGTGCAGGGTTACACAGTACACTAACTATAAATACTTAAAGAGCCTGCCTGTGCTATTAATAGGATCAGAAGAAGCACACAAGCACCTGGCTTCAGGTAGCTATACTGTAGGTGCAAGTGTGCAGGGTACACAGTACACTAACTGGAAATACTTCAAGAGCCTGCCTGTGCTATTATTAGGATCAGAAGAAGCACACAAGCACTTGGCTTCAGCTAGCTTTACTGTAGGTGCAACTGTGCAGGGTTACACAGTACACTAACTGTAAATACTTCAAGAGCCTAATAGGATTGACTCGAACACGAAGCTCATCCCTAGTGCCGACATATATTGTCGTGCACTGGTCGGCAAGCGGTTAAAGAGAAAGCATAACACTAGCTGTCTTTCATCAGGTTGGCTTTGGTTTAAACAATAAGGCTACTGTAGGTTCATACCTACAGGTGTAACCAAGCATGCACACATTTTCTGTGCATTCAGGGCAGCCCATTCTTCAGAAAATGCGGAAGTCCCTGGCCCTTTTCCAAATTTACACCGCATCACACCGCATGGTGCTGGCGCTCATGTAAGGGCACATTAGCAGCTGCATGGAGGTGCCTTTAACGATTAATAGCACTGCTACGTGTCTGCTAAAGGGAATGACATTTTTGTGTGTCTGGAAAGCATGAGATTTTGCATGCGTTTCCAACATGTAAAGGTGTACATGCCTATGGTATAGCCTATGCAAACCTGTCTTTACCTCTTAAATACCTAACCCCACAACTTAACCTATAAAGTAACCAGACCACACCTGTTTTGGAGTAAATTGGCCTCCTCGGCCATTTTATTAAACATTTCAACCATAACTTTTTTTTATTAGGAAAAGACACAATATTCCTTCAGTTACATTTTAAACCAGTGTTAGGGATCCTTGGAGGCACTAACCACATTTCACCGTATCAGCGTGTCCACACCAGGCCGTCAGTCCTGGCCGCTCATACACAGGTGACACCACTCAACCTTACACACTTATACCCATCTCCCGATGCCAGTTAAACCTCGGTTAACTGGCATCCACCAAGGATACCATACAGAGATGGTTCCCCACTTCAGCCACGTTATTCTTAATTCTTAATGCCCTCAAAGATCCCCAACCGCTAACACATACATATTTCACATATAAATGATCAAAAAACACAAAACCAAAAAGGGGCGGGTGGGTGGGAGCTGCTTCTTCTTCCAGTGGCAAGAGAGGTTAAGTTGTGGGGTTGGGTATTTAAGAGGTAAAGACAGGTTTGCATAGGCTATACCAGTGTTTCTCAACTCCAGTCTTCAAGGCGCCCCAACAGGTCATGTTTTCTGGCTTGCCATTATTTTGCACAGGTGATTTGATCAGTTTCACTGCCTTAGTAATTACCACAGCCGTTTCATCTGAGGGAAATCCTGAAAACATGACCTGTTGGGGCGCCTTGAGGACTGGAGTTGAGAAACACTGGGCTATACCATAGTCAAGAGAAGCCCGGAGTGGGACACAGGCTAAAGGGAGGGCTGACATGACAGGGCAGCTGAGAAAACCGGCAAGGATAGATGTTAAAATAAGGGGAGTATACAAGCTAGAGGAAGGGGGGTGGCCAGGTTAGTGTTCCTGGAGGGGGTAGGAGGAGCCAAGGTCCTGGGCTCAGTCTCTTGCCACCGGAAGAAGAAGCAGCTCCCACCCTCCTGCCCCTTTTTGGTTTTGTGTTTTTTGAGTCGCGGCCACTCCGACGACACCACTCAACCTTACACGCTGATACCCATCTCCCGATGCCAGTTAAACCTCGGTTAACTGGCATCAACCAGGGATACTATACCGAGATGGTTCCCCACTTCAGCCACATTATTCTTCATTTCTAATGCCTCCAAAGATCCCCAACCGCCACAGCCCACAGGTGTGATACCTTAAACCAGTGGATGCCCCACACAAAACAATGCTTGTTGTACACCATCCTCCAGGCCCAAGCAACAAAAATCAATGCCCACCGCATTGAGATGGACCCCATCTCCCCTTAGGTACCAGTAAGTTTCCACCTCCAGGTCCCGATGGCGAACCACTAATCCTCCATTGCATACAATGAATCTTCCCACCTCCTTATTAACTTTGATCCGGGTTTTATTGATCTTTTCTATTGACCTGGCAAACCGCCAGGACGTACGGCCCACAATATCTGACCATACCACCATAGTACGAGGAAAGTCAGTGCGGAACCTGAGAACATAAAATTTTATATCCCTGATCAGGTGCCACATGGATCTCACCCCCAAGTCATTACCCCCAACATATAAGACTAACACATCCGGGGCGCGATCTAATCGAGCATACTTGTGGATTTCCAGTAGCACATCACTCCGCAGCATGCCAGGAACTCCGATCCACCGCACCATAGCGACCTCTCTTGGCGTCCGTTCAGGCGTACATCTGCCCTTCATGCCCCCCAAAACACAAATGAATGTCCCATAATCCATACGAGACCAACACTGGCATCTGAAATAAAAAATTGCAGCATATAAAACCTACAGCCAAACCCAACGTATTCACACATTATCACATGGCTAACTTACTTTTCTAAACCAAATGAGGGCGTATATAAAGCTTAAACCGATCCAATTTCCACCAACCTATACGCTTAATGCTTAAAGCTGTCCAAACCCCATCTGGCTGCCTGAGTGGCAGCCCCAATGCGGAAGCAGTGAGAAGCATAAGTGGAAGGGTCATAACCTGCCGACACTAAACAACGGCGAAACACTGAAATGAACTGGTACCGAGATAACGAAGACCCATCCCTCGCTCGCCGGGCTGATACCCAAAAACTCCGTACAGCTGTAACCGGACATGACACCCCACCAGGGATACTATAAACATGCACATACTTACCCTTGCCCACCTGGTCTGTTTTGGACCTGCGAAGGAAAAGAGCTACAGATATACTACCACATTGAACATCTCTAAACTGAATACCCCTTTTGCATTCCTTGAAGGGTTAACCAGCTCACCTAACCAGAACACCCCAAAAAAAGCCAAAATGAATGCAACTTTAAACAAAATGGCTTCGTAGCCAGTATTACACATGCTACTCACCTCCACAAGCAACTGCTCCAGTATTGACAAACTGATCGGGCGTCTGCTGTCTCTCCTCTTGGCCCCTCTCCTATACCCCTTCAATGCCTGCCTAACCATGAACTTTCTCGTGGCATCCCCCTCCGCAAATCATTTTAAACCAAAATGCTAACCCGGCCATCTTGCGATCCATAGCAGAGGCAGACACACCTTTCTCATAATTCAACCCAATGAAGTATAACAAGGCTGTAACTCTCCCTTCTCCAGCTCCACCGTCCACCCGTCCCAGCATCTCACACCATTCCTGCCAAACCTTAGCATAAGCTGCCCATGTACTAGCGCACACCGAATTCCGGATCAAATCCGCAATGATTCCAATGCAATTTGCCATAACTGCTGAGGGCAAGGACTCCCATGCTGCTCCGCGTCCGGTGCCAACTCCCGGAATCTGTCCCACTGAAACTGAGACAAAGCATCAGCAACAGTGTAAATGTGCCCGGAACATGCACAGTGTACAGAAAAACATTAAATTGCAAACAATACAACGCAGAGCCAGGTGCCGTAACAAACGCACCACTGGCATTGAAGAGGCTGTCACTTGGTTGATGACCTGAACTACCCCCATGTTATTGCAGTGCAACCTTATTTTCCGATTCTGAAAAACCTCCCCCCAAATCCTAACCGTCACGATAACCGGAAATAGCTCCAGCAAGACCAAGTTCTTGAGGAACCCTGCCCTGCACCAATCCTCTGGCCACCGCTCCGCACACCACTGCCCCCTCAGGTAGGCCCCGAAGCCAGACAACCCAGCCACGTCGGTATAGAATTACATGTCAAAATTGGTAACCGGGCCCTCCATCCATAATGCCCGACCATTATAGGAATCCAGGATGGCGTGCCAAATGGGCAGGTCCTCCCTGTGTTCCCGCGTCAGTGTGATGTAGTATATTGGAGATAAGACGCCTGCTGTCGCCGCAGACACATCACATACCACCCATTCCACGAATTAACTGAACGTCTCAAACAGTGAGCATGAGCTAGAGCAGCCCATTAGCAAGCACCGGTCTACATAATATTCCTCCCTCCACTGGCACCCCAGAAGGTAAAAACTGTCCAGGTGAACCGGAAGCAACCGAAAAGCCGTCTCAACATCAGTCTTTGCCAAGAGGGCCCCACAGCCGTATCGCTGTACCCAACTGACCGCCGCTTAAAATGATGTATATGATACCGATGCATCAGGATCAATAGCATCGTTGACCGACCCCACCTTCGGAAAAGACAAGTGGTGAATCAATCGAAGTTTTCCCAGTTCCTTCTTGGGTACCACCCCCAAGGGCCAAACCACCAGGTCAGCCCTAGGGAGGGATGGGAAAGGGCCGCACATACGGCCCGACGCTACCTCTTTGGCTAGCTTCTCGGAGACCACCCCAGGGTGTTCAAAAGCTGACCGCAAATTCCTGGCCACAGGAGGAATGCTTTGCAACGAACATGGAATACGAAATCCTTCTGAAAAACCCAACTCCAACAACTGGGCAGCCGCCCAATGTGGATATCAATTAAAAAAGGGACGCATCCTTCCCACCCTCACCGGGGTCCTCCCTCTTTCCTGAAGAATCCCCGGGCCTTCCCTTACCTCTCTTAAAGCATCGGGACAGCATGTGACCACCCCTACAGCCAGAGCACTCATGTTTGAAACGGCAACCGTTTCCAAACCTACATGCCCCCTCATTAAATTGCCAACACAACCCTTTAAGTTTCGGGGTCAGCTGTCCCGGGGCATCCGCACCTCCGACCCTGCCTGGAAATAACAGAGGAGGAGGCCGTGCCGCAGACATCAGCTTCATCCACAGGCTAATATCCTTGTGGTCCCAGCATAAGGATGGGCGAACTGCTTTCCTCTGACGAAATTGTTCGTCATATCAGAGCCAAGCCTGCCCCCCATAAACCCGTTGAGCTTCACCAATTGCATCCAGGTAGCAAAAAAGCTCCGAGCAGAACTCAGGCTGTTTCTCACCAATCACACTTGCTAATATAGCAAACGCCTGGAGCCAATTGGTGAAGGATCGGGGAATAAGGCGATACCTATGTTTCTCTTCCCCCTCTTTCTTGGACTCGTCGACTTCACCCTGTACAAATTAAATTTCTCAAGCGGCAGCAAGGAAAAAATCTCCACGTATTCACCTTTCCATATTTTTTCCCGCACTTCCGGCATTAGATGGGACCCCAAAGGACCCTCAAAGCAAACATAAACTTCACATTTGGCAGCGTCCGCCAAACGTACAGTGTCAACTGCCTTACTGGATTCCTTACCCGCCTCGGTTTGTCAGCAACCACTGACCCCGCTTGAACCCCCGCCCCCTTTCCCCCCACTGTAGATGAACCCCCGCTCGTCCCCGGCACTGGAACCCTCGCGGACAGCGGAGCTGTCCCTGCCAGACTGGGCACCCATCCCGGCAAAGGAGAAGGGGCAACTGAACCCACCTCCAAACGTTGGACCAGCGAGCGCAAACCTGACAAGAGATGTTGCAACTTGGACCCGGCTCCTGATGCTGCAGCCCCTTGGGCTGCTGCTTGAGGAGGGGGTGCGCTCTGCACTACCGGCAGGGGAGGGGATGCACCCTGCCCCCTGCCGCCACCTGTCCCCAAACCTAACAAACTACCCAAAACTAACTGTAAGGAAGATAAAGTGTTAGTATTTGACTCACCAGGCTGCACAGGAAGGGGTCCCACAGCCACGCTCCTGGCATCCACCGCTGCTGTCCGAACCGGGTTATCGTCATCGGAGCTAGACTCCAGGGAAAAGTCGCATCTTGCTGGCTCGCTGCAACCGGAAGAGCCACCGACGAGGCCACAGCTACGGGTCTGAAAGTGCTGGACCCGCCCCGAGCCGCGCCTCGATCCTGTGACTCCATGTTGGATGAGGGGGGTACCCAACTGGCTCCACCCCCGGACCTGAGGGACTGACCCTCCTGTTGGGTGGAAGGGGGGACACCGGTCGCTCGTACCGACTGACCGGTCCCCGCATTGCGACCTCTCCCTCGCTGAGCCAACTCCCTATTAGGGGCCACGCCAGGGGAGCCAGCCATACGCTCCTGTCTCCCGTGGTGAGCTGGCGAGATCGGCGGAGAAGCCGCACTGCAGTCACCACCAAATGAGCTGGGGAACCGGGAATTCCTCCCGGTGCTAGCACCGGCTGCCGGAGTGGACGGCGGAGCTGGTGAGCCCGGAGGGTCCACAGTGCATGGGCTCCCAAAATGGCGTTTAGCTCAGGGGGAGGAGGGGGGTGAAAAGCACTCGGGAGGCCGAGACCTCCGAGTGCGCCATGCACCTGATGTACCTGCCACCTGGGTCTCCTCGATCGCGGCGATCTGCCTGTGGAGCCATGTGGGGACATGAGAAGCAACTGCAGCTCGTAGTTGTTGTAAAAATTTTCCATGCTTGCCATGCTTGAGAGGAGAGGGAAGACACGCAGCTGCTTCTTCTTCCGGTGGCAAGAGACTGAGCCCAGGACCTTGGCTCCTCCTACCCCCTCCAGGAACACTAACCTGGCCACCCCCCCTCCTCTAGCTTGTATACTCCCCTTATTTTAACCCCTATTCTTGCTGTATTTTTCAGCTGCCCTGTCATGTCAGCCCTCCCTTTAGCCTGCGTCCCACACCGGGCTTCTTTACTAGCCTAAATGTAGCAGTCTATAAATGATAAATCAAAAATATATGTGTCACTGGCGCAAAACCTATCCTGTCAACAGTGTATAAGTGATAACTGTAGCTGCTGCATCCAGAAAATGTTTTCAAGTGAAAAAATTAAAAGTGCTATATGTGTGGATGCGCTGCTCACTCTGTCCTGTCTGTGTATGTGCTATCCTTTAAACATATTTTTATTCACCATCCACCTTTGAAAATTCATCACTTTTAAATAGCAACCATATACCTGTAAAAATTCATCACTTTTAGACAACAACCATATTCAAATTATGTAAATTATGTAGAAGTCCAGTGATATATATCACATGGTGATAAAGTCTCTTCATTCGTGTATTACAATTCTTCCGTTGAAATGCCGTGAGCGGCGTGCTCTTTAGTGTGGAATAAATTTAAAGTGACTTAGTGCTCCACCACCACCTGTGAGATTTGCCACTCACCAGATTGATCTTTAAAACTGCACCTTTGGTTCATTCATAGGGATAACCACTCCACTCAAAGGGAATTTTCTCCAATAACTATACCAGGACCTCAATGTTCCTCATAAAAACGGATGAAAAACGATCATCGCACAATAACGTTTAAAACCTTTATTTCATAAACAATAAAAACTGTGCACTCACATTTCCAAGTGCCATAAGGCCGTTGATGAGCCATGATAAGCCATTGTTTTGACTCATTCATTTTGCATTTTTAAATTTTAGCTACTGATGTCTCTGAATAGGAATTAGTAAGGAGTCAGAGTAAAACATATAATAAGAAACTGAGTGCTAAACCTACAAGCTAAATATAAGAACACCCTATATAAAATCTATTACAGCATAGACAGGTACTAGAAAAGTGAGATTCAATCTTTACACTGCCGCTGCCATGAAGATTTGTAATACTTTATTGGGGTGTTAGAAGCTAGATTATTACTCAGCTAGGTGTTAAAAGGATGACATCACCCTTAGGAGTGAGGGTTTTGCTCTCTCATTCACCTTGTTCCCTTCTGTGCCCTGGGGGAGACACTATTTTTTTGTTTGTTTTTTGAGAGCTGGGAGACCACTCTGCATATACCGCATATACTCAAGTATAAGCCGACCCGAATATAAGCCGAGACACCTAATTTTACCACAAAAAACTCGGAAAACTTATTGACTTGAGTATAAGCCTAGGTGAGAAATGCGCAGCTACTGTAAGTGGAAAAGAGGGTCAACAATGCCCATTTGCAGCCTCACTGTGCCCATTTGCATGCCTCACTGTGCCCATTTGCAGCCATAGGTCCCCGAACTTCAAACTTGGTAGTTAAGGGTTCCTAGATGCCCCCTAGCTGCAGCCAAAATTTGGGGTCTCTGGACCCAAAAGGTCCTGAATTGACTTTGCTGCAGATGGACACAGTTGACCGACTTTGGGGCCCCGTATCTGGGGGCCACTTGGTGCTAGGAACCCCAAATTTGGTGTGCAAACCCAGTGGAACTAGCACTACAACATATCCAAGCTGGGGGTCCTAGCACCAAGTGGCCCCGAGATACAGGGCCCCAAATTCTGTTCGGAAAATGTCAAGCACTTTTCTGCAGCAGAGAATGACATTTTCCAAACCGAACTTGGGGCCCCATATCTCGGGGCCACTTGGTGCTAGGAACCCCAACTTTGGATATGTTGTAGTGCTAGTTCCACTGGGTTTGCATGCCAAATGTGGGGTTCCTAGCATCAAGTAGTCTCAAGATACAGGGCCCCAAATTAGGTTCGGAAAATGTCATTCTTTGCACCAGAAAAGTGCTTGACTCCGGTATAAGCCGAGGGGGGCACTTTCAGCACAAAAAAATGTGCTGAAAAACTTATACTCGAGTATATACGGTATATTGTACTCAGGTTCTTCTTATATGTAAATGCTTATTGGTGAATTTCTTTTTTTATCCAAAAAAGTGTTTTTATTGAAAAACTAGTACATACAGTCCAAAGAACTTTAAGGTAAGAAATACAAAATAAATGAGTACATATCCTGAAAAGATGCATACATACCATAATACATTACAACATTAATATAGTCCTCACCACCAAACAATATGTATTCTAAGTCTAGATCCGCAGTGCTCCCCACCCACTATCCACAGCTGGTTGAGCCATCAGTTCCATTCCGAACCCAATACAGAGTTCACAATGCATTCAGCCACTATTAAACCTCAGTAGTCTGTCCATGACCAGGTCATCCAGGGCAAGCCCAGGAGTACCAAGCCTTGGCTCCCAAAGTTTTTCAAATTTGTTGGAACATCCCCTATGTTGATATATGATTGTTTCCATTCTCAGTATATTGCCTAGTGCAGTAATCCATTTCTTAACTAAAGGAGGTGTCTCAGACTTCCAGTGCATCATTATCAGCTTGCGGGCCACAAAAATGGCCCTGGTGAGGGCTTCTCTGACATGAGGGTCCCATTCCAGTTCATCTAGCAGATTGCAATGTCTAGGGTCCATTGGAATTGATACCTGAAACACTGCACCCAGCATATCTGTTACCCCCTTCCAATATACATGTAGTTTGGGGCACCGCCAAATCATATGTATTAAATCCCCGTGGTCCCTTTTACATCTAGTGCATGCTGGTGTGGCCAGCAGTCCCATATTATGCAATCTGCGAGGTGTATAATATATTCTCAGGAGTGTATACAGTTGTGTTAGTCTTTGCGTTACATTCAGGGAACATATGGATACTGACTGTAAAGCTTCCTCCCATTGATCCTCATCCAAGGGCCCTACATCCAACTCCCATTTTCTTTTCACTGTCAGGGGGTGTTTTGTAAGGTATTTATGGAGTAAGGTACTATAGCTCTGTGAAATGAAGCCTTTAGAGGTCTCTGCTGCCTTAAGTTGAGCGATAAGAGGGGTTGAGTCCATATGCCAATCAGAGGTTTTTGATTGAGCTATAAAAGCGTGTCTCAGTTGCATAGAATAAAAAAACATGTGTGCTGGCAGTCTATACGACTCCCTCAGAGAATCAAAAGACCGCAGTGTACCATTACTTATTATTTGCGTTGGGTAGAAAACACCAAACCTCCTCCACCTCTCCGCATGTTGTAATTTGGCCAACTCCGGATAGGAGTCATTTTCCCAAATGGGGCTATACTCGTTGATACCTGTCGCCTCCTGCAAACACTTAGTTTTATTCCAAACCTTCTGTATTATATATATGGGGAAACTTTTGTGGGGTTTTCCAAAAGCTAATGCCTCTAGGGCGGTTGGAACAGATTTTCCACCTACCGTATGGAGCATTATATATTCTGAAGCACTGGGATTTCTGTCCGCAGGGTCACCCTCCAAAACCATGGTACCTATCAGGTGTTGCATTTGCAATGCCAGGTAGTAAAGTCATGGATTCGGCAATGCAAGACCACCTTCATCTTTGGGACGTTGGAGATTCTCTAATTTTATCCTAGGGGGTTGGTTTTTCCAGATCAGCTCACGAAAAATGGCATTCACTATCTAGGAATAGATTGGAAAATATATGTGCAAGTGATCTATGAAAAAATATATATGCAGTGTATGAAGGTGTTAAATGCTGTTTTAGGGTGCTTTTAAAAGAACTGTGCAAATAAAATTTGGTGATTTTCTTTTCTTTTTTTTTTTTAGGACATTGAACTCATTTGATGGTTAATAAACACCTGCTATGCTTACAAGCCTATATGTGCTACATTCTGGTTATATTCATGCAATTTGGTTGATAGTACCTTGAGCATTTACATAGGAGACTTGGTTCTAGCCACATGATGTCAATATAGAGATTAGTGAAAAAAAGTATACACAAAGCCATTAAATAATACTTTTGCAATGGACCTAAGGCACACTTTACAGTATGGCCCCTCACTATTTTAGGCTCAATCCCAAACACTTTCATCCCCTTCCTCCCCAAGCCAATTTTAAGATTTCACTGCTGTCACACTTTGGTTGACAATCACTTATAGAACACTATACCTGAATGACATTTTGTATCTTTTTTTTAGACAGATTGCGCTTTTTTTGGTGGTATTTAATCACCACTGTTTTTTTTGTTTTTTGTTTTTTTACTTTATAAATGAGAAAATACAGAAAATTTTGAACAAAAAGTTGTATCTTTCTTTATACATTTAGGCCAAAATGTATTCTGCTACATTTCTTTGGTAAAAAATTACCAAAATCAGTGTATATTTATTTAGTCTGTGTGAAAGTTAGAGTCTATAAACTATGGTATACAGGTGCATCTCATAAAATTAGATCATCAAACAAATCAAAATATCATCAAAAAGCTAATTTATTTCAGTAATTCAAAAAAGTGAAACTTATATATTTATGTATAGATACGTTACACACAGAGTGATATATTTCAAGAATTTCTTTATTTTAATTTTGAGGATTATGGCTTACAGCTAGAGAAAACCCAAAATTTAGTATCTCAGAAAATTTAAATATTACATAAGACCAATAAAAAAAAGGATTTTTAATACAGAAATTTTGGCTTATCAAAAAGTATGTCCTTTGTACAGCATAGTATGCATTCAATACTTGGTCTGGCCTCCTTTTGCATGAATTACTTCATCAATGCGGCATGGCATGGAGGCGATCAGCCTCTGGCACTGCTGAGGTGTTCTGGAAGCTCAGGTTGCTTTGATAGCAGCCTTCTGCTCATCTGCATTGTTGGGTCTGCTGTCTTTCATCTTCCTCTTGCCAATACCCCACAGATTCTCTATGGGGTTTAGGTCAGACTAATTTGCTGGCCAATGAAGCACAGTGATACTATGATCATTAAACCAGGTATTGTTACTTTTGGCAGTGTGGGCAGGTGCCAAGTCTTGCTGGAAAATGAAATTAGCAAAGCTGGTCAGCTGAGGGAAGCATGAAGTGCTCTAGATCTTCCTGGTAGAGGGCTGTGCTGACTTTGGACTTGATAAAACACAGTGGACCGACACCAACAGATGACATTGCTCCCAAAATCATCACTGACTGGAAATTTCACACTGGACCTCATGCAATTTGGATTCTGTGCCTCCACCTGGATCCAAGATCAGGATAGAAGACTTTGGTCTCCCCATTGGAGATATGGATCTGGCATCAGAGTTCCTGGGGCTGCTGTGGATCATTCTTTCAGCATACCCCAGGTCTGTGTCTGCAGATGAATACCTGGAGCTCAGGCAGCAAATTCGGGGGGAGCTCTGGATTGGAGGCCTCCAGGTCGCTGGTATGCAACAGGGAAAGTTCTTTCCAACCCTACAGCAAAGAGCCAGTGACCAACGGGAGTTACAGATGCCATTCCTGGGAGCTGAAGTGCAACAATGGGAAATTTTGGGACTTTGAGTGAGGCACGAGGTAGTGCTGACAACAGGGCAGAGCTCTGCTAACCTCTGCCCAGCACCAATAACTTTTTCTGGGTTCCACGGACAGGAGATGGTGAACCTCTATCCCCATACACCAGTTATAGAGACTGGGGATTTGATAGACTTTTCTGCTGAGGAAGAACAACTTGGTGAGCCTCCAACAGAAGAGCTGGCATCAGGGACAGACATCACTGAGCTCTGCCCAGCACCAACAGCAGCTTCATCCTCCCTGAGAGAAGAGGCAGTCGGCCTTTTTCCCACAACACTGACAGAGACAGGGGATTTTCTGCCAGGAAAATCTGTGGAGTACCAGAAACTTCTCCAGCTGATGTGCTGAAAACTGGACAGAAGGTCCAAGACCTCTGCCCTACACCTGTGGCCGTTCCGGACGCCCAGGGTGAGAAGGTGGTGGTCTTTCCTCCCCAGCAAGGACCCGTGCACCTGGGAGACAGTACCAGCGACATGTCGTCCCAGCAGCCAGATGAGGGTAAGGGAGATGAAGCAGCCGGTTTCCCTTCCCAGCAGCAGATGGTACCCCAAAATGACGCAAGCAACCAGACAGAGAGTCCAATACCTCTGCCACACACCTGCAGCAGTTCTGGAGGCCCAGGGTGAGGAGGTGGCGGTTACTCCTGAGCTGCAGATCAGGATCCAAGGAGAGACTGCAGTCGTCACCGCACAACTGCAGCTTTATCTGGTGTCGGTGGATGGGCCTGCGGTCTCCACTAACAGAAAACCAGCGGAAGTACTGGCAACAGTTACTACCAACCTCTGCCCAGCACCGGCAACAACTGTGGAGTTCCAGGGAGCCGGGGCAGTCAGCCTCGCTCCCCAACAGTTAGCTGGAGCAGATGATGTGGGGTCTCCAGCCGAAGCGCTGGAAATGAAGAGTGCTGCTGGCCTCTGCCCTCAACTAACAGAGGATGGATTTCCAGTGAAGTTGGATGGGACATCAGTCGGCCCAGACGGACTGAGCCCAGCCACCCTGTCTTCTCTCCAGCGGCTGACGGGACTCTAGGGGGAAGGACCAGTCTGCACTTCCCCCCAGCAGCGGATATGTTCTATGAGAGAGGCAGAGGTTGGCTGGGTGAGTAATGCTCTGTTTGGAACAATTTGTTTGGGGTACTGTGTGGGTACAGGCATTGGGGACTGGAACTATGGACTAACTTTGGAGTCAACCCGTCTGGAGCTCCTGCTATTGTGAGAACAAAAAGAAATACCCCCTAAATGGGGCTTTTAAATAGGGTATCAGGGTACACTACCCATTGGAGAGTACTGATGTTCCTTTGTATACTATGATCTTCTTTGTGCTTTTGTCTTTGTGTATTATGTATGTATATACGTAAGACGTTATACGTCTTCTCACTGATTGTACTAAAATATGCAGTATTATTAAAGTCATTCATTATTATATCAGAGTTGGTGGTCTTTTAAAGTCCCATTTAGGGGGTATTTCTGTTTGTTCAAGTGCATCAGGGATGGGACTACCATACTCTGTATCTGACATGGCATAGGTCTCCTTCTCTTTTACTGCTTTTGTGAGAAGGTGTCCTGTGTTTATACTTAAGATAATGTACAATCTACTGTGTGAAGCTCGGTGACAACAAGTCTGACCTGTAGTGAAATCCTGATTAATCACAACAATGGTCAGGTGGGCATGGAGTCACCACGGCTGCTTTAAGGGACTAGTTAATTAGCTCATGTAAATGTATGTTTCTGGTTACAGGTGTTTTGTTAGAGTAATATGAGTAGGAGGGGGGAACCTCCTCTTCAAATGTATATAAGTTTGTATTCTTGTTCCAATAAAAGTTCATGTTGAGTAACCAAATGAGTATTGCCTTGTTTGTGGTTGTCAGTGGTTGGAATATCTGATATCTATACTCAGACTGGGAGGAAGCGGTATATGACAAAATCACTCAAGCGGAGTGTGGGTGTCAGGAAAGGTCCCCTCCGCTGGTAATATTGATCATTTGGCGTGCAGTACTGAGGTCCACCAGCAGGTGTCTCCTGGCAGTTTGGAGCTGTCAGGAGAGCTTTTTCCTGCTGGTATTTTGTCATCTTTGGGCCACAGTACTGTCGTCCACCAGTGGAGGGATCCTGGCAGTATGGAGCAGGTATTACCCTCTGCAGACAGGCGTCACCTGACTTTAATTAGCAGCTGTAGTATAAATACCCGGCAAGTGCACACACATCTTGTTCCCTGTCTGTTTCCTGAACCCTGGACCCTGAGCCTTGTATCTGACCCGTCCCTCCTGTGATCCATCCATCCTCTCATTGTCCTGTTTGTTTCCCTTCTCCAGCTGCTGACCTCCCGTTGACGACCCTGGCCTGGCTCTGTTTATGATCTTGGTATTTGCCTTACTTGTATATATTTGTTCTATTATTATTATTATCTGTTGGGTTCTGTTTGGTATTGGTTGTTGTGCACTGAATGATATTGGAGGTGGTTGTGTTATATTTATTCACTTATCCTTAATAAATTATTTATCTTTTCACTTATACACGTCTGGGTTTCCTCTGTTGCAGTCCACACAGTTCTGGTCTTATCTGGTACATGACAGTGGGACATTTGGTTACAGTGGGTATTTTATTTTTCCTTCATCTGGAGGAGAGGAGGGGCTTTCTTAGCTAAGCCAACCCTCCTGCCTGCATGCCTGAAGTAAAGGCAGATGGATTGCAGGAAGAAAGTGCTAGGGGTGGTTCAAAGTGATTTATCAACAAAATAAAGCATGGAGACATTGATGGATGCAAGCAAAACAGTATAATGGGTTGCATTCCCAAAGCAATTGACCATGCCAGAGTTTTTCCGATTTTCAAGAAAGAGATTGAGACTTAGATAGCATAGGAGGAAAGAAAAACAAAAAAAGAAACATAGTAATAGATGGGGGGGGGGGGGTTGAAGAAAGTTGAATGGGAGGGGGAGTAGAATCCCCTTCCCTGCCTGGAAACCCACCAGTGGCAGAGTTTAGTAGTAAGGGGTCCAGGTCTTCCAGTATTTCTCGCCTGTTCTTTCACTGTTATGGTGAGGTTCTCTGTCAGTTAAATTTCCTGAATTCTAGCCAGTGAGATCTAGTAGGGGGAACTGTAATCTTCCATACCACTGGGATTACTGGCCTTGGTAGCTGTGAGTAGGTGTTTCAACAAGGAGTATTTATACTTTTTGTTGGACATAGGGGTGTCATGCAACAAGTAAGCCAATGGATTCTTCCCTAGTGACACACTTGTAATTACTTTTATTGTTTGTTCAACCGTGTCCCAAAAGGCTTGTAGTATAGGACATTACCAAAAATGTGGAGGAAAGTACCCTCAGATTCCCGACAGCGCCCACAGGTTTTAGATACCTGTGGGAACATTCTTTCTAGTCTCTTTCAACCCAACTCACAATAGCCTGTCTAGTTATAATGTCTCTACTTACAGAATACAGTGGGGCAAAAAAGTATTTAGTCAGCCACCAATTGTGCAAGTTCTCCTACTTAAAAAGATGAGAGAGGCCTGTAATTGTCATCATAAGTATGCCTCAACTATGAGAGACAAAATGTGGAAACAAATCCAGACAATCACATTGTCTGATTTTTGAAAGAACTTATTTGCAAATTATGGTGGAAAATAAGTATTTGGTCATTATCAAAAGTTCATCTCAAAACCTTGTTATATATCCTTTGTTGGCAATGACAGAGGTCAAACTTTTTCTGTAAGTCTTCACAAGGTTGTCACACACTGTTGCTGGTAAAGGAAACCATAAGGGGAGGGGGGGGAAGTACGTGGAGCAGGTGAGTATAGGTGGTTTGATCAGTCCGCTTACTGATCAGTACCAGACCATACACTTGTGTGGTATAATTGCTGTAACCAAAAAGGACTGCATATAGAGCTAGAGAAGGGACTAGGGAAATGGAAGGGGATCTTCGGTATAGATTACCGAGAGGGAAAAGAGGTTACCTATAGCAATCAGTGGTCGGTACATAAGGTAATAATATCAAAGGTAACAATTTATTTAGCCATTGTGAAATTAAATCACCTGGATGTGGTGAAACATACAGGTAAAGATTAATGCACTGTAGAAAAACAAGACTCCAAATCAAAGCTTGCTAAAAATGTACAAACAGACACGACAAAAAACACACACAATGAACACCAAGACATAGACACTGTTGCTGGTACCCTGTTTCCCCGAAAATAAAACCTAGCGTGATTGTCAGTGATGGCTGCAATATAAGCCCTAGCCCTACCTACCTAGCCCTATATTACACACAATACCAATTTGACTCCCCTACTTAAAATTTATCGTACATTTTAATTACCACCCTGTGGAGGACAAATCACAGGATTATCACCCCGAGATTGCAATGGAGCGTGCCCCCCTCGACACCAGAGAGTGCCTGCAGCAGACTCACCTTTTCTTTTACAGGTACGAACTTTAATGCTAAATTGATGCTAAGATTAGCTAGGTTAGACTCCAGTTGAGCACGTTTGCTCGATTTATTGTTTGTTTCTCTGTTGAACTGGGCTAGGATGATTACACACCCACGCATTTTACTCCACGATTGTGTATTTCTTTAAAAGTTTGGTATATTAATTGTTATAACACCATAAAACTTCAGACCATCTTCCACAAGAGATAGGATGACACTGTCACCATTCCGCAAACATTTGGTACCTATATTAGGCACCGACAACTCCCTAAATACACAGTTTAAATAAGACTCTCTCAGAGGCATAAGACTCAGAACACCCTCCACAACTTGTAGACCTCCTACATTAAGGATACTATACTGATACTATAATACCATAGTCAGAAAACATTTCAGGCTCCAATCGGACTCACAGTTAAGCTCCTACAACATACACGACAAAGCCCTGATTCTCATGTCAAGCATTGACATAGATAGCTTTACACGACTTCTTCGGGACACAGGACATCCGCCCTCTGTCGAACGTCGCCTTCCACTCCTGCAAACAGCGGAATCCAGTGGTTCTTGCTGACCCACACCGGTCCCCCACAAAGTTGATAAGTGGGTTTGCTGGTCAACCCACATAACCGGTTTTCCCAGTGTACTTTTCTTAAAGTTACACCCTCATACACCCTCCTCTCTCTTCCCTACACCAACCCCTACTTCCAATCCCCAAACGTCACCCCCCCCTTTTTTTTTTTCTCCTCTGCTAGCTCTCATCCTACAACCCCAGTATAACTATTATCCAGTCTCTGACTCCTCTTGGACTATAATCACAAACCTTAGCTACTACACCCTGAAAGGATAATCATGGCTCTTCGCCATTCTCCATCCGCTACCAGTTCACTGAAAGTCATATCTATTAACGCAAAAGGTCTAAACATCCCTGAAAGGCGATCGCAGTTACTTGCCCAGATGCGCAGCGCAAAGGCGGACGTAATCTACATACAGGAGACCCACTTCTGCAGCACAAATGTCCCCAAACTGACGAACCATTTCTTCCCCCATGGCTATCATGCCACCTCACCAACTTTAAAGACAAAAGGGGTTTCTATACTCCTCTCCAAAAATATACCTTTGCAAATAATGGACACATTGATAGATGAACAGGGTAGATTCATTTTCCTTAAAGGCACATTCAAAAACAGACCAATCACCCTAGCAAACATCTATAGCCCTAACACTTCCCAGGTACCATTCTTCCGTACGCTAACAAGGGAACTGACGATCTTCCAGGAAGGTCTTTTGATCCTAGGGGGAGATTTTAATGTCCCCCTAGACCCCATTGTAGACTCTTCTACAGGAAAATCCCACCTACCTTACAGAGCCCTAAAACAGATAAAAAACTGCCTACAAGAATTATCCTTGCATGATTCGTGGCGAACCCTCCACCCAAAGGACAAAGACTACACCTTCTTCTCTGCCCCCCACAATAAATACTCCCGTATTGACTACTTGTTCCTCTCCCAACCTGACCTCCCTACCCTCTCAACAGCGACAATAGACCCCATGATACTCTCAGACCACCATCCCATTTCCATTTCGATCAATTTTCCAGATACCCCCCACAGACCCTACATGTGGAAACTAGATCACACACTCCTAACAGACGACCTACAGATAAAAGAAATCCGTTCCTGTCTGAAGGATTAAGTCACAGAAAATAACACCCCAGACACGTCCCCCCTGACGCAATGGGAGGCGCACAAATGTGTCATAAGAGGGAAATTGATATCCCTTACGGCTTCCATCAAAAAGGCCAAGAAAGCCACTCTATCCAACCTTTTCGCGAAACGAAAGAAACTCGAAGCCTCCCACAAACAAACTCTAGCACAACACACCCATGCAGAACTAACAGAGATCCGCACACTCATCAAAGATGAAATATATTCCAACCTTAGGAAAAAGTTCATTCTTTCGCACAAGTTATTTTATGAGTTTGGTAACAAGAGTGGCAGACTCTTGGCAAGGGCCTTACGTAAACAAAAAGCTCATAATACAATACACAAACTACAATCTGCGTCCGGAACAACCCTTACACAAAATGACAACATAGCAAAGGAATTCGCGAAATATTATTCCTCCCTCTACGACCTACGCACATCTGAGCCCACACCTACCCCTGCTTCATTAAGATCCCGAAACATTAAATCATTTTTAGATCAAAATACCCCCGGGAAAATAACGGCGGAGGTTGCAGCCTCTCTTGAAGCACCAATCACTTCCACGGAATGGTCTCAAGCACTTAAGCAGCTTAAACCTGGCAAAAGCCCAGGTCCAGATGGCCTCCTGGCGGTCTACTACAAAACATTTAACGACACCCTCCAAACTCCATTCCTTAGGACTTTTAACTCCCTCTCCCCTACAAATTCCCTCACAAGTGGAATGTTAGAAGCCCATATAGTAGTCATCCCCAAAGAAGGAAAAGACCCTTCCCACACGAGCAATTATAGACCGATCTCTTTGTTAAATGTAGACATAAAAATCTTCTCTAAAATATTAGCCAACAGATTGCTAACCCTTCTACCCTCTATAATATCCCATGATCAAGTTGGTTTTATCCCCGGGCGTGAAGCCAGGGATAACACGAGCAAAGCAATTAACTTACATCACCTGATCACACATACGAAGCAAAAAGGTTTCTTCCTGTCGCTGGACGCGGAGAAGGCGTTCGACAGAGTATCTTGGGATTACATGTCAGCAGTCTTACAAGCCATAGGGCTTGGTCCTCAGATGATTGGACTTATTATGTCATTATACAGCACTCCCTCAGCGAAAGTGAGGGTCAATGGTACTCTGTCGAGCGCCTTCCAGATCCGTAACGGAACGAGACAGGGGTGCCCTCTCTCACCCCTCTTATTCGTATTAACCCTAGAACCCTTTCTACGGAAAATTAAACTTAACCCAGACATTAAGGGAATTCGTTCACCAGAAAAGGAATACAAGTATGCGGCTTATGCGGACGACATACTACTATTCCTCTCACAACCACTAACTACCTTACCAATTTTACTAGCGGAATTTAAGCTATTCCAATCCCTATCTAATCTGAAGATTAACTTCACCAAATCTTTTGCTCTCAACATATCGCTAACCCAAAGTATAGTAACCCAATGTAAGCACAACTTTCCGTTCCAATGGAAACAAGACTCGTTAACATACTTAGGGATTCAGATCCCATCCACACTCTCTGATTTATATGTTAAAAATTTCCTCCCTCTTTTAAACAGACTATCCTCCGACTTAGAAGCATGGAACAAATCGACATTTTCATGGTTTGGCAAAGCGGCCATTTTAAAAATGAACACTCTTTCCCGAATACTATACCTCCTACAGACGACCCCAATACAGATTCCTCCCATGTTTTTCAAAACATATAGACAGATCTGTTCTAGGTTCTTATGGGGTGAACATAGACACAGAATTTAGCCACCACCTGCTATCACGACCGAAAAACCTGGGTGGAATAGGCCTTCCTAACATTACCAATTATTACACGGCCACCCACCTTACCAGTATAGTTGACTGGAATGTTCATACCCAACAGAAAGACTGGGTCTCCCTTGAAGCCTCCTTCAAGAAATTAGAGTTGAAATCACTCCCTTGGATTTCCCTTAACCGAATCCCACAAGATATCCAAATACATCCGACGATTGGCCCCACCTTACGATGTTTTCACCTGATATGTAAATCTGTCCCGATCTCCTCCAACCCCAGCCCACTGACACCCATAAAACTGAACCCGGACTTCCCACCAGGTATGCACCAACAGTTTCTAGATGACAACCTACCACCAGGACAAACCAGAGCCCACCAATTTCTCCAACAGGGCAAAATACTCTCCGCAACGCAAATCGCAGCACGCTTTGAAAAAACGCCTATCCCACAATGGACATTTTTAATGATAGCACACTACCTACAAACTCTGGATAAGAAGGGCCAATGTTCTAGACAGCTCACACCCTTCGAAACACTATGTACCAAAACGACATCACAAACGCAACTTATCTCTCAAATACATAAAGCAAGTGACAGTCAGTTCTGTAGGAAATGGGAAAAAGATCTATCCATACAAATTACGGAAGAGAGTTGGGAGAGAATTTTCTCACACATACACAAAGGCTCAATTAATTTCTCCACTCAAGAAAATGGGTTCAAAATTCAGTCGAGATGGTACCACACCCCAGCGTTACTACACAAATTTAAAACTAACGTCCCTGACACGTGCTGGAGGTGTCATCAAGAAAGGGGCACTTTACTCCACATTTGGTGGTCCTGCACCCCCCTCCAGGCCTTTTGGTCAGAGGTCCACAGAATAATCAGACAGGTTACCACATATAACCCAGAATTCACTCCAGCTCAATTTCTCCTACATCTATCCTCTTTACCATACAACACCTACCATAAATCACTACTGATGCATATGATCAATGCGGCAAAACAATGCATCCCCATACATTGGAAATCAAACAAGATACCCACCTTTGCAGAATGGTTCGTCAGAATAAACAAAATAGCAGAAATGGAAAAATTAATACATATCGCTAAAGATACACCGACGAAATTTAGCCACATATGGGCATGCTGGACTCACTTTCAGACTCAGGCTGAATGCAAGACCATCTTGAATCTTCCTACATAATGTGACAGAGTCAACAGGGGTCATCACCCACACATACACAAAAAAGATATAATTATCTTTTATTCCCACCTCGCCAAAGACCTATCCCCGTTTACAAAAACACTCAAATGCTATGTAAATAGCTAGACGACTTTAATATTACCCAGAGGAGTCAGAGACATCCTAGTCCCACCCATCCCATCCTCCCTGCCCCCTTCCTCAGGCCCCACCTCCCCCTTATCCACCCTTCCTTCCTCCCCCATCCTCATTCTCTCCCACGCCAGGCTTCATATAACCATTACGAGCTTGTAGGTCACCCTCGCCACATACCAATTGAATGCCCAACTTATGAATTACGTGCCAGAGACAAATGAGAGTTTCTGTTAAGAAGAAAGAAAGACACTCCATACAATTACCGACTAAAAAGTATTCCTTTGATTGAGTTCTTCCATGAAAAATAAACCAACTCTCTACTTCACGTAAAATATATGACGGTGAACAGAAAACAATGGCAAAAGAGTCTTAGGTATAGAGATGTTTACACCTTCTCACAGTTACATGTTGGGTTCACAATCCCCAAACAACTATAATAGTATGTCTGCGATCTTCATGCCCGGCTGGGATATTTCTTAAGACATAAAATTATACTGTACTAGATTTCATAAGCTATGTTTACTGTTGTTTGTATCACAATTGCTGTAAAAACATTATAATCTTCAATAAAATATTTGAAAAAAAAAAAAAGAAATAAAAATTGTAATGCATTATTGCTTGGCTACGATTTACAATAATTTGATCAGGTTGATCATAGTATATATGAAAATCTTTTTTTTTTTTTTTAAGACAGGTTCCCTTTACATGTGTACAGGGCATTATATTGTATACTTTGCTGATTTATATACAACTTATACAGTGCCTTGAAAAAGTAATTACACCCCTTCAAATTTTCCACATTTTGTCATGTTACAACCGTAAATGTATTTTATTGGGATTTTATGTGATAGACCAACACAAAGTGGAACATAATTGTGAAGTGAAAGAAAAATGGTAAATCGTTTTCAAAATTTTTTAAAAATAAATATCTGAAAAGTGTGGTGTGCATTTGTATTTCAGACATCCTGAGTCAATACTTTGTAGAACCACCTTTCGCTGCAATTACAGCTGCAAGTCTTTTTGGGTATGCCTCTACCAGCTTTGCACATCTAGAGAGTGGCATTTTTGCCCATTCTTCTTTGCAAAATAGCTCATGCTCTGTCAGATTGGATAGAGAGGGTCTGTGAATAGCAAGTCTTGCCACAGATTCTCAATTGGATTTAGGTCTGGACTTTGACTGGGCCATACTAAGACATAAATATGCTTTGATCTAAACCATTTCATTGTAGCTCTGGCTGTATGTTTAGGGTCGTTGTCCTGTTGGAAGGTGAACCTCCGCCCCAGCCTCAATTCTTTTGCAGACTCTAGTAGGTTTTCTTATAAGATTGCCCTGTATTTGGCTCCATCCATCTTCCCATCAACTCTGATCAGCTTCCCTGTCTCTACTGAAGAAAAGCATCCCCACAACATGATGCTGCCACCACCATTTCTCACGGTGGGGATGGTGTGTCCAGGGTGATGTGCAGTTTTAGTTTTCCGCCACACATAGCGTTTTGCTATTAGACCAAAAAGTTAAATTTGGGTCTGCTTTGACCGGCGCACCTTCTTCCACATGCTTGCTGTGTCCCCCACATGACTTCTCGCAAACAGGACTTCTTATGGCTTTCTTTCAACAATGGCTTTCTTCTTGCCACTCTTTCATAAAGGCCAGATTTGTGGAGTGCACGACTAATAGTTGTCCTGTGGACAGATACTCCCATCTGAGCTGTGGATCTCTGCAGCTTCTCCAACGTTACCATGGGCCTCTTGGCTGCTTCTCTGATTAATGCTCTCCTTGTCCAGCCTGTCAGTTTAGGTGGACAGCCATGTCTTGATAGGTTTGCGTTGCCATACTCTTTCCATTTTTGAAAGATGGATTGAAGAGTGCTCTGTGAGATGTTCAAAGCTTGGGATATTTTTTTATAACCTAACCCTGCTTTAAACTTCTCCACAACTTTATCCCTGACCTGTCTGGTGTTTTCCTTGGCCTTCATGGTGCTGTTTGTTCACTAAGGTTCTCTAACAAACCTCTGAGGGCTTCACAGAACAGCTGTATTTTTACTGAAATTAAATTACACAAAGATGGACCCTATTTACTAATTAGGTGACTTCTGAAGGCAATTGGTTCCACTTGATTTTACACACTTTTCAGATACTGTATTTATCGGCATATAACACGCACTATATTAACATGAAAAATGCGGATCAAACCAGAGCCCACCAATTTCTCCAACAGGGCAAAATACTCTCCGCAACGCAAATCGCAGCACGCTTTGAAAAAACGCCTATCCCACAATGGACATTTTTAATGATAGCACACTATCTACAAACTCTGGATAAGAAGGGCCAATGTTCTAGACAGCTCACACCCTTCGGAACACTATGTACCAAAACGACATCACAAACGCAACTTATCTCTCAAATACATAAAGCAAGTGACAGTCAGTTCTGTAGGAAATGGGAAAAAGATCTATCCATACAAATTACAGAAGAGAGTTGGGAGAGAATTTTCTCACACATACACAAAGGCTCAATTAATTTCTCCACTCAAGAAAATGGGTTCAAAATTCAGTCGAGATGGTACCACACCCCAGCGTTACTACACAAATTTAAAACTAACATCCCTGACACGTGCTGGAGGTGTCATCAAGAAAGGGGCACTTTACTCTACATTTGGTGGTCCTGCACCCCCCTCCAGGCCTTTTGGTCAGAGGTCCACAGAATAATCAGACAGGTTACCACATATAACCCAGAATTCACTCCAGCTCAATTTCTCCTACATCTATCCTCTTTACCATACAACACCTACCATAAATCACTACTGATGCATATGATCAATGCGGCAAAACAATGCATCCCCATACATTGGAAATCAAACAAGATACCCACCTTTGCAGAATGGTTCGTCAGAATAAACAAAATAGCAGAAATGGAAAAAATAATACATATCGCTAAAGATACACCGACGAAATTTAGCCACATATGGGCATGCTGCACTCACTTTCAGACTCAGGCTGAATGCAAGACCATCTTGAATCTTCCTACATAATGTGACAGAGTCAACAGGGGTCATCACCCACACATACACAAAAAAGATATAATTATCTTTTATTCCCACCTCGCCAAAGACCTATCCCCGTTTACAAAAACACTCAAATGCTATGTAAATAGCTAGACGACTTTAATATTACCCAGAGGAGTCAGAGACATCCTAGTCCCACCCATCCCATCCTCCCTGCCCCCTTCCTCAGGCCCCACCTCCCCCTTATCCACCCTTCCTTCCTCCCCCATCCTCATTCTCTCCCACGCCAGGCTTCATATAACCATTACGAGCTTGTAGGTCACCCTCGCCACATACCAATTGAATGCCCAACTTATGAATTACGTGCCAGAGACAAATGAGAGTTTCTGTTAAGAAGAAAGAAAGACACTCCATACAATTACCGACTAAAAAGTATTCCTTTGATTGAGTTCTTCCATGAAAAATAAACCAACTCTCTACTTCACGTAAAATATATGACGGTGAACAGAAAACAATGGCAAAAGAGTCTTAGGTATAGAGATGTTTACACCTTCTCACAGTTACATGTTGGGTTCACAACCCCCAAACAACTATAATAGTATGTCTGCGATCTTCATGCCCGGCTGGGATATTTCTCAAGACATAAAATTATACTGTACTAGATTTCATAAGCTATGTTTACTGTTGTTTGTATCACAATTGCTGTAAAAACATTATAATCTTCAATAAAATATTTGAAAAAAAAAAAAAGAAATAAAAATTGTAACGCATTATTGCTTGGCTACGATTTACAATAATTTGATCAGGTTGATCATAGTATATATGAAAATCTTTTTTTTTTTTTTTTAAGACAGGTTCCCTTTACATGTGTACAGGGCATTATATTGTATACTTTGCTGATTTATATACAACTTATACAGTGCCTTGAAAAAGTAATTACACCCCTTCAAATTTTCCACATTTTGTCATGTTACAACCGTAAATGTATTTTATTGGGATTTTATGTGATAGACCAACACAAAGTGGAACATAATTGTGAAGTGAAAGAAAAATGGTAAATCGTTTTCAAAATTTTTTACAAATAAATATCTGAAAAGTGTGGTGTGCATTTGTATTTCAGACCTCCTGAGTCAATACTTTGTAGAACCACCTTTCGCTGCAATTACAGCTGCAAGTCTTTTTGGGTATGCCTCTACCAGCTTTGCACATCTAGAGAGTGGCATTTTTGCCCATTCTTCTTTGCAAAATAGCTCATGCTCTGTCAGATTGGATAGAGAGGGTCTGTGAATAGCAAGTCTTGCCACAGATTCTCAATTGGATTTAGGTCTGGACTTTGACTGGGCCATACTAAGACATAAATATGCTTTGATCTAAACCATTTCATTGTAGCTCTGGCTGTATGTTTAGGGTCGTTGTCTTGTTGGAAGGTGAACCTCCGCCCCAGCCTCAATTCTTTTGCAGACTCTAGTAGGTTTTCTTATAAGATTGCCCTGTATTTGGCTCCATCCATCTTCCCATCAACTCTGATCAGCTTCCCTGTCTCTACTGAAGAAAAGCATCCCCACAACATGATGCTGCCACCACCATTTCTCACGGTGGGGATGGTGTGTCCAGGGTGATGTGCAGTTTTAGTTTTCCGCCACACATAGCGTTTTGCTATTAGACCAAAAAGTTAAATTTGGGTCTGCTTTGACCGGCGCACCTTCTTCCACATGCTTGCTGTGTCCCCCACATGACTTCTCGCAAACAGGACTTCTTATGGCTTTCTTTCAACAATGGCTTTCTTCTTGCCACTCTTTCATAAAGGCCAGATTTGTGGAGTGCACGACTAATAGTTGTCCTGTGGACAGATACTCCCATCTGAGCTGTGGATCTCTGCAGCTTCTCCAACGTTACCATGGGCCTCTTGGCTGCTTCTCTGATTAATGCTCTCCTTGTCCAGCCTGTCAGTTTAGGTGGACAGCCATGTCTTGATAGGTTTGCAGTGCCATACTCTTTCCATTTTTGGATGACGGATTGAAGAGTGCTCTGTGAGATGTTCAAAGCTTGGGATATTTTTTTATAACCTAACCCTGCTTTAAACTTCTCCACAACTTTATCCCTGACCTGTCTGGTGTTTTCCTTGGCCTTCATGGTGCTGTTTGTTCACTAAGGTTCTCTAACAAACCTCTGAGGGCTTCACAGAACAGCTGTATTTTTACTGAAATTAAATTACACAAAGATGGACCCTATTTACTAATTAGGTGACTTCTGAAGGCAATTGGTTCCACTTGATTTTACACACTTTTCAGATACTGTATTTATCGGCATATAACACGCACTATATTAACATGAAAAATGCGGATCGTTCAGTTCTGGCTGCTTCGGAGGGGACAGTGAGGGGGGCAGGATGAGCGTCGACAGATTACATACAGTGAGAATCACCTGTTTACTCTGCCGCCTCTGTAATAGAAAGTCCCGTCTCCTGGGCTGGCATTGGACGACTGTTCTGTCTATCATAGGAGGCGTTTTTTTGAATTAAAGAGGCCACCGAGTAAACAGGATATTCTCACTGTATGTAATCTGTCGGCGCTTGTCCCGCCCCCCTCCCTGTCCCCTCCGAGGCTGCAGATGGGCATAAATCAGGCTGCACTGATGGCAATGGCGAGGCTGCATTCATGGCACTTGTGAAGCTGCATTCATGGCAATGGTGAGGCTGCATTCATGCCATTTGTGAGGCTGCATTCATGGAAATGCTGAGGCTGCATTCATGGCACTGGTGAGGCTGCATTCATGGAAATGCTGAGGCTGCATTCATGGCAATGGTGAGGCTGCATTCATGGCAATGGTAAAGCTGCAGATGGGCAATGGTGAGGCTGCATTGATGGGCACTGACACTTATTTTGCTTTACAGTTTTTTATTTAAAATTCAAGTTTTTTCTTTTTTTAAAGTGAAGGTGCGTGTTATACGCTCGTGCGTGTTATACACCGATAAATACGGTTATAAATATATTTATTTGTAAAACCATTTATCATTTTCCTAGCACTTCACAATTATGTGCCATTTTGTGTTGGTCTATCACATAAAATCCCAATAAAATACATTTACGTTTTTGGTTGTAACATGACAAAATGTGGAAAATTTTAAGGGGTATGAATACCTTTTTAAGGCGTTGTGTGTATATATAAGATTAATGTTTGTGCCTAAAGTGCTTGTGTTAAACAACATAAAACAAAAATCCTAATTCATTAACACAGTTAAATAATGACTCTGCTATAAAGTAGTATTTTGGTAAACCAGGCTAAATTGCAAAGACGAGTTGACAAATAGACATTTGTCTCGGCAAAAGGAATGTAAAAGGAGAAAGTCCTGATACTGATTGTGTGATTTGTACTGCTTCAATTTTATCCCTTTTAATGTACAGCCTGTTCTGTTTTGTTCTATTTTGTTCTGTTTGCGGTTGTGATCTCGGCCAAACCTTGGGTGTGAAATACCGTAGGTATATCTATTTCAGTTCTGAGAACTTCTCACATAGGTTTTAAGGAAACCACTAATATGCTGGGCTTATAGACAATTAATGCATGTAATAACTGTAAAATAACAAAGATTCTGATTAATGTAGGGCGGCTGTAAATAAAATGTTAACTATATGTCTAGGTTCCAGGTTATATATAGAACACTAAAACACCACTGCCATCATCTTCTGAAAACCAAGACACTTTTGAAATGTGTTCATATAGGTATAGGCATTAAGGTGGAAGAACTCTAGGAAAGTGCCCAGACTATTGAGATTTTACTTATTTTAAACAAGCAGCAAAACCATTTTAAAACAAACCACTACCACTTCAGTTGTTTTTACTGTGAAGTAGTTTATTCTCAAAATTCTCAAAGCTCACACATGGCACTTTGTGTGGTACTATTCATTTACAATGGCACACTAATGCACAAGTACTGTAGGTACCAACAGATTTGCACTGTAGCACACCACAATGCAGGTCTGCTTTTTCTTATATTGCCGTAAACTGGCTGCCCATTTTTGATAAATTGGCAGCCTTAAACATGTTATACCCACCTGCTCTGTGCAGTGGTTTTGCACAGAGTAGACTGGATCCTCCTCTTCTCGGGTCCCACGCCGGCACTCTGGGCTCCTTCCTTCTGCCGGGTGCCTCCACAGCAAGCAGCTTACTGTGGGGGCACCCAAGCAGGCACGCTCCTGAGCTGCGGCTCTGTTTGTCCATTCACACACCCACAGCCAATAGCTCCCGCTGCTGCCGAATGCCAATCAGGAGTTCGAGTCCCCAGAGAGGCAAGGCTCTCCTGGACATCGCTCGATTGAGAGGGGGCTCAGGTAGGTATTAGGGGGGTCTGTGGAGGGCTGCTTCACACGGAAGGTTTTTACCTTCATGCATATAATGCATGAAGGTAAAAAAACCTTCTGCCTTTACAACCACTTTAAAGCGGAGCTCCACCCAAAAGGGAAAGCTCTGCCTTGTTTGCCTCCTCCCCCCCTCCGCTGCCACATTTGGCACCTTTTGGGGGGGAGTGGGTACCTGGTTTTGACAAGTAGCCACTCCCATTTCCATCTTACTTGCCATGGTGACCTCAGCCAGAAGTTCGGCCCTCCTCCTCCTATCCCCTCCGCCGGGCCATTCACAAGGCGTATCATGCTTCGTGCATGCGCAGTAGGAACCGAGGTGGCGGCGGCAGCACCCGAGATAGGATTGAAAAATTGGCTTTGGTAAAAACACCTCTGGATTTGTGGACAGATAAGTGTCCCAATATTAAAAGTCAGCAGCTACAGTATTTGTAGCTGCTGACTTTTAATTTTTTCTGAAGGAGCCTGGAGCTCTGCTTTACCACGTTACACATTACCATGCAAAAAAACACACTTTGTGATTGTCAGTTTATATAGAGACTGTTGCAGGAAAAAGATCAGCAACACTGCCAATAAATGCTGGGTGCGCTCTAGGGATAGCATTTTTAATATTGTGTCACTGCTACACATGCGTCAGGCATCAGTGCTATTTTTGATCATTGCCGATCGTTCACTGTGTCCATTCAGAAATGTAAGGGGCCAGTAAATTACATATTTACTGGCCCCTTCCCCCGCTCTCAGACCTGACAGCTCACACATCCCTCTGTACCCTCAGCGCCCGAGGGGAAAGGAAAGCTGGCAGCGTTGCGGGGGAGGGGGGCAGGAACACGGGGGGGGTTAAGATGTGGGCAGGACAGGGAAGAGGATTAGTGCGTTGGGGCGGGGCAGTTACAGGAACCATGCACTGTGTGTCTCTCCCTCCAACAGCTGAATGCTGGCGGAAGAGAGAGGAGGAGAAATTGGTTTTCAGTTGCTGCAGGGAGAGCATCACAGTGCATTATTCCTGTAATCAGAGGCGGCTCTAGGCTTTGTGAGGCCTTAGGCAAAACTTGGACATGAGGCCCCACTCACGCCCATAATGGCAAAAATAATTCAAGCGATAAAAAATGACGGTGTGCCCCCCCACAGCGCTACCGACTTCCCTCCTCTGCTCTCCCACTGACTGCTATGGGGGATATTCAGGATGGAGGCAGGAAAAAGGGGCTTCTAAATGTCATTTACCAGCCCCTATCTTTACTAAAAGAACGCAGTGAGTGATCGGCACCGATCACTTACTGTGTTCATTCATAACTGCAGCACAGCAAACTGTGTTTACTATGCTTTAGTTTATGAATTAACAGGAGCCTCTGTCTCCTGTTGATTCATCTGCAGTGCAGCTGAGGTTACAGAGAAAGGAATGTGTTTCTTCAGTCCCTTTCTCTGTCTCAATAGTGAGACTTCAGGGGTCCGTTTAGACCCCTGATATCCCACTAAAGAAACCAAAAGGGGTGCGGAGTGTATGGAGGTGGGTGGTATGTACCTGAGAGGGGTGTGGAGTGCATGGAGGTGGGTGGTATGTACATAAGAGGGGTGCGGAGTGTATGGCGGTGGGTAGTATGTACATGAGAGGGGTGCGGAGTGTATGGCGGTGGGTGGTATGTACATGAGAGCGGTGCGGAGTGTATGAGAGGTGGGCAGTATCAAATACACCACTGGTCACTGATGCATTAGTGACCAGTGGCAGTTAATTAACCCCTTGTGCCGCATTAGTGGCACCAGTATCAGTGTTTATGAACCCTTTCATGCTGCACCAATTAGGGGTTAATTAACACTGACACTGGTGTCACTAATGCAGCACAAATGGGTTAATTAACTGCCACTGGTCACTAATGCATCAGTGACCAGTGGCAGTACATTAACCCCCTCCATGCTGCATATTAAAAATACATTGCAAATTACTCCCTAGCAAAGAGTTACTCACTTCAGGCAGTTAACACAGCAAAGCCACTGTGACAACACTGCCTTAGGTTAGGTTTTTAGCCTCTGAAAACTTACTTGCACTTTTGCATGGTGCTTCACTGGCTCCTCGCAGGTCTTTGCAGCAGCAATCTCCAGACTCCCGCCTCCCAGTCTGTGAATGACATCACGCCGGGCGGGACTAGGAAGCTCCTGTCGGGCGGATCTCGGCCCGACAGGGAACACAGTAAATGGATGGGTTCGGTTGGACTCATGTCATATCACTAAGCATACTCGCACGGTCGCATCGCTCTGCTGCAAATATAACCCATACAGTGTAGCCGTGCCCGGCGAGTGTCACGGCTGTCTGCTGCGGTATGGAGTAAGCGCATTTTTACGAGGTCTCCCCTGCCCCCCAGCCAAGTCTGCCCCTACGTCCTGGCGGATTCAGCAGCGGCCGGCAGCTCCGCCTCCACCTCCTTGGTGATCCTTTACCAGTCTGCTCACCCTGCCAGCTTGGGGACACTGACCAGGGACATTCCCTCCCATTCTCCCATGCAAAAATCAGGCAAATTAGGCAGCCACGAGGCCCCTGGGAGTATGAGGCCTTAGGCGACCGCCTTTTTTGCCTAATTAGAGAGCCGCCTCTGCCTGTAATTGCCCCGCTGCACTGATCCCCTCCCTGTCTGGGCCCCCCTGTGTGTCAGGGCCCCCTGCACGAGGACCAGTGGTTTCCCAATATAGGCGGCCCTGGGCACATTAAAATATGGATTTAGCAGACTCTTACCACACACCACTAACTGCTAAAGCATGTTTGTAAGCAAGTGCTTACCCGTGTGTTGTGGTGTAAAATTAAGTTTATTTCATTTTGTGCTACATGTACTGTTATACTAGGGGTCTGTGTAATGTATCCTGCTGTTATTATGTGAATGCCTATTTCTCTGTGCTTTGTAGAAGTAATGTGTTAGTGCGTTAGCTGGCTGCTCGGGAGCTAGGAAGGGGTTAAATCTATCTACTCCCAAGTGTTCATGGCTCAGCTCCCTTGTGGTGGGCTATAAATATAGGAGAGGGCAGCCTGGGGAGAGAAACCCTCCTCATTGGAACAGTCAGGAAAGAATACTGCAAGATGTAACTCTAGACTGACTTTCTAAAAAGGGGTGCATGCAAGGAGTATTCAAAAGAATAGGGCTTGCACTAGGGGATGGACAATACAGTAGTGAAGACCACAAGCAGAAGACCTGATTGCAGTTGCCATGAATAACCCAGAAGAATGAATAGGAATGTAATAGCAGTGAGGCAGTGAGAGGTCAGTACCTGGAATGGGAGACGGTAACCCTGGTAGCTAATGGGGTTGGTATTGGTAAGTCAACCCTCTCCCTAGGGAGGGGGTCGCTAGGGGAACAAAAGATTTTCCAGCACACTTACCAGCTAGTCTGCAATAAAACCAAATTGGCCCTATCTAACTATACATGTTAAAAACAGAGCGTTTAGTTGCACACATTTGCAAATGCATGTGTGAATATATCAATTCAGTATAGATTATTGAGTTGAGCAAATCCTACCTTAAAATCTGTGATGTGATTATTTGCCAAAACCATAAAAGAAGGCCAAGAAGTTCAGATACATGCAAGTAACTGCATGTAGGTTTTACAACTGTAGATAGAAAGTGAGATTATGTAATATCGTATATCCCTTAAACCATGGGGGCCCTAGAAACAAAAATCAATTCTCCCAAGACAATTATTAAAGAAACCAAAATTTGTATCCCCAACTTTAAATTTACCGTCATCAAGTTTAAACCACAATTTCAACCATCTGGCAACACATTCATTTTGGTAAAAAGCACTCTGATCTGCATTGACAGTGAGCGATGCATCACTGAGACCAATCAAGTTCCGTTCTTCCTGTCAATAGAAACAGTATAAATAATTCTGCTTCACAGGCAAGGGCTCTTCCAGTGCTGTTTGTGTTAAAGATAAAGGCAAAGTTATGTTCATCATAATCCGCGGTTATCCAGATCTTTCACCTATTGGTGAGAATTTCATAATATGTCAGATTTTATTGTTATAGCCACTTGAAAACCAGGCCTTTTTCTGACACTTTTGCTTACATATAAAAATCAGTATTTTTTGCTAGAAAATTAGTTAGAATCCCCAAACATATATTTTTGTAAAGCAGAGTCCCTAGAGAATAAAATGGTGGGTTTTGCAATTTTGTTTGTCTCACGGTATTTGCGAAGCGGTTTTTCAAATGCTATTTTTTTGGAGGAAAAATACACTTTTTGGAATTTTAATGCAAAAAAACACAATACATAACCCAATTTTTGGTCAAATATAAGAGATGATATTATGCCGAGTAAAAAGATACCAAGCATGTCACGCTTTAAAATTGAGCACACTTGTGTTACGGCGACAAACAACGTACATTTTACTATCCATAGGTGATGCTTTTACCGGTTACGACTTTAGATTTACACAGGATGTCTGGTGCTAAAATTACTGGCATTTGATACTCATGGTGATACCTCACATCTGTGGGACAATTGCTGTTTGCATGCATGTGGGACTGATGCAAGAGTTTGCCTTTGCACGCATGCACAGGGAAAAAAGGGCCACATTTTTTAAATTATTCATTTATTTACACTGTTGCTTTACATTTTTTTTATCACTTTTATTGCTTTCACAAGGAATGTAAAAACTCTTGTGTCAGCAATAGGCATGTGACAGATACTCTTTAACCACTTCAGCCCCGGAAGATTTGATTGCTGAATGACCAGGCCATTTTTGCGATTCGGCACTGCGTCGCTTTAACTGACAATTGCGCGGTCGTGCGATGATGCACCCAAACAAAGTTGACGTCCTTATTTCCCACAAATAGAGCTTTCTTTTGGTGGTATTTGATCGCCTCTGCGGTTTTTATTTTTTGTACTATAAACAAAAAAAGAGCGACAATTTTGAAACAAACACAATATTTTGTACTTTTTGCTATGATAAATATCCCCATTTTTTTTTAAAAAAGCAATTTTTTTCTCAGTTTAGGTCGATATGTATTCTTCTACATATTTTTGGTAAAAATAAAATTTCAATGAGCGTATATTGATTGGTTTGTGCAAAAGTTATAGCGTCTACAAAATAGGGGATAGATTTATAGCATTTTTATTATTATTATTATTTTTTACTAGTAATGGCAACGATCTGCCATTTTTTATCGGGACTGCGACATTATGGCAGACACTTTTGTGGGACCATTGGCGTTTATACAGCGATCAGTGCTATAAAAATGCACTGATTACTGTAAAAATGTCACTGGCAGGGAAGGGGTTAACACCAGGGGGCGATCAAGGTGTTAACTGTGTTCCCTCAGTGTGTTTCTAACTGTGTAGGGGGAGGGGACTGACCTAGAGGAAGTGCCGGATCGTGGTTCCTAGCTATTAGGAACACACAATCTGTCACTCCTCAGATAAACAGAACAGGGATTTGTGTGTTTACACACCAACTTCCGTGTTCTGCCTCCCGTGCCTGCGATCACTCGTGACCAGTGGTCATCACGACCGTCGGCCACGAGCATCGACACCCACAGGGCGCGTGCGCGCGCCTGCTATGCCGATCCCGCGAGCCGACATATAGCTACGACGATTCGCGGGATCGTGCTGCCCCACTGCAGTAAAATGATGGCGGCTGGTCGGCAAGTGGTTAGGAGACCTGGCGTCTATAAGACCCCAGATTCCTCCTCTGCCCTTTAAAGCATTTGATCACACTGATCTTGTTTTTTTTTTAATTTTTAAAAATACCACCGTTTGTCAGGTCATCACTTCTGGGTTACTACATCACAGAGCAGAATAAAGTCAATCAAGTCTTTATTCATCTCTGTGATCAGCCAGCAGAAGCGCCAGCTGACCAATCGGGACTCTTGGTGGGATGGGAGATCCTAGTAAAGCTATGGGAGGGGGAGGACGCCCCTTCCCACTGCTTGTAAAAGCAATCCAGCAGCTAGTTAGCCACTAGGATTGCTTTTACAAGAGAGCTGACCGCCAGCTCTAAAAAAACGCTACCGGGGTAATGCCAGCAGCTGCAGACATCATTCCGGTATAACCACTTGAAATCTAGCGCTGTATGGGTACGTCGCAGGTCGGCAAGTGGATAGTGAATAAGCATTGAAAATAGATTCTCATTCTAGCTCAGTGTGGTGAAATTAAGGAGAAAATCTAGTTGCAACAACAGTTGCTCTTTTTAGTGCACTACCTTATCTGGTCAGGGGCTGGGAAGACAGAGTCTGCAGTGTCAAGCACCCCTCAGGAGTAGTGTCCCAAGGGTACCAGATTTTGTGAACCTGTTTTTTTTCACAACACCTAAGCTTTTTTATGCACTACATCTCATGGGCTAGGCCTTTTGGCTGTTGTTACCAGTCTGCAAAGCCTAGTCAATGCATCTGCTCTGGCACTTATTTTTACAAATTTGACACAATGGGTATCTCTTCAGGAGAGTCCCTCACCAAGTACTCGTTGGTCAGCTTCAGCTGACCATGAGGAGCAGGGTCTGCTTGGCCTTTTGGCTAGGTGGACCTGAGTATGTCTTACCCCTGTCAGGAATCCTGCACCCCAGGGGGTCAGGGAAGGTTCTTTCTAGACATGTGCAGTTTGTTTTGTTCCAGTTTTTTTTAGGAAATTCAGATTCAGTATTCGAATTTCCAAATTACAATAGTACCAAATTTAAACGAATATGAAAAAACAAAAAAACTCGGATGAAATTCAAATTCGAATCGTTTTGAATAGTTTTTGAAACGATTCAAATAGTTTTCGAAACAATTCGAATAATTTTGGAAACAATTTCGAATCGTTTTTGAATTTGAAAAGTTTTCGAATTCGACACGTTTTCAAATTCGAATTTGAATAGTTTTCGAATTTGGATAGTTTTCGAATTTCCAAAGAGAATAAAATAGAATAGAATAATAAAGGAATAGAATAGAAAAAAATATAACAAAAAAAAAGAATAGAGTAAAACAGAATAAAATAGAAAATAAAAGAACAGAAAAAATAGAATAGACTATAATAGAATAGAAAAGAATAGAATTAAAAAAAACAATAGAATTGAATAAAATAGAATAGAAATGTAGCGCTATCCCCGAAGGAGCTGCTTAAGTTGGTTCAGTCCGTTACTCTGCCTCTCAACCCCAAAGAACTGTCTCAGTCCCTCTGACACACCTAGCAAACAGTGTACTTGCAAACACAGTAAAACAGACACAAATGTAGTAAACAGGAAGTTTGTTTACCGGGAGATTTTCCACAATCAAACAAACAGTGATCTGGTAACTATATAGTCAAAAATGCCAAACTATGGTCTTTAATAGTGTTAATCAAACCCAAAATGCAGACTTCAAAATAACACAGTCAAACAACTTAAATAGGTCTTGTGTGGCCTATGCACTCAGGCATAAAGGGGAACTGATCTGATTTAACAACGTTCAGTCGGTTTCCCTCAAATCCTGACATCACAGACCCAGGCAGTTAAATGTGAGTCAATAGGTCACAAATGCAATTTATCACTTTAATAATTAACGTGAGAGTTCCCCTTTGAATGTAGTCACTGGAATCACTAAATTACTGATACTGAAGGAGTAACAGAAAGGGTCCCCACAATGAAGATATCCAGGATCTTCGGCTAGCCTGGCATTGGTGCACTTGGTGTCCTGTTGAACAGGATAAACAAATGGTACTTGAAAGTATCCTGGTAGGCAAAAGTGAGATGTAGGATGCTAACAGTATCCTGATAGGCAAAGTGGAATGTAGTGACTGTTCAGCAGGGTGCAAGTGTTCCTACAAATGTGGGAACTGGTGAGACAATGTAGCCTGACTACCGTGTCTTTAAAGACATGCAAACGCCTGCTCACCCGTCCTGCGACCAAAAGATCAAGCGACAAGTTCCCAGAAAAGCCCGACTGGCCACCTTGTACCTGGATCGTCCCACGCCCTCAGGTAAACCTGGAGATATGGCTGATATCCTTCTCAGGTGGGATGTCCGTCATCGTCCAACTCCTGGAACCGTGGCGGGATCAGCACATTGACCTCTGGAGCTGTGGCAGGATCAACACACCGACCTCTGGAACTGTGGCTGGATGGATCCCCTCTGTGGGTAACAGCAGCCCCTCAGATCATGTCCATGTCTCTCTCACTCCCTCATCGACCTCAGGACACAAAATGGAGTCTTTTACTTTCCTGTCAGCAAAGCCTGCTGGGATTTGTATTTCTCCCTGTATACCAGTCTATGGGGCCATTTTGTGTGGGAACTGCATGTCCCAGATTCCATTGCAGCTCTCCCTGTAGTTCAGTACAGTCTCTCCTATTGGCTGTTGTAACTGTGCCTTTAATTGGTTTTCTTATTCCGACCAATAGGGGCACAAGAGAGGCTGCTGAATGCACATCTCTGTGTGTGTTAGCTCACATTACATTACTCAGTCAGTGAAAACAGGAAGAAGGAGGGGGGAGTGAAAAAGCCCATGCAGACAGGACAGCCAGCTCTATCCCCTCTTTCAGGTTGGAAAGCCTGTGTACATGCATTCATCTCTGTTAATATGCATGCAGCCCATCTATGTAAGTCTTTGGCTGCAATACCCACTACACACTCGGTCCTCCAAAGGAGGTAAAGAGTCTGTGATCTGTTACATGCTTTGTATACACACGCGGAGGGAAAAGCAAGTTAGTGTACACAGGAAAACAAGCAATTTGCATTTGCATAAGAACCTGGCCGAGGAACCTCCCACCAATGAGTATAGGAAGGAAGGTTGTCCTGCCTACAGGCCATCTGAATTGGAATGGCCCAGCTAGATTTGCCAGGAATACGTTGGGGTTGTCCTCAACTAAATGTGTGGGTGAAGAACCAGGCGCCTCAAGAGTCTTTTTTGAAGTGAAAACAGCTTCCTCAGAGCTTTCACCCAGAGTATCATAGGTCAGTCTCTTAGGTGGGTGAAAAGCTCTTCGCTCTCTCTGTTCTTTAGGCTCTAGAGTTACAGGCACACTGGTCTCTGCTTCATCCACAGCTTTTTCTTCTTCCTGCATATCAGCCTCAGCTTCTTCTTCAATGAAGGATGGGAAGTCTCCGGGGTCTGCTGTCAGCAAGGAAGATTGAGGGTCTTTCAACCCTTCAGAAGGTGGACTTTGAGGCACAAACTCGGGAGCCTCTGGTCTGAGAATCCCAATGTCTGTCACCTTGGGAGGAGATGAAGGGGGGGTGGCAGGCCCTGGCATTTGAGATGGCCACAACCGGTCTATTCCCATCTCTTCATCTTCGCTGTCCTCATCGTCTACAGCAAGGGGTACAGACTGAGATCTAGTGACTGGTCGGGATCTCTGAGAGGCTGTGGGTGTGGACTGTGAATCTGGCTGCGGCAAATGAACTGCTTCTGACAGAGGCAATAGATGGTTGCGGTGCCAAGTCTTTAGCGGGCCTCCCCCCTGGCTTGATACACTGGGAGTCCTGGCAGCTGCTTGCAAATGACATAGGGCTGTGACTTCCAGCGGTCAGCCAACTTGTGCTTTCCAGGGACACCCATATTCCTCAGCAGCACTCTGTCACCTGTTTGCAAGTCCTGCACCTGTACCCTGAGGTCAAAGTTTCTTTTGTTCCTCTGTCCTTGGGCATCTGAGGCAGCTTGGGTCTTGTCATAGGCGGTCTTCAGACTCTTCCACAATCGGTCCACATACCCTCTGTGGGAGGTTGTAAGGACGTGCCAAAGGCCAAGTCTACTGGCAGCTGGGCCTCCCGTCCAATCATCAGATGAGAGGGAGAGTATCCTGTGGCATCGTTTGCGGTGCTGTTATAAGCATGCACGATAGCGGCTATATGCTTGCTCCAGTGCTGCTTTTGTTCTGAATTCAAAGTCCCAAGCATATCCAGGAGGGTTCGGTTGAACCTCTCTGGCTGCGGATCCCCTTGAGGATGGTACAGGGGGGTTCTGGACTTCTTAATGCCTAACAGGTCTAAAAGTCTCTTAATGAGGCTGCCCTCAAAGTCTCTTCCTTGATTAGAGTGGATACATTGGGGCAGGCCATAGTGTACAAAGAACTTCTCCACTAAGATCTTGGCCACCGTGGATGCCTGTTGATGGGAAATGCCTGGGCATACAGAGTGTAGTGGTCAGTCACTACCAGTATATTTCCCTGTCCACTCTGACCAGGCTCCAAGCAGTTTCTCTGGCAGGAACAACTGCCATCTTTCTTTAAGATCATCAGAGGGGCCCCTTTGGTAGACCACCCCTTCATGCAGCTGCAAACCATCCCACTCTGACATCTCTCCAAAAAACTACCAAGGTCGCATTTGCGGCCAGGCCCTGGCATTTCACCACCGTCTCCAAGACGGCAGAAGGAGGGCCCTCTGCAAAGCATGTAAAAGGGCCATGTGATGGGAGTAAAGGTCCCCGGGATTAGTGGGAAGGGCCCCGAGGCTGAGGGAAAGGGCGCTGGTCAAGGGGGCCCTTCATGGTTTCTTGCACTGGGGCCTCTGCAGCGAAGAGACATCCAGCAAGAGATATCCCCCATATCCAGCAAAAGACATCCCCTGTATTCAGCAAAGAGACAGCTCCATATTCAGCAAAGAGACATCCCTCATATCCAGGAAAGAGACATCCCCCTTATCCAGGAAAGAGACATCCCCATATCCAGGAAAGAGACATCCCAATTTTCAGCAAGAGACATCACACACACCCATCAAGAGACAGCCCCCATGTGCAGCAAAAAGACATCCACCATATCCAGCAAGAGATAGCCCTGATGTGCAGCAAAGAGACATCCCCCATATCTAGAAAAGAGACATCCCCATATCCAGAAAAGAGAGACACCCCATATCCAGCAAAAAGACATCCCCATATCCAGTAAAGAGACATCCCCCATATCCAGTAAAGAGACTTCCCTTATATTCAACAAAGAGACCATCCCATTTACCAATAAAGAGACAGTCCCATATAACCAGCAAAGAAAAAGTCCCATATATCCAGCAAGAGACAGGCCCATATCCAGGCCTCATTAGACAGCTGGGCAGTCCCCATATCTAGGCAGCAATAATAGACAGCCCCCATCAAGCAACATTGAGCAGTTAGTCTCCACAGGACAGTGAACAGTCAGAACAGGGCCAGGTTAGCACACCGCAGTGCAGATCTTCCTCACTACTACGACTGGCACCAAAAAAGTAGCATCCGTTATGCAGGGAGTAGCAGAGTGTAGATGATGTCACTCCGCCTTCCACTCTCTCAGGGCTGCAGCTGACAAACAGCAGTTGGCAGCTCACTCCATGACCGGCACCCTCCTAAAACCAGATATAAAGAAAGTTCTGCTTCCTCACTGTTTTTGGCAGTGGTGCCAAAACACCGTACCAGCACATTCCACCAGAAAAAAAGCCCTGGTTAGTAAAGTTACTGTACAAAAAACAGCTGTAGGCCCCAGAATCAATGATGGCTTAGACTGTGAGAGTCTTTTTGGGTATCTATAAGGAGACATGAGACAGCCACATGAGCAGAACTTTTCACAGAAGGCCCAGGCCAGAGCATCACCACCAAAAAGTGATATCATGTATGTCACCTTGGAGAAGTCAGTAGGGAAATGGTGGCTGCTAGTTCAACAAATTGAACGCTGTTTGTTGAACCAGGCAAGCTTTTGTATCACCAGAAAAGCAAGTCCGGGATTCCGCAGGTGGCACTACTATGGCAGTTGTAGGTGTGGAGTGTCCTGATGCTACTGATTCAGCTGTAGGTGGAGCTCCAGAGGCAGCAGTAGCAGGGGCAGGAGATACTGCAGTGAGAAGCTGAACTTTGACTTCCAGCTGACTGTATCCATCCCGTAGGCTTTTGACAGATTGGGCCAGTGAAGCGATCTGTTGGCATAGTACATCCAATGGAACAGTACCTCTTTTGGCCTCAGACATGGGTGAGTGGTACTGTCATGTACCTGGTCGAGGCTTAGTTGATGAGAGGGTTTGCCTTACACCTCTTGTCCCATTTTTCCTGGGGTTGATGACAGGGTATAACAGAGCACAGACAGGGCGGTCTGTAGGGGGTCTTTCTTGAGGTCTCTTGCATGGGCAAGGTGACATTGTCTCTTTAACCCAAATGTTTAGATTGCATTGGCAATTTTTATAAGCGCTAGACTGGTAACATGTTAGAAAGTGTCATTTTTCCGGTAAGGCTGAATTTTACAGCTCACTCTACCTTCCTGTATTCTTCTACGGTCATGAGTTGTTACTGGTGATGACCTAACAGCTATGATTATAGGTGCAAGCCATAAAAATGAGGTTTCCCCACAACACTGGTGGCCTTACCCTCTATGACAAGACATGGATAAGTCGAGTCCAGGAAAACTGTGAGTACAGCTGTTACTCCTTGAAACCAGGCAGTGCCTTTTAAGGTGGTAGAACACACTACTGGGAGCCTTATCAAAAATGACCTAGGGGAGCAAAGGCCCAGAATATGCTAGTTAGATAAGTGATGTTCCAAATAGTTTTTTTTTTTTTTTTACTGCCTTTGTAGATTAAATCATTTCTGTAGAGATCTATACATGTAGGATAGAGGGTTGGACAACGTATTGTAGAATTCAGGATCCACTTAGGCTACTCTAAAAGCCAGAGGAAGGCTTAAGCAGCCAAAGGTTTTGTTTAAAGAGACCCGTGCAGGAAAGAGTGACTGTGTTGTTGATTTACCAAAACTGGAGTGTTAAAAATCTGGTGCAGCTGTGCATAGTAGCCAATCAGCTTCTAACTTTAGCTTGTTCAATAAGGCTTTGACAAAAAAACCTAAATGGTTTCTATGCAGACCTACTCCAGCTTTAGTAAATCAACCCCAGTGTCTCTGGAAGGGCCTCCCTGACCCTCATATGCTCCCCTTACCTGCGCTCCTTCACAACATGATCCTCTGATGCCAAGTTTGGCTGCTTTAGAAACCTGATGGAGCGGGAACACCACCACCCTGGTGCCCCCAGCGGAGCCCCCCTTACATCAGATGTCCCCAGCGGAGCCCCCCCTTACATCAGATGTCCCCAGCGGAGCCCCCCTTTCATCAGATGTCCCCAGCAGAGCCCCCCCTCACACCAGGAGTCCCCAGTGGAGCCCCCCCTCACACCAGGAGTCCCCAGCGGAGCCCCCCTCACATCAGGTGTCCTCAGTGGAGCCCCCCCTCACATCAGGTGTCCCCAGTGCAGCCCCCCTCTCATTAGGGGGGGCTGCACTAGTGGAGCCCCCCTCACATCAGGTGTCCCCAGTGGAGCCCCCCTAACATCAGGTGTCCCCAGTGCAGCCCCCCTCACATTAGGTGTCCCCAGTGCAGCCCCCCCTCACATTAGGTGTCCCCAGTGGAGCCCCCCACATCAGGTGTCCCCAGTGGAGCCCCCCTCACATCAGGTGTCCCTAGTGCAGCCCCCCCTAACATCAGGTGTCCCCAGTGCAGCCCCCCTCACATCAGGTGTCCCCAGTGCAGCCCACCTCACATCAGGTGTCCCCAGTGGAGCCCCCCTTACATCAGATTCCCCCAGCAGTGCGCCCCCCCCTACCTCAGGTGTCCTAGTAGTGTAGTAGACAGTGTATACTGTCAGTGTATACTGTCTCCCTCTGCCGGCTGCATGGCTAGAACCCCCCGCGACCTCTAGCGGCAGGCGGCGGCGAAAATCCGTGAAGAACCGGATTTCTCTGGACATTTACCGGGAATGGAGTAAAAAATCGGGAATGGAGTCTAAATCCCGGGAATGTCCCAGGAAATCCGGGACAGTTGGCAACTATGTAAAGAGTCTCTGATGGAGACTCTTTAGCATGTGATCAGCCGCGTCCAATCACGGCTGATCACGATATAAATAGGAAGAGCCGATGATCGGCTTTTCCTCACTCGCGTCTGACAGACGCAAGTAGAGGAGAGCCGATCGGCTGCTCTCCTGACAGGGTGTCGCCAGGGTGTGCAGCGTATCAGTGCCCATCAGTGCCACGTATCAATGCCCATCAATGACCATCAGTGCCCAGCAGTGCCACCTATCAGTGCCCATCCGTGCCGCCTATCAGTGCCCATCAGTGCCCATCAGTGTCACCCATAAGAACCCATCTTTGCAGCCTTTCAGTGCCCATCAGTGTCGCCTATCAGTGCCACCCATGAGTGCCGCCTATCAATGCCCATCAGTGCTGCATATCAGTGTCACCCATCAGTGCCGCCTACCAGTGCCCATCGTCAGTGCCCGCTCATTGGTGCCACCTCATCGGTGCCGCCTTATCAGTGTCTGTCAGTGCCGCCTTATCAGTGCCCATCAGTGAAAGAGAAAACTTACTTATTTACAAAATTTTATAACAGAAACAAAAGCAAAACTTTTATTTTTTTTAGAATTTTCGGTCTTTTTTTATTTGTTTAGCAAAAAATAAAAACCGCAGAGGTGATCAAATACCACCAAAAGAAAGCTCTATTTGTGGGAACAAAATGATAAATATTTAGTTTGGGTACAGTGATGGCTGACCGCGCAATTGTCATTCAAACTGCAACAGCACTGAAAGCTGAAAATTGGTCTGGGCAGAAAGGTGTATAAGTGCCCTGTATTGAAGTGTTTTTGCAAGCAGAAGTGGGCCTGGGCAGCCCAAGGGCATTGTACAGCCTGTCAGTAACAAGAATTACTTGCACCCCACTGTACCATAGCAATTCATGTTAATGACAGTGCGCTGTTTGGACAGAGGAAATATGAACTGCCTCAGCCAAGCCCATGTGCAAGATACACATATTAATTTGGAGCAGTTTGTTTTGTTCTATTTCAGAAGATGTGGACAATCTCAAAAAGTATCCCAATATTTTTATGCCATCTGAATATATTGCAACATTTATCTTTCACATTGCTCAACAGGCAGTGTCGGATTTATAAGGGGGCAAAAGGGACAATTGCCCCAGACCGCCCTGCCAGAGGGGGCTGAGTGTCCCATACTCCCTTTCTGAAAAAAAAATTAAATGTATTTTCCCTCGAGATTTCAGTAGTGTGGTCATTGAGGAAATTGTCCAGTTTGCAGCCTTTGCCAATCATGTCTCACTCCATTTCAACAGGCAGTTTTATTACATGATGAAGGGCTTGCTGATACCTTTCCAGGTGTTAATGAAGCTCTTACAATATATTTGAGCATGATAGTCACTAGTTGTTCGAGACAAAGGTTGTTCAGCAAATTGGCAAAAATAAAGCGATATCTGAGACCCACAATGACCTTTGAAAGACTAAATGCTCTGTGCCTACTGGCTGTCCAGAGCAGTGTCCTCAAGATGATACAGTTTGATAAGTTAGGCAGCCCAAAGATTATGTGATTTTCTTTGTTTCCATCACGGGTAGAAGGAAAAAAAAATGTCTTGATTCCTCCATCAACATAGTGTTGAAGGAGAAATTCCACTGGCAGTAATCGTATGTAAAAATCCAACAGACTGGTTGTACCCAAGTCGATCGATGGATCAACCCGGGTACAACCAGCCTGTCCATAGATGGATTAAATCTCAGCTGGTCCACTCCTTGCTGAACTGGCCCAGATTTAATCCATCTATGCCTGGCTTAAGTTAAATATTTTTCAGATAATATGTGCAGGAAGTAAGACTTTTTGAAAATATTGTGTTTTCAATTACACGTGTAATGTGTGTTCTTACAGTAAATAACTGAGAAAAAAACCTGACAAATGTCTTGGGGTTCGTGCCTGGGGTCTGGTGTGTGTCTGTTCACCGGGTTAAGGTGTGATTCGGGTCCGAATTGTGGGCTGAATTCGTACCTGAACCAGACCCAAAACGTGTACAGGACCCTTTTTCAATCCAAGCCGCGGCCGTCACGGACATGTGTAAACCGGCTCCATTGAGAGCCGGTCACACTTACATGACCTATGGCATTGTGTCTGGGGTGCATTATAGCTGATATGTAAATGGATAGAAATAATGAAATAACTGTGATTGGAATTTTGTCATCATAAAGCCAATATTGTCATCATAAAGCCAAGCGGGACTTTCTTCCTTCTGAGTGGACTCATATGACGTCCTCTCAGAAGGCACAGCTTGCATGCAGATCTTGCACCAGCTGTGTCCACCGGTACTATGGTAACATTATATTGCTCTGGTCACAGCGTGCTAAAAAAAAAAAAAAAAAAAGAAATAAAATGTAATAAAAAATTTTAAAAAATGAAAAAAAAAATATTAAAATGTTTCTTGTTTTTTTTTCGTACTGTCACCAGTCAGTGTCCCTGATCACCACCACACCAGTTATATGATGACGTTGTACTGCACTTTTTTGGGGTTTTTTTCATTTTTCAAAAAATTATGACAAAAAATACTGAATACCTTGGTCTGTTTATTTTCCAAAAAGGGGTCATATTTGGGGGATATTTGTACTGTCCTGATATTTTCGGGATTCAAGAAATGAGATGACATCATGATTGATCAATTCTCAGATATATACCATAGTATGCTGACTCTTTAACTTTCCTACAGACTAGAGTGCCTTGCAAAGGAATTCACACCCCTTTTTTTTCTACCTATTTTGTTACATTACAGCCTTTAGTTCAATTTTTTTTAATCTGAATTATATGTGATGGATCAGAACACAATAGTCTGGTGAAGTAAAATTAGAAAAATATATACATAAAACTATTTTTCAGAAATAAAAAACTGATAATTGACATGTGCGTATGTATTCACTCCCTTTGTTATGAAGCCCATAAAAAGCTCTGGTGCAATCAATTACCTTCAGAATTCACATAATTAGTGAAATGATGTCCACCTGTGTGCAATCTAAGTGTCACATGATCTGTCATTACATATACACACACCTTTTTGAAAGGCTGCAACACCTAAGCAAGAGGCACCACTAACCAAACACTGCCATGAAGACCAAGGAACTCTCCAAACAAGTAAGGGACAATGTTTTTGAGCAGTACAAGTCAGGGTTAGGTTATAAAAAAAATATCCAAATCTTTGACGATCCCTAGGAGAACCATCAAATCTATAATAACCAAATGGAAAGAACATGTCACAACAGCAAACCTGCTAAGAGACGGATGCACACCAAAACTCACGGACTGGGCAAGGAGGGCATTAATCAGAGATGCAGCACAGAGACCTAAGGTAACCCTGGAGGAGCTGCCACAGCAGAGACTGGAGTATCTGTACCTAGGACGACAATATGCCGTACGCTCCATAGAGTTGGGCTTTATGGCAGAGTGGCCAGAAGAAAGCCATTACCTTCAGCAAAAAACAAAATGGCACGTTTTGAGTTTGCGAAAAGGCATGTGGGAGACTCCCAAAATGTATGGAGGCAGGTGCTCTGGTCTGATGAGACTAAAATTGAACTTTTTGGCCATCAAAGAAAATGCTATGTCTGGCGCAAACTCAACACATCACATCACCCAAAGAACACCATCCCCACAGTGAAACATGGTGGTGGTAGCATCATTCTGTGGAGATGTTTTTCAGCAGTCGGGACTGGGAAACTGGTCAGAGTTGAGGGAAAGTTGGATGGTGCTAAATACAGGGATATTCTTGAGCAAAACCTGTACCACTCTGTGTGTGATTTGAGGCTAGGACAGAGGTTCACCTTCCAACAGGACAAAGACCCCAAACACACTGCTAAAGCAAGACTTGAGTTGTTTAAGGGGAAACATGTAAATGTGTTGGAATGGCCTAGTCAAAGCCCAGACCTCAATCCAATAGAAAATCTGTGGTCAGACTTAAAGATTGCTGTTCATAAGTGCAAACCATCCAACTTGAAAGAGCTGGAGCAGTTTTGCCAGGAGGAATGGGCAAAAATCCCAGTGGTAAGATGTGGCAAGCTCATAGAGACTTATCCAAAGCGACTTGGAGCTGTGATAGCCACAAAAGGTGGCTCTACAAAGTATTGACTTTAGGGGGGTGAATAATTATGCACATTGACTTTTTCTGTTATTCTGTCCTATTTGTTGTTTGCTTCACAATAAAAAAAAATCTTCAAAGTTGTGAGCATGTTCTGTAAATTTAATGATGCAAATCCTCAAACAATCCATGTTAATTTCAGGTTGTGAGGCAACAAAACACGAAAAATGTAAACGTATTTAAATGAAAAAATAGTGGCGCTAATGTCACAGTATTAAAGTGAAACAAATGCTAAAACAATTTCAATAACACCATGTTAAAAATAAACAAATAACATAAACTACAAATTGAAAAACAAAAAAGTAAAAAAAAAAGTTTCAATTAAAGTCCGTAAAGGTGATGAATTGCAAGTGATTAAACCGGTGACAAATCTTCTAATTATTAAAAATGAACTTCCTTTCACCACTTTGTATATGACAGTGATTCCGCTCCCTTTAAGAAACTCACTCACCAAATTTAAATGCCTTGCATTCTCATGCTCGGCATCAACACTTTAAAACCCACCAGGGTTAACAGTAATTCCGATATCCGACCGTGCACAACAGAAGAGGCTTGCTCCACATGTGAATGAAAAAAGTGCTTCCAATAGCGTAATAACATAAAAAACATTTCAACCATTATACTCACATCAATTCAATTACAAAAACTCCTGTTAGCGAACTGTAGTGGAGTATTGTGGTCGCAGTGGACATACGATGCAGCATCTATATCTCACCCTCACTCGCTAACTCATCAGTATCAATACGTCACATCCGATGAAGCGTCATGCTGTGGGGCGTGGCTGTACGGTAACCATCTGTGATGTATGACGCTTCACCGGATGTGACGTATCGATACTGACAAGTTAGCGAGTGAGGGTGAGATATAGAGGCTGCATCGTGTGTCCGCTGTGACCACAATACACCGCTACAGTTCGCTAACAGGAGTTTGCCTTTTTTGTGATTGAATTGATTTGAGTATAATGGTTAATGGTTTAATGGTTGAAGATTTCGCTTTTTACAATAAATGGTTTTTACGTTATTACACTATTGGAGCAATCCTCTTCTGTTGTGCACGATCGGATATCAGAAGTACTGTTAACTCTGGTGGGTTTAAAAGTGTTGATGCTGAGCATGAGAATGCAAGGCATTTAAATTTGGTGAGTGAGTTCCTTAACCTCTTGACAACTGGGCACTTAAACCCCCCTCGTGACCAGACCAATTTTCAGCTTTCAGTGCTCTCACACTTTGAATGACAATTACCCAGTCATATAATACTGTACCCAAATGAATTTTTTGTCCTTTTTTCATACAAATAGAGCTTTCTTTTGGTATTTGATCACCTCTGGGTTTTTTTTTTTGTTGCACTATAAATGAAAAAAGACCAAAGATTTTGAAAAAAAAAACGCATTTTTCTTAGTTTCTGTGATACAATTTTGCAAATTATTAATTTTTCTTCATAAATTTTGGCCACAATTTATACTGCTACATATCTTTGGTAAAAATAACCCAAATTAGTGGATATTATTTGGTCTGTGTGAAAGTTAGAGTCTACAAGTTGCAGTGCAAATCATAAAAAATTGATCACACCTAATGTACTGGTGGCCTCTCATTTCTTGCGACCCGAACAAACCAGAAAAGTAGACATTCCACGGTATTTAGTAAGATACATGGTGAGGTTTTTGATGTTGTCATTTTTTCCCACAATTCTTTGCAAAATAAAAAAAAATTTTTCCCACAAAATTGTCATTGTAAATAATAGGTTATTTCTCTCACATGGCATGTGTATACCACAAATAACACCCTAAAATACATTCTGCTACTCCTGAGTATTACAATACCACATGTGTCTGACTTTTTCACAGCCTAGCCACATAGAGAGGCCCAACATGCAGGGAGCACCATCACGTGTTCTAGGAGCATAAATGACACATCTAACTTGTTGACTACCTATTACACTTTTGAAGGTCCCGGAGCACCAGGACAAGGACACGTGACACTTATGTGGCACTGATGACAGATGGCACTGATAGTTGGCACTGATGGCACGTGACACTAATGAGGCACTGATGACAGATGGCACTAATATGTGGCACTGATGACACGTGACACTGATGTGGCACTGATGACACGTGACACTGATGTGGCACTGATGACAGATGGCAATAATACGTGGCACTGATGACACGTGACACTGATGACAGATGGCACTGATGACACGTGACACTGATAACAGATGGCACGTGACACTGACAGGTGGCACTGATGACAGATGGCACTGATACGTGGCACTGATAACAAATGGAACATGACACTGACAGGTGGCACTGGGGACAGGTGGCACTGGGGGCAGATGGCAATGGGGACAAATGGCACTGATAGGTGGCACTGGGGACAGATGGCACTGGGGACAGGTGGCACTGTGGGCATGTGTGTTTGTGTGTGTGGGCACTGTGTTTGTGTTCACACTCACACTGCAGCCGGAGGTCACTCTCCCTCCTCACACGCTGTCTCTGTGTGAGGAGGGAGAGCCGGCGATGAGAGATGATCTTTCATTGGACACTCAGATCGAGTGCTAAATGGCCGCTGTGATTGGCCATTTAGCATGATCTGTGATTGGCTGTGTTCAAGGGAGGCAGCGTGCAGAAGGGAAGTAAACAGGAGGACGTCCAGGGATGCCCTGGCAATTGAGCGCCACACTGTAGCCGTCTTTCGGCTATAGTGCGTGCACGAAGTGGTTAATGGGAGCGGAATCACTGTCACATAAGGTGTGGTGAAAGGAAGTTCATTTTGAGTATTAGAAGAATTGTCACCGGTTTAATCACTTGGAATTTATCACTTTTACGGACTTTAATTGAAACTTCTTTTTCACTTTTTTATTTTTCAATTTGTAGTTTGTGTTATTTGTTTATTTTCACTATCACATGGTGTTATTGAAATTGTTTTAGCATTTGTTTCACTTTAATACTGTAACATTAGCGCCACTATTTTTTCATTTAAATACGTTTACATTTCACTTTCACTTTAAGTGGCAGCTCTAGTGTAGTTTATTTGCATGAGAGCAGTGGTGGGACATCAAGCATAGGTGTTTGAGACTTGCTGACCAACAGTTGGATATACAAAACACGAAAAATGCCAGGGGGGGGGTGAATACTTTTGCAAGGCACTGTAAATAATATAAACTGATTTTGGGTTATTTTCACCAAAGAAATGTAGCAGAATACATTTTGGCCTAAATTTATGAAGAACAAATATTTATTTGCAAAATGTTATAACAGAAACGAAGAAATACGCATTTTGTTTTCAAAATTTTCTGTCTTTTTTCATTTAGCAAAAAATAAAAAACCTAGTGGCGATTTACATACCACCAAAATAAAGCTCTAGTTGTGTGAACACAATGATAAAAATTTAGTTTGGTTACAGTGTTGCATGACTACACAATTCAAAATGTGACAGTGCTGAAACCTGAAAAGTGGTCTGGGCAGGAAGGGGGTAAACGTACCCAGTATTATAGTGGTTAATTATATTCATATTATCTTGGAGGAAACCTATACTGAGAAACCATGGATGCTTTAATTGCTGCCTTCCTGCTAAAAATGTTAGTTCCTTGTTTGTCATATTGAACCAGTGGCTTTAGTGCTTTCTTAGCTGCTGACCTGAAACAGGTTTGTAGATCAGCAGTTCTGATTTCTCTCTTATTTTCTTAATCTGTATGCTTGTTCCACATAACTGAAGTCAGAAGGTTGTGACCCATGGCAGGCTTGTATTTATATTAGTTCTTTACACATTATGATTTCACATTACATCACATACAAGTATGCAAGTGCTAGCACCAGATAGACAACACAGACAGCATGAGACGATGTGCCAAGGAAATCACAGCTGCTTCTGCACTTCTTAGAAGCACAGCAACACATTTACTGCCTATAGCAGCAGGTACAAATATGGACATATTTCAGATTTAGGGACATGGCTAATAACAAAGTCACACATAAAGATCAGGAAAAGACATATATATACATGTCAGACTTAAACATTAACACTTAAAAAAATCACATTAATATAGACAAATAGATTCAGACCAACTCACATAAATATAGATAAATAGAAGAACTGTATCAAGAGTGTCTTGCCTAATACCATCTGCAACTATTTTTTTAAATTCAGTTCTGTTTGAAACAAAGTTATAACATACAACTATTTTATTTGCATTCTAATAAAATAAACTTGAAGAATATTAGTCACATTAAAGTAGGTATTGACCTGTCTGAGAATCCACTGAGAACAATAGAACATTCTTAATCTATTAGGTTGCTTGAGAAATCCTATATTCTGTCTAGTGTAAAATATCATTTCACGCCGAGTACAATTTCCTTTGGCAGGTTGTCATTTAACTAAAATATCACAAAATATATTTTTTTCCCAATTAACTTTTATATTCTCTCCAGCACGTTAATTAGAACCAAAGTATAGAATGCAAATTCTGGTATGTCAAAAGGGAGTCAGGCGTTAAGGCATGGACAGAAATGTTGTGCCACTGACAGTAACTCATCGAAATTACTAGAATTATTCCACCTGTAATTGGCTTCAAAAGACTTATGTTCCTTAACTCTATGGGTGATTTCATTATTCTAGTCAGATAATTACATTCACAGTAGTGACATATAGACTCTATAAAGTGTTAACACTTTGTTACCATGCGAAGGGTACTTGCATAGCTGTAAATGCTAATTGTTTACTAATGGCATACTGGAATCATGTTTTCAGATACTTAATACTTGAAGGTATGCTTTGTATTTAAAGAGCTCATTATTAACTGCTATATATATAGGACTACCTTTCTATATCTATACTTTTTTTACTTTTACTTTTTCCCATACTTGCGTTAATTCTGCTTGCTTTGATCTGTATAATAAAGTTAAATTTCAACATGTGATTACACTTAAGAGTTTTCTGTTTCTGACCAAAAACATTTCCCCTTGTATAGACACATGTTTTTTTTAATAAGAATATACACAAGCCGAGTCTCATGACTTTAATTGAATGATTTTGTAGCAAACAATTAAGTTTTAGTGTCAAAGATGGTCATTCGTACAATAAATGATGATGTTTTTAGGTAAGGTGTCAAATTTAAAATGCCATTTTAAGGTTGTTGCACAGCCATTTGATTCATTTTCAGGGACTCAGGTGATCATCAGTGCAAGAAGGATGTAGGTTTTTGTCTTGGAAACCAAGACTTAGTACAATCAACAGCTTCTGAGATTTTCAGGTGATTATTTAACATTAGCTTCTGTTGGGAGACCACATCTTCTTGTGTCCTGGAAGAAAAGTTGAGACCCATGGCACCTTTTATCTGCATTGTTCTTTAGAAAAAATATGACACAGGGTAATAACAATGTTTGATTTCAGTATAGTTAGTTTAACAAACACAAAAAGTAATTAGATGCCAAATTAAGTAGGGTTTCTGGATCCAGTTTTAACAATAACACTTGCTATACAGTCAGGTCTGGGTATTTGGAGTCTACAGATAGATACTGTTTATGATGCTTTGTAGGTGTGTAACATGCAGTTTTTGGATCAGAAGGTATAAAACAGTAGGAAGAAGCAAGTAGAGTGCCACCAACTAGGAGGAAAAACCCTCCAAACCAGCCCATGAACAAAGCTTCACCAAACTCCCATCTTGGGACAATGTCTGGAATAGTTTCATCCCAAAATTCTTGGACAGTGTCATAAGCCACCCAGGAGACTGGAGCCAAGGCACTCAGACCTGCTGTCCAAAGCAGTATGCCTCCTAGAAGTAAAAGTCGATTTTTGGACTCCTGTCTTCGATCCCCAATGTTTACACAGTCCAAGCCAAGACCACAGATGGAGAGACCGAGAATCCCAGAGCCAATAGATAAGCACATTAAAATCCTGGAAATTCTGAGTTCAGCTGACAGAGCCAGAAAGGAATCAAAGTCTTTGCATTGCATTCCTCCTTCTTCTTGAACAACACAGTTCTGCCATAAACCCATAGTCCAGTTTTCTAATTCATTCAAATCTAAATTCAAGTTTTTCCAAAGTGGCACAAATGTGGTAACGCAGGACAGAACCCATCCTGCAAGAGACAGCAAAGTTCCTCCAAATTGTATGTAAGTTCTTTTGGACAACTCCATACTTTTCAGTTATTCCTGGACAGTACAATGATATGCACTGGCCAGCTGCTATCTGGTGTCCTGAAGCTGATAGTGAAGTGATAGTTGTGCCTTTCAGCTAGTCAGTATATAAGCTCTACCTGTTAACCCCATCAGTGACATTCCAGGAAGATTTTCCTTAAAAGAAAGATTGGATTTCACATACATGGAGCAAAGATTCCAAGCAGCCATGAGTTAAGTTTATGATAAGCATTTGATCTGTTACCTTTGAATTTGCTGGGTAAAATTATATCCCAATGCCTGATGATTACAAGCCAGTGGGTGAACAAAGAAGGCTCTATGACCCCTCACCCTAAAACACAACAGTAATCATTGTGTTCAATATGGATTAATTAGATCTAAAATGTGATTAAAGCCTCCTCTGTCTGCGTAACAGGACTTCATTGTAAGAGTTCTACCTGGAACTCGGGCAACTAAAAATGGTCTAAAGAAAGTTTTTCAGCTTCAACTAGACTTTTATAGCTTTTACTTTATTAATTACTCTGTTAGTTTAAGTAACCATGATTATTGTCCCAGTTTCATTGGCAAATATGCCTGGGCATTGCCATACAAAACACAAAATAAAGCAAAGGAAAATCTTTTGTTTTCTATAGCAAACAGATGTTTGCATTTTCCAACCAAGAGATATGTATAGCCTAAAACTAGTTGCTATGGGCAACCTTGACAATTTTTTCTTCACTTTAAGGCAGGCCATAGACGGTGTGAGTTTTTGAAATGCGCACAATTCTCCCATCATCACAGACAGTGTTGACAGGGGAATCCCTCCTGCCGAGCAATTGTCTTCTCCCAGCAGCGAGTTTGGGGTGGAGAAACTAGACTGGCCTGCACAGAGTACTGACCTCAACTCAATAGAACACCTTTGAGATGAATTAGAGCGGAGACTACAAGTCAGGCCTTCTCGTCCAACACCAGTGCCTGACCTCACAAATGCGCTTCTGGAAGAATGGTCAAACATTCCCATAGACACACTCCTAAACCTTGTGGACAGCCTTCCCAGAAGAGTTGAAGCTGGTATAGATGCAAAGGGTGACCCAACTCAATATTGAACCCTAAGGACTAAAACTGGGATGCCATTAAAGTTCATGTGTGTGTAAAGGCTGGGCGTCACAATACTTTTGGCAATATAGTGTAAGACACCAATCAGTAACAAATCTGGGTATGTGCTAGGTCATTTGGGAGCTCTCACACGTGGCGGGTCCACGAACGTGTGACGTCTTTCATGCCTAATGCTAATGCCGGCTGTCAGCAAGGCTCCATGCAGCTCGAATGCTCTTTATTGTCCTGAATAATGTGAATACCTTGTGGTGTTTTTAACAGTAAAAATTTTAACTAACAGTATTTACTCTATGTGCTGCCTATGTTCCTTTTTCTCTATGACGGCTGTCTGAGTTGGATCCGAAGTTGTGGCGTTGTTATTGGGGAATATCATATGTTTAAATCCAGTGGACCATACCGATCCTATTTAGAGACACCTAGAGGGGTCCATTATTTCTCATGTGTGTTTGATCTCTGTAATTGGGGATCACAACCACCTGGTAAGAGCCTTGGTTATACAAGTGGGCACGTGTGTATGGTGGAATTCAATTCACATGGTTTGCCACCCGGTGGGATATACCATCATCTTGAGAAGAATTAGATAAACCTTCATTCCACTATATGCTTTGATTGCTATTGGCACATGGACTTGTTTCCATTTTGAACCTTCTAAATAATCAATTAATTATTTGATTGTATATTGATAACTTTTCAGTATTTCATTTCTTGCATAGTAACCAGAAGTGCACTATTATTTTTGTATATATAACCTAAAGCAAGCCAGGACTCCTATGTGATTCAAATAAACCCCTTAATCCACACTACTGTGCAAAATTAAATATAGAGAATGTACCAAAGTCCAAAAAGTTATGCAAATAACATTCTATGGGCAAATTGCTTATGTAGTGGTCGTAATATATGTATAATATGATGTTGCATATATGTTATCATTTGGCGCCACCTAGCGGTCAAGATATAACAGGACTGCATCTTTATTTTCTATTACTGCCTAGAGGTTGACATGGAAGTACTTTGTTTACCTCTGGACATTAATTTGACCTACCCATAATGCTGCTGAACTCCCATGAAGCTTAAGGGAACAGACTGCATTGTGGGAAGCCTATAAAAGGGCTGGGAGCGGCCATCTTAGCTCTCTTGGACACGCATGGCCAGCCTGGGAGGATCTGTGTGAAGTCTCCAGCACAGCGCGGCCTAGCTCCACAGAACAGCGATCCGAGCAAGGGCACTGTGATTCACCAGAGAGCTGGACTGACGGCAGGGCAAGACTGGAAAGGAGTCTGAGGAGCCTGTCAGAGTCATCTGGGAGTTCCGGACCGTTTTATAGTGTGGAGCAGAGCAGCGCAGCAGTGCCGTTCGGCCGGAGACAGAATCCTGAGCATCTGAACGGAGTCTTCTGATAACAATGTTCTGGTTGGGTGAGAGGGCTGTTGCCCACAAATTCCTTGATGCACTTTTATACACACGTGTATACAAAACAGAGTTGCTGGGACCTTTAGTTCCACAAGCAGATGAAGGAAGAATTAGTACCGAGTCCCTGGCAGCAAAGTTAGTTAAAGTGTTACACTATCAGAGTTTGGCTTTCATCTTTTCAATATACTTTTATATGGAATCATTACCCTTTGGATTACAAAAGTTATTTTGTTTGCTAGCAGAAGAAAAGAAGATAAAGAAAGACTGTGCAGGGAACACAAGGCTTTGTGTCCCCTATACTATATAGTGGTAGTGTGATATTATTAGACAGAGCTCCCAAAATTGTGGCACTATAATTTAATCAAGTTATCATTTGGTTTAGTTCAGCCAGTAAGTGCGCAGGAAATAGGACAGTGCTCAGAGTGAGAAAGATTCACTGTGGATGGATGTTCTATTTGCGTTGCTAAACCATTTATATGTTACTTCAGACATTTTATACCTGTGTTACAGTGGCGGCTGGTGAAGTTTTAGGATGGGGGGGCGCCAGACCCCGCCCTTCCTTTTTGACCTCTCCCACTTGGTGAAAATGGGCGTGATTTAAGCGAAATAGTGGGTGTGGCTCTAAGGTGGTGTGGTTAGCGTCTGAGATGAACCTGGGATGGAGGGAGAGGGAGAGAGGGACAGCAGGCCTAGATCCTACACAACAATAGAAATGTGTATTCTAGAAAGTTTAACAATCAGCAGATAAAGATACTCCAAACACCTGGTGTTAGCACTTCAATCATCCCGGCACCATGGTTGTTATGGTGTCAGGATGATTGAAGCACATTATTTCTATTATTACATTGTAATATAAAATTAAATCATTCAACTCACCATAATGCAGAATCAGTGGGAGCCCCGAGTGTTGCACTAGCCACGTCGCCTACAACCAGATGCCATCAGGCGTCCCCAGCAGTCCGTCCTTACATCAGGTGCCCCCAGCGGAGTCCCTCCTTACATGCAGCCTGTGTCACATCAAATGCGGCCTCTGTCACATAAAATGCAGCCTCTGTCCCCCCAAATGCAGCCTCTGTCCCCCCAAATGCAGCCTCTGTCCCCCCAAATGCAGCCTCTGCCCCCCCATGCAGCCTCTGCCCCCCCAAATGCAGCATGCCTGTGTCCCATTACATGCAGCATGTCGGTGTCCCATTAAATGCAGCCTCTGTTCCCATTAAATGCAGCCTCTGTTCTCCCAAATGCAGCCTCTGTCCCCCCCAAATGCAGCATGCCTGTGTCCCATTAAATGCAACCTCTGTTCCCCCAAATGCAGCCTCTGTCCCCCCCCCAAATGCAGCATGCCTGTGTCCCCCCAAATGAAGCCTCTGTCCCCCCCAAATGCAGCCTCTGCTCCCCCAAATGCAGCCTCTGCCCCCCCAAATGCAGCATGCCTGTGTCCCATTAAATGCAGCCTCTGTTCCCCCCAAATGCAGCCTCTGTCCCCCCAAATGCAGCCTCTGTCCCCCCCAAATGCAGCCTCTGTCCCCCCCAAATGCAGCCTCTGTCCCCCCAAATGCAGCCTCTGTCCCCCCCAAATGCGGCATGCACGTGCCCCCCCCAAATGCAGCATGCCTGTGTCCCCCCAAAATGAAGCCTCTGTCCCCACCAATGCAGCCTCTACCCCCCCAATACAGCCTCTGCCCCCTCAAATGCAACCTCTGTCCCCCCCAAATGCAGCCTCTGTCCCCCCCCAAAATGCAGCCTCTGTCCCCCCCAAAATGCAGCCTCTGTCCCCCCCAAATGCAGCCTCTGTCCCCCCCAAAATGCAGCCTCTGCCCTCCCCAAAATGCAGCCTCTGCCCCCCCAATGCAGCCTCTGCCCCCCCCATGCAGCCTCTGTCCCCCCCCATGCAGCCTCTGTCCCCCCCAAAATGCAGCCTCTGTCCCCCCCCCAAATACAGCCTCTGTCCCTCCCAAATACAGCCTCTGCCCCCCCCAAAATGCAGCCTCTGCCCCCCAAATGCAGCCTCTGTCCCCCCCCAAAATGCAGCCTCTGTCCCCCCCAAAAATGCAGCCTCTGCCCCCCCAAAATGCAGCCTCTGCCCCCCCCCCCCCAAATGCAGCCTCTGCCCCCCAATGCAGCCTCTGTCCCCCCCCAAATACAGCCTCTGTCCCCCCCAAATACATCCTCTGTCCCCCCCAAATACAGCCTCTAACCGCCCCCCAAATGCAGCCTCTGTCTCCCCCCCAAATGCAGCCTCTACCCCCCCAAAATGCTGCCTGCCCCCCCAATACAGCCTCTGTCCCCCCCCAATACAGCCTCTGTCCCCCCCATTCTGCACACAGCGGTACTTACCTTGGGTCTCCTGCGGTGTCCTCCTCCTCACACTGGCACCAGCATTCTTCCTGTTTCCTCTCGGGCGCAATGAGAGAGAGAGGCAGGAAGTGACATCTGACTCAGGGCAGATGTCAATTAAATCTGTAGTGCCGAGTAGTTTCCGCTCGGCGCCTGTAGTATGCATTACTATGGCCGGGCGGAAGCTACTCGGCGCTACAGAAAATGCTACAAGGCGGGCTAAACGCCCGCAAATGCAGCGCCACGTCTGCAATCTCGTGATTGCATAGACGTGTCGCTTCCTATAAGTGCACTGTGTCGGGCGTCGCACTGTGTCCGGCATCCGAACACAGTGCACTTAAGGACCTTTTTTTTCCTTTTTTTTTTTTTAAAGGGCAAGTATTAAAAAAAAATTTTTTTTTCTTTTTGCTGCCTCGAGGGGGGGGGGGGGGGGGGGGGCGGCACCCAGGCGCCCCCTATGGACGGGCCGCCACTGCTGTGTTATATACTTGTAATACAAAGTTAAGTTGACCGTCAGATTATGTTGGTCTGATGCTACAACTATTGTAATACATCCCTTTAAAGTAATTACAGTAAACAAAGATCTACTTAAGAATAACTGTGTGGGTGTTATATTTCTTTGTATTCTCAAGCAAGTGAAAACCAAAGGAAAAGACACATAGGTATAATATATTGTGCACTGTGAATTTGTTTGAAGGTTTTGTGGTTATCGCACACTATTACACGGTATGGTAATAGAGGTAGGGGTAGCTCCAAGGGTCTGGGATGGCCAGTGGGAAAATGAACAAATTAGCAGCTCCTACAGGGGTAGTGCGCTTCATGGAGGTCCCACCGAGATTTCCCAACTGGAATGCCCGAATAGGCAAGGAGAAGAAGTTATGAGCTCAGCTACGGCTACTCAGTGGAGTCAAGAATTTGGGGGTGTAGCCCAGAAGACCACCATACTGAGGCTCCCAGGAGACCAATGGTTTGATTGAAAGGTGCGGCTATTAATGCGGAAAGCAATGCCCAGCCAAGGTTGCTATTTGCTAGACTTAAAACAGAATGTCCATGAAAACTTTACTTATGCCCTCTTAGAGTGGAAAGAGACTATCCCTGCAGAGTTCCTGGGAGGAATGGTAAGCCTAGCTGAGGGCCTGCATGGAATGGTAATTCCAGTCCAAGAATCAGAAGAACCTCCACCAGCAACACCGCCAGGGAGCCCATTGGCAAGGTGTTCAGAGAGAGACAACACAAAGTCTGAGAGTCCGGGGTTAGAACAAAACTTGGAACTCAAAATGCCGCCAGCGTCTTTCTACCTAGACATGAGTCGTTTGGTGGACAGCTTGATCCAAAGTCACCAGACGTCCACAAATGAGAAGTACCAGAAGCTACCTATATTCTCCGGGAGGTTACCAAGACCAGAGGGAGAGGAACATTTTGAGAGTTGGATGGATCAGGCTACTCAGGCTTTGGAGGGCTGGAATGTCTCAGGACATTTAGCAAGAAGGCGGATAAGTGAGAGCTTGTTAAGTTCAGCAGCTGATGTTATTAGGAGTTTCCGAAGAGGGAAGCCAGATTGTGGTGCTAGAGATTACATAACAGCCCTCTATGCCGTGTACGGGAAGATCGAAAATTTACCTGATCTGATGCATCGGTTTGAGCACACCCATCAGAAAGTGGGAGAGAAGCTGTCCGCATACATTGTCCGAATAGATCAGAGTTTACATCAGATCATTCTTAAGAAGGGTATTGACCCTAGGGAGGCTGATAAGGTCAGATTGGACCGAACTTTAAAAGGGACCGAATCACCCTATTGCCCTTCGGTTGCTCTTAAGAGGTGCTGATGAAGTTCCTTCCTATCCTGAATTGATGGGGTTAGTGAGAGAAGAAGAAGCTGTATTGGAAGAAAAGAACAGGGAAACTCGCATGGCCGTGCAGAAAAGTGGAAGGGTTGCCGCGCAGTCAGCATCTGTGGAAGGTATGGAAGATGTGGATGCAGAAGAATGCTGGTGGGAAGAACACCATTCGCTTTTGAAAGAGGAGACTTTGTCAGCATCAACTCGACCACAGTTAGCTGAAGATGAACTTCCGGATAAATCTCGGTTGCAACAGACATTGCTCCGAGTAATGGGGGCACAAGAGAAGAGCGCCAGTGAGCGAGTAGATAGTCGGAGATGTTACCAGTGTGGAGATTATGGGCATCTCCGGGCCCGTTGCCCACAGAAAGAATCAAATGCTGCAATGATGAAAGAGCTGATCAGGATGTTGAAGATGTTAGTGAAGGAGCAGCCGGTGGGAAACTTCAGAGGGTCTCAGTGAAGGAGCCAGCTGAGAACCCTGCAAAAGAACGGAGCTCCAAAGGAAAAGAAAGGAGGGGAAGGAAGTCTCTGAGTCTACGGAAAAAGGACGAATGGACAAGTAACCCAACACTGGGGTCAGGGGGCCGGGAGCAGAAAGTTAATGCTTCACCAGTCACTAAAACTCCAGTTGGGCTTTGTCAAGATGCAATCGGGGAAACGCACTCTGAGAACATAGCTAAAAGTAACTCTAACACCTTGCCTAGGAATGGCGACCAAAACTTTCTACCTCAGAAAAAGAGAGTAAAGAAGAAGAACCGCCTTGTCAACAAGATGGGGCAGCCAGAGAGTTTTCCTGAGAGGCTAGTAGGACCATCTCCCATAGTGTCTGTACAGATAGAAGGAGTTTATACCCAGGCCCTAATAGACCCAGGAGCGCAAGTTACTCTGTTGTATCGAGATTTTTATTATAGACACTTAAGTCATATTCCCATCTGAAAGTAGGAGGAGCTCGAGATCTGGGGAATCGGAACCACTCGATGCCCTTATGATGGGTATATTCCTATACAAACATCCTTTGGGCCAGCGGCTGTGGGAAAAGAGGAAACCTTTGACACTTTGGTGGTAGTGTGCCCCAGGCCCCCAGGAGCCGGGCGGAATTCCATACTGGTGGGAACGAATACGGATTTAGTGCAGAGACTGCTGTTTGCTGTCTTAGACACTGAAAGGGGTGATGGTCGCAAGATCCACCCACAGTTACAACAAGCCTACCGTCGAGTGGTCAGAGCGAGAGAAGCCCCGAGAGAAGAAGTGGGGCGGTTGTGGAGCTTTGAGAGTAAAGTTAGGACACTAGGGCCGGGAGAGGTTACTCAAATGAAGGCTACTGTGAAACTAAAGGGGGATCAACCGGGACCATTTATAGTTCTGGAAACGGATGAGAAAATCCAAGCAAGAGGCCTGGAGATGGTTCCTGAATTGGTTCCCACTCAGGATCTGTACAAAAGAAGGAAAGGACTGCCCATCTGACTGAAGAACGTGACGGACCAGCCCATTACGCTGAGGCCTTGGATGCTAGTGGGACAAGTCAGTGTTGCCAATCCTTTGCTCCCAGAAGAGGTGAAGGGTGAGAAAGATGGTCAAGGTCTGAGAAAGGAGTTGCAGCACTGTGCAGAGAATTTGCCTTCCCAGTGGCAGGAAAGGGCGAAATCCCAGTTGAAGAGGTGGGAGAAGTTGTTCGCTCAAAATGATTTTGACGTGGGGTGTGCCAAGAGCGCTAAGCATACGATTTGCCTTCAGGAAGACAAGCCATTCCGAGAAAGGGCTGGGCGAGTACCGCTTAGTGATCTGGAAGACCTACGAGAACAACTAGCTGAATTAAAAAGGACGGGGGTGATTCAAGAATCTAGGAGCCCATACGCTTCCCCCATTGTAGTAGTGAGGAAGAAGAATGAATCCCTTCGTATGTGCATTGATTACCGCACCCTAAACTGGCGTACAATACCCGATCAATATACCACCCCTCGCATTGAAGATGCGCTATAGTGTCTTACAGGGGCCAAGTGGTTCAGTGTGTTGGACCTAAAGAGCGGGTATTGCCAAATTCCTATGCATCCGGCGGATCAAGAAAAGACAGCATTCATATGCCCATTGGGGTTTTACGAGTTCAGCCGAATGCCTCAAGGATTGTCGGGGGCCCCCGCCACTTTCCAACGACTTATGGAGAGGACGGTCGGAGACATGAATCTAGTGGAAGTTTTGGTGTATCTGGATGACATCATCGTGTTTGGGAAGACCCTTGAAGAACATGAGGCCCGCTTAGGGAAGGTGTTCTCCCGGCTACATGAGGAAGGGTTGAAGCTGTCGTTCGAAAAATGTCAGTTCTACCGGACCTCAGTAACTTAGTAGTGTAGTGTCAGCCGGAGGAGTTACTACTGACCCGAAGAAGTTGTAAGCTGTTACCAGCTGGCCCCGGCCAAGAACCGTAACGGAGTTGAGATCCTTTTTGGGGTTCTGCTCTTACTACAGAAGGTTCGTAGAAAAATTTTGCCACTATTGCCCGACCCCTTAATGAGTTGTTGCATAAGGTGACGGAGGAGGACGATGGGTCAGGGTTGTAAATGAAGAAGAGCGGTGCTCGAAGGAAAGGGGAATCTGTACAGGATCAGTGGACTCACCTGTGTGAAGAGGCGTTTAGGAGGCTGAAGAACCTGACGGAAGCTCCTGTGCTGGCTTATGCTGACCCCAGTTTGCCTTATGAGTTACATGTAGATGCCAGCAGAGATGGACTGGGAGGGGTGTTGTATCAGCATCAGGCTGGGAAGTTGAGGCCTATAGCTTACGTGAGCAGGAGCCTTGACCCCTCGGAAAAGAATTATCCGGTGCATAAGCTGGAGTTTCTGGCCCTCAAGTGGACGGTGGTAGACAAATTGAGAGACTATCTATATGGGGCTGACCCCTTAGGGTGACCCACAACCAGAGCGGTTCAACAGGACTTTACTGAATATGTTTGGAACTTTTACCGTCTGACAAGAAACAGCATTGGGGAAATCACATTGCAGAGAGTGATGTTACTGGGTATTCCCCATATCATTTGATGTTTGGACGAGAAGCCAGGCTCCCTGCTGATTTGATGTTTGGTATGTCTTTGGATGATGTCCCTTTGTCCTCACACAGGGGGTATGTAGATCGATTGAGAAAGAATCTACAACAAGCCTATGAACAGGCAGTAGAGCATGCTACCATCAGAGAGTCTCGGAACAAACGGAACTTTGACGCCAGAGTGAAAATTCATGACTTGCAATCAGGAGATCGAGTTATACTCAAGAATCTGGGTATACCGGGAAAGCACAAGTTGGCGGACAGATGGAAGTCGCATCCTTTCATTGTATGCAGAAGAATCCCTGGGTTGCCAGTATATCAGATTTGTCCAGAAGGAGAGTCGGGGCCCAAGAAGATGTGGCATAGAAACCATTTGCTGCCACTGTCGTATGCTGTGAGAATTCCAGAAGCTGTTCAGACATCTCCTGAAAAATTGACACCGGCTGGCACCCGTTCAAAAGTTGCCAAGTTGCAAGAAACTGATGGAAGTGATGAGGCTGGGGATGACATGCCAAGGTTCTAGGTGTAGTCCTAGACTCTGAACTCTCCTTCAAGCAACACATCCAATCACTGTCCAAATCCTGCCGCCTCAACCTCCGCAACATCTCCAAAATATGCCCCTTTCTAACCAATGACACAACAAAGCTGTTAATTCACTCGCTGGTCATCTCTCGCCTTGACTACTGCAACTCCCTTCTCATTGGCTTACCTCTACATAGTATATCACCTCTTCAATCCATTATGAATACCGCTGCCAGACTCATCCACCTTACCAATCGCTCTGTGTCTGCCACTCCTCTCTGTCAATCCCTCCACTGGCTTCCGCTCGGCCAAAGAATTAAATTCAAAATTCTAACAACTACGTACAAAGCCATCTACAATTTCGCCCCCAGCTATATCACTAGCTTAATCTCTAAATACCAACCTACTCGCTCTCTTCGTTCCTCTCAAGACCTCCTGCTCTCTAGCTCTCGTCACCTCCTCCCATGCTCGCCTCCAGGCCTTTTCCAAAGCCTCTCCAATCCTATGGAAGGCCCTACCCCAATCTGTCCGCTTATCTCCTACTTTATTAGCTTTCAGACGATCCCTTAAAACCCTTCTCTTCAGAGAAGCCTATCCTACCCACACCTAACAACTGTATGTTCATTTTTTCCATCAGCCCATCCCCCACAGTTATTACCTTTTGTTTCCACTTGACCCTCCCTTCTAGATTGTAAGCTCTAACGAGCAGGGCCCTCTGATCCCTCCTGTATTGATTTGTATTGTAAGTGTACTGTCTGCCCCCATGTTGTAAAGCGCTGCGCAAACTGTTGGCGCTCTATAAATCCTGTCTAATAATAATAATAATAATAATAATAATAATAATAATGGGTATTAGTATTCAGAGGACTTAAATTCAGGATCATTATCAGGAAATGGAGACTTAGGATCAGTCAATGATGTGGTGTCTTTACCTGCGGAATTATGGATGGAGGAGGAAGGTGGAGAAGCAGAAGCAAGGCCTGAAGCCATTGATACTAAAAAACCAACTGGAGATTTGAGAGATTTCCTTGAAGATGCATTGTCCTCTTTGGAGAAGTTAAAGTTACAATGGACTTTGGAAAGTGAAGTACAAGGCTCATTGGATGATATCAACACTCCGATCAGTGAGGAAGATAAAGCAGAGGATTCGACCAAACAGGAAGAGGATTTGGGGCCGATGAAGTTAAGGCGGAGAGTACATCCTCCAAAAAGACTCACTTACGATACGCTGGGGGAAAGTTCTGAATAACCAGTCTCCAACGCTCGTCGAGCTGACCCGGAGGTTCTGCCACCTGTTGTTAATCAAGTAGGCAATGGATCTGCCTTGACCTCTGACACTATCGGGTTAAACATGAGGGTTGCTCTGGCCTAGTCAAATCTTCATCTGGAAATTACACCTGAAATATGTCAAGTAATATGTGAAAGTTAAAAGGGCGAGAAAATAGTTTGCTTGTGTCAGATAATTTTTCCTGGTATCTTTGGGGACCAAATAATTCAAGCAGGGGGAGTGTGTAGCGGTCGTAATATATGTATAATATGATGTTGCATATATGTTATCATTTGGCGCCACCTAGCGGTCAAGATATAACAGGACTGCATCTTTATTTTCTATTACTGCTTAGAGGTTGACATGGAAGTACTTTGTTTGTTTACCTCTGGACATTAATTTGACCTAACCAGAATTCTGCTCAACTCCCATGAAGCTTAAGGGAACAGACTGCATTGTGGGAAGCCTATAAAAGGGATGGGAGCGGCCATCTTAGCTTTCTTGGACACGCATGGCCAGCCTGGGAGGATCTGTGTGAAGTCTCCAGCACAGCGCGGCCTACCTCCACGGAACAGCGATCCGAGCAGTGGCACTGTGATTCACCAGAGAGCTGGACTGATGGCAGGGCAAGACTGGAAAGGAGTCTGAGGAGCCTGTCAGAGTCATCTGGGAGTTCCGGACCGTTTTATAGTGTGGAGCGGAGGGTGAAGACACATCTCAAATTTTGCCAGTTTCTCCTTCAAATTTATTCACTTCTTGTCACATAGCCAAACAGGAAGTGAGGATAAAACCCTACCAATGTCTTTCTTTGGGGACACACAGGTCAATCTAAATAGTTTTCCCGTGAGGTAAATTGCACTTTTTGCTCTGTACACCCCAAATTATTAGGTATCTTGGACTTTGGGGTTTATTTACTAAAGGCAAATCCACTTTGCACTACAAGTGCAGTTGGAAGTGCAGTAGCTGTAGATCCGAGGGGGACATCCAAAGAAAAAAAAAAAAAAACAGCATCTTTGCTTCTACATGATTGGATGATAAAATCACCAGTGCTTGCCCTCAGTTTTACAGAGAGTACACTTGTATTGCAGAGTGGATTTGACTTTAATAAACCCCAAAATACCTAATAATTTGGGGTGTACACAACAAAGTACTAGAATGCAATTTGCCTAATGGGGATGCTAGTTAGATTGACCTGTGTATCCCCAAGGAAAGACATTGGTAGGGTTTTACCCTCACTTCCTGTTTGGCTATGTGACAGGAAGTGAAGCCAATTTTCAGAAAAGGGACACAAAGCCCAACCTAAAAAAGACAAGCAGGGGTTCTAACACTCACTTGGTTCCCTCAAATGCTCACAATTAGAATAGGTTTGTCTTGAGCTAGATTTTAGCTCCTTGCTCTAAATCAGTGGTTCTCAACCCTGTCCTCAAGTACGCCCAACAGGCCATGTTTGCAGGTTTTCCTTCATCTTGCACAGGTGCTTTAAATCAGAGTCAATGGCTTGATATTTTGGACAGCTATTTTACTTAAGATAAATTCCAAAAACATGTCCTGTCGGGGGTACTTGAGGACTGAGGCTGAGAACCACTGCGCTAAAATGGAAAATTGAATACTTACCTCTCTGTAATTTTCCTTTCCTGGTGCCTATCCATGGCAACATACGCACAATCCATGCATATGCTACCATGAAGGCACCAGGAAAGTAGCTTTTAGACAAATCACCTTTTTTTGTTTTGCCATCCTAATCAGCCTAGTTAAGCTGCAGCTGGGAAATTTGTTGCATGAAAATTGTTTGGGGGGGCATTACCTGGATTGAGCATGCATCTGCTAAACAAATTAATAACAAAACACATAAACATAAAAATTTGCTACAAATTTTATTGGTCAACAATACAGGACTTGGAAAAGAGCAAGGAAAGCAAAAACACATGTATGTTAATTTGAGACACTAACAGGATATGGTTTTGATGTCTGACCATTTTGCAGAGGAAATGCATAGGAGTTAAAAGTACTGCGCCCACAAACGGACAGTCTCTTAAGGATTTAAACATTTATTAGTCACAACATCTAGGAAGATTTTGCAAAATAATGCAGCACAGACAATTAAATCAAAGAGAAACAAACAACCTACAAACAACAAACATTGACAACATCAAAAATATTTCAGTAAAAAATATCCCCCCAAAAAAAGAAAAATTAAACAAATGTAAATAATAATTGATCTAAAACACATCTGTTTTGCAAAGACATAACAAACTAAATACATGTGTTACAAACTCTATCAGGACACCCAAATGACACACACACAATGAGGCAATTGACAACACATGCACAGTCCATGAAACACACAAAATGCAAGTTCATCTAATGTAGAGACAGAACTTCAAAGTGGGTACACCTGTTAAGGATGTCCTTAAATTACTAACCCGAAAAACACACCCTCTGAGCATGCCCAGAAAAATCCAAGTGCTGTTCACACACAAAAAGGACAAAAAAAACCCAAAGTCCCTAAGCATGCCCAGACGAACCCAAATGCTTTTAGCAAAAAAAATAAGCCACCCCCTGTCCAAAATTAAGCACATCATCCAGCATGCTACAAAATTACAGATGGGGAAAAAAAACACCAGTCCAGGGGGGCAAACAAAGAGCCTAACATGGACAAAAGTTATACAACAAATACCATTGCAGTCTATCGGAACTGACTTGTTAATTTTGCTAGTCCCCACTTGGCTGGCTTATATTCTAGTTATTGAACTTAAAATGGGTATGGGGGTCAGGTCCCACCCTAAGGGACATATATCAATGTCACCAATTTGGACAACCCCAAAAACGAAACAAGGAGAAGTGCCTTTAAAAATGCAAAATTGCTTAAAGCTAGTAACTTGGGGGGGCTTACTCTGCCTGTAAAGTGGTGCATCTGTAGCATGTATCCAAAATGCTGCTTCAAAGATGTATGGCTTTAGAGAAAACTTAAAAATCTACATTGCAGCTGCAAAATTTTAACCCAAAACAAATAGCCTGCCCCCCCCCTTACATACAAGGTCATTTGGGTCTGTTAAGGCTTAAAATGAGAACCCCCACGTGAAAAATACCACCCCAAACTAAAAAAAAATCTGCCCCTCCCACACACTAACAAACCCCTAGCCAAACACACAACAAGCAAGCCCATGAAAGGGGGTGGATGCTGGGAGGCAGGAGGGGCCTCGGCACCCCAAAAGTCAACCACCTTGTTCCCATATTCAGGGGGACAAGGGCCTCCTCCACACAACCCTAGGCTGGGGTTGTAGGGGGCTGCAGACACAGGGGTCTTTACAAAATGTGGAAAGCCCTTTTAAACTAGTGGGTACAAGGTGCTTTGTGGTTGGTATTGGGCCCCAAAGGCAGCCAGCTATGTTGAGTGCATGTGGCCCTGTATGGTTCGGGAGGGGGTTGGGCGATCGCTCATCTCACCCCTTTCCTAGCTGGCCCTGTTGTATGCTCTGAAAAAGGATGTGGTTTGGATTGGTGAAGGCAGCTCACAGCCTTTTGAGAATAGAGTGGAGTGTGGAGTTCCCCTTTAAAAGCAAAAGCTAGCCCATGGAAATCCAAGGGATTAGAGGGGGGAGACAGGAGCATTGGAGAATTGAGTGTGGAGTTCCCCTTTAAAAGCAAAAGCTTGTCCAGGGAAATCTTAAGCATTAGAGGGGAAGCTTAAAATGCCCTTCTAGGAGGAGCTAGAGGAGCGAGAGTCTTTTTACATAATTTCAACAAGGTGCATGTGACATGTTGGCAACATAACATGCTAACATGACCTGTGTGCAAATCTCCTTAAAAAATACATTGCTTGCTTGTACTTTCCTTTTTGCTTTTATCTTCTCTTTGTCTAATGAGTCAATGGTATATATGTAAGTATTTTACGTCATTACATTATCATCTATGATATAATTGGGCTCCAAATCATACACCACTGTTGCCCATACCATAATGATTTTTGTACCCATTATATTTATTCATATTTATGTTACAGATATTACAATAAATACACCCATTTATAAAGCTCCCCTGAAGAAGAAAAAAAGTACATCTCAATGCGGCTTTCCGAAACATGTCAGGATACATGCTGTGCAATTCAAAAAGAGTTTAACTCACTATGAGCAAAATTTGGATTAACAGCTTGGGTGATATAATTATGTATATATGAAAATCCATTTTTTTGATCTTCATCATTGACGTACTTTTGTAATGTGTATAATTTTGAACTTTTTTCATATAAAATTCTTTTACATTTGTATACCAATAAAGTTGGCATTATTTTGCCTTTTATACTTACCTACTCTTCACTACTATTATTCTTCCCTGCCCTATAAAGTCCAAAGGGGCATCCTCTGGATGCATTCTCCTGCATCTTTCTCTATATAACATGCTAACATGACCTGTGTGCAAATCTCCTTAAAAAAATACATAAAGGTGAACCAGCGTAAATTTTTTTTTAAAGTTTAGAGGTGCGCCCATTAAACCCATGAAATTGCATGTATGTTGCTTAACATTTACTAAGATTTTGGCCGCGCAGTGAACAAACTCATGTAAACGAGCGCAAATGCCGCTTGCGCATGCTCACTGCTTACATTGATCTCAAGCACTTCTAAACGTACTTGCAGGCACAGCAGGCTTTCTCTGAAAAAGATACTCATTCTATTTTGGCCATATTTGTTACTTGGGCAGTTGTTACTAAACTTCCTCACATCACCCCATAATATTGACACCTCCATCTTCTGTCAATATTGAATTGGAGATGCTGTGCGCCATGTCCATAGTGGCGCACAGATTGCATTCTCCCGTGCACCGAGATCGCTATAGTAAATGGGGAATTCGCGCTCTGTTACCGGCGCACCATTTCGTAAATATGAAAATGTGTGTTGCGCCTTGCCATGCGCCTCTACTGATGGCTCACGGCTTTCGTAAATCCCCCTAATCAAAATACATTCTCTGAATAAAGTGCGTCATTGCCTGTGCCAAACATCCAACAAATCCAATATAGAATCTATACGTCAATTCAAAAGAAATGATCTTCAGTGATTTTAGCATTCAGTGCATCCCTTTCCTCCTTTTGTAAATTATGTTTTTTTTTTTGTTTGTTTTTTATGGATGTGCTTTAATGATGCACTACAGTCAGACCCAAAAATTCTGCATGTAAACTGACTTAGGTGACCCAATGAGTTTGCTACCTCTATTCATCCTGGTCTTTATCTATTGCACAGAGATATCCTACTGGTTAAATGTATACAGTAGCTGCTGGTAATCTCCTCAGAGTGCCGGTGCGTTCTATGGTTTTATCAATGCCCACTCCATGAACCCAATAAAAACCATGCACCTCTACTCAAGCCTATGTGGAAAGCTGAGAAAAAAGGGGGGGGGGGGTTGGATCGCGCTAAAACAAATTGGTGATCATACACATCATCACCAAACCAAATATTTAGAACTAAGTGAAGAGTTCCCCTTTCCCCGTGGAGCAAGCACGCTTTTTTCTTCTCACAGCAAAAATTTATGTTTTTTGGGACTTTTTTAAGATATTTTCATGTCACTTGGGTGATTTATTTTTTTATATATGGACTTTTTATTACCACTCTGAACATTTTTTGGATTGATTATTCATTTGACATGTGTTTTGTATATTATGTATACACTAAAGGGGAACTCTTCACTTAGTTCTAAATATTTGGTTTGGTGATGATGTGTATGATCACCAATTTGTTTTAGCGCGATTAAACCCCCCCTTTTTTCTCATTTAATTTCACTGTGTTTGTGTTACATAGAGGAATCGCAGCTTTAATTGTTATTGTTTATGTATTTCACCGTAGCGCAGTTATTCCCCTCATCTTTCCTATGTGGAAAGCTGCACAACACAGAATCAAATACTGCAGGCCAGTCCAGAAAATGTGTATAATGTCGGCTGAATCAGAATGGAATGCATTATATGAAGCCCAAACTATGTTGCAATGACTGGATTTATAACAGTTTGAATTTCTCTTGGATTGAATTACCAGTTGCCTAATAGAGTTTACCCATTTAATAGAGCTGTTGTGGCCATATGCTGCAGGCCAGTCCGGAAAGTGTGTATAATGTCTGCTGAATCAGAATAGAATTTATTATGTGAAGCCCAACTTATGTTGCAATGAGTGGATTTACTGACAGTTTGAATTTCTCTTGGATTGAATTACCAGTTGCCTAATAGAGTTTATTCTTGAATGGAGTTGCTCTTTAAAGCAGATAAAAATACTGTATATAAAAAACTGACTACAATGGTACGTGTTGTTTGGGATGACGGTTAATTTTTTAAATCAATGTCTTCAAAACATAATCGGGTTAAAATAAAATATCTTTTAAAAGCTTACTTTGAACAGATTTGAACTATTAGGCTAGTTATACATGAATAAAGGCAAATGATGGTCACACACACACAATTATGAGGTCATAACTTCATTTACTCATAGGGAGAAAAGCAGAGACCACTTTGAGGAAAAGATCATTGGTCTCAAAATAGCCTTTTCTTTGTGTAATATCAAATGAAACTCCTTACAGGACAAAGTGGATAACAGACCTTTCACACAAAGTGTTAGTCACAAGAGAGAAGGGAGCCTCTCTTGTGACTAACACTTTGTCTGAAAGGTCTCAGTTATCCACTTTGTCCTGTAAGGTGTTTCATTTGACATTACACAAAGAAAAGGCTATTTTAAGATAACAACACGAAGGAAGAAACCCTGAATAGTTTAAAAAAGGATCTAGAAACACAATTCAAAATTTTGATCCCATAGCTGAAGTAGAGGCCCAACAGGTGTAGCAACATGTGCAACCCCCTGTAATAAAGTATGAATTAGAAAAGTTTTAGACAGGGCAGACACCTGATTTTGACTGTGCTAAAAGTCAAATGTTGTCCTACTTCTAACTTAAGGAAAGAACTTTGCCCACTAGAAAGACATGTAGAGGAAAACCCCCCAGAGGCTCATACCAATGAAAATAGGGTTTCCATGGTCATAACAATCTCACAGGAAATAAGTTTACGAGCTTTAACCTGTTGCAGCCCATATAATACACATATTCAGTGGCAAAGAGGCCATGCCCACACGCAGCACATATGCACCATGGGCAGCAGAGCTTTCTGTGCTGGGAGCATGCAGTGAGACAGTTTTTGGTCCGTACTAATGATTAGGAGTTGATGGAACTGGTTCCCAATCATGTGACCACTGACAGCCAATCACAGTGGTCACATGATCAGCTGATCCTTCCTGCCCCCCCCCCCCCCAGGTGCACAGACCCTTATAAAGGGGTTCCAGGGCTGGGTGGGAACCGAGCCCAAAAATGCCCTTATCTCCAAAAATTGGCATTCAACAGCCAAACCGACAATATTGTTAACCCAGAAGCAGGGTGCAGGGTTGAGTCTAATGAAAACGCATCAGGTTGATCTTTCAGAAGCCACAGTGTGCCACTAAAAGAAAAAATTTAAGTAGTGTACTACATTCTCCAAGACCAATCTGAAGCTATAAGAATGATTGGAATTTCCATGCATTTTATCTACTGAAGAAAAAGTTGCAGCAGACGAAAGACACAATCAAGGCTGATACAACAAAGACTGATATTGTGATTTGCATCCATACAAAATAAATGGGCGCAAATCGCACTGCACAGAATTGCATGCGATTTGAACAGGAATATGGTGCGATTCCTGTCCAAATAGCATGCGGTTTCCCCACCGCTCCTGTGTGAACCCAAGCTTGTCATAGTGATTTTGGGCCTGAGTTCAGAGGAGTAAGAGGAAACCTCCCTGCATGACGGGTTCCACCAGCTCAGGCTCCCATCTGACTGTGGACATCTGTGGCTTCTCATGTTTCTCATGGCTTTGTTCCTCCCAGCCTCCCACTGTATCAGATTGCCGATCCCCCGCTGTCAGACAAGCTGATTCACTGGTCTGTGGGTTTTAAATCCCTGTGGTTTCTCTCCTTTTCTGACAGTACGGACTAAACAGCTTCTATTTGGTCAGCGCCGTTTATGTGATGGTGCACAGATGTCCACAATCGAATGGGAGCTGGTGAGAACAGTCATACAGGGAGGTTTCTCCCACTGCTCCTGTGTGAAATTCATTATGAGAAACCTGGGCTCACACAGGAGCAGTGTGGGAAACCGCATTGCATTCCTGTTCAAATCACATGCAATTCTTTGCAGTGTGATTTGCGCCCATTCATTTTGTATGGACAAAAATCGCAACGTATTGGTTTCGGTATCGGGAGCATTTTCACGAGTACGAGTATTCGTGAAAACACTCGTTATCGGCATCAATGTATCCCTAGTGCTCACTATTTCAAGATGTTGACTGGAAGCATTAATTATTCATGAGAACAACAAGCCAGGACAGACAGAGCATCTAGAGCGTCACCCCAATTCAGAAGGCTGGTGATCAAAGAGACAATCTTCCAAGATAGGGTAAAAAAAAAAAAACTGCCTAATGCCGCGTACACATGGTCGGAATTTCCATCAGAAAAAGTCCGATGGGAGCTTTTCATTGTATATTCCGACCGCGTGTATGCCCCATCAGACTTTTTCCGCCGAAAATTCAGACGAACTTAGATAGAGAACATGTTCTATATTTTTCCAACGGAACAAATTACTATCGGAAAAACTGTATGCTGTTCCGACGAGATTAGCAGAAGGAAACCAAAGGGTGGTGCACTGGCTATTGAACTTCCTTTTTCTAGTGCCGTCGTATGTGTTGTACATCACCGCGTTCTTGACAGTCGGAATTTGGTGTGACCGTGTGTATGCAAGACAGCTTGAGTGGAAATAAACCGTCAGAGATTATTCCGACAGCAAAACCGGTCATGTGCACGGGGCATCAGAATGCCAGGGACAGAAGCCACTATGATAGAGACAATTTAAAGTGTAAGTAAACCCCCCCTATCGTTTTCAGCCAAGGAAGCTACCATCTTTGCCTCTGTTTAATCTACAACTGCCATGATGCTGCACATGTGATCACTTATGACACCAGACATTGGATGGTTTGACAGTTTGGTTGTGAGCACAACCAATGGGAATGTTATTGCTGGAAATGAAACTGTTTTATGGATGGGTTTACTTCCGCTTTAAGTCGAAGATTTACCTGGATATATTGTCCAGCGAATGACTGGATTTTTCCACGTAAGAATGTTCCATTGCAAAGATCTGAACTGCTTGGAAGGTGGACTGGATTTTAACAATCCCACAATCATCTGCAGTGTAGGAAAAACTGATGGTGAAATTATAGCTGTCGAACTTGACTCTGCAGTTTCATAAACTGCTCCTCAGGCAAAAAGGTCTCGGCTTAAAAGGTATTCAGGAAACTAACCAAGTACTTCAAGCAACATATCAGAATCAGAGCTGACATCTCAAAGTGCATGATCCATCTGAAGTCTTCCAGGGTCTGCACTAAGATGGGCTTATTGTAGTTGGGGGTCAGAAAAGTCTAGGTACACAGTAGCAGATTGTGCAAGTATCCAATGCTTGAAATGTGTCTGAGACAAAGGAGACCAAAAAATTGATGCAAGAACCTTTTGAGAACACGTTCAGAGATTAATTAAGACCAAAGACAAGGGCAACCAACTTATAGTGGTTGTCTCCCACAGCAAAGCAAAGAAATTGCTGATGGCCTGCTAAGAAAGAAATGTGTAAATGCTTTATGAAGATGGAAACTAAGACCTTTCCATGATGAAGGGAGGCATGCACTGATAGAATAGATTCCATCCAAAATGATGGAGGGCTTACAAAGGATTTGAAAGCTTTAAATCCATAATAGAATCAACACCCTAGTTTGGATTTTAGAGCTGTAAACAGGTTTGCATTTAAAAGCCTTGAATTCTTCCTTTTACTTTTCTCATTTTCCAGAGCCCTATTGACTTATATCTGTTAGACTTTTCCCATTGTTGTTGCATAGGGTGTCATTTATATTTCTCTACGTCAATACTCTCGGTTGCAGTACAGTTTGGTGCTGAACGATTATTTACAATGGCGATTTTTCTCTTTCTTTTTAATGTTATTTATTGCTGCACCTGTATATCTGTGTTCCCTGATAGCTTTTACCGGTGTTGATATGGCAAATGATATATGATTCCTTGGATGTCTGTATTTCCTCAGTTCAGTCTGAGTCTTTATTTGAAACACCTTTCTTGTTCATACTCACATTTTTGCATACTGTATCACATTTGATATTTTGCAATAAAACATTTAATTTAAAAAAAAAAAAAGCCTTGAAACCATTTAGTTAGAAGAATGGAAATGATAATCTCCTGGAGCAGCAAGCCCTGAACAACTAAAATGAAGTCTAACATATGACACTGGGACACAGACAGACGCAAAGCTAAGAAATTAGATGGAGGTCAAAGATTAAGCTCTACTTCAAATATTCGCTCCAGCAACCATGCATTGGCTGTACAAGCTTCCCAAAGCTCCTTGACAACCAATATGCATCTTCCTACCTGGTGAAGGTGGACCAGCATGTGATAGGTTGTATTCCTTGTATTGTTACAGAGGCTTAGAGTAGCTGGTGTAAATGCTCAGTGTTACCATCTAGGGTTACGTTAATGAATTTGTCCAGCAAAATGCTAAAAAGACAGCCCCCCACAGAGGGTTGAAGTAACTAGGCCGACTTTCACTGCTAAGGCTCTTTCACGTGGGTAGCCAGGAGGCAGTTGAGCCATGGTTTTAGCTCCCCCAGACCACCTACCTAAATTCTACCATTACAGCTGGAAAAGGCTGTATGTTTTGCTTTGCAGCCACCACAATTGTAACTCGGCTAGGTGTTTGACAGGTGGCACTACCTGTTAAAGATGCTCATTAAAGTCAAATAGAGTGTGCTGCAAAACACAAGTCAAGCACTTGACTCGAAGCTGCACTGCAGTATTTTAGCACAAAATCCAGCTTGGGATAAAAAATAAATAAATCATATTCAGGAAGTGGCAGGATCGCCTCCTAAACCTTTCACAGCTGCTGCTCTTCCCCCTCTGAAAAGCAATCACAGATTGCTTTTCAGAAAGTGGAAGACACTGTGAAAGAAGCCCTACTCCGCCAACTAGCACATAAGCTAGAGTGTCCCGGGGATCTGAACAGAAGGAAGGTTATGAAGACATAGCTCAGCTAGCAACCAGTGCCACGTTGCACATATAACTAAACAGGGCAATTGTCTGTTTAATGCAATCAATGACTGACAACACCAGTAGCTGGCAGATTCCTGCATTGCGATTAAGACCAAATTTTGACAAATTCTGGAAAATAAGTATTTCTGTGCAACAACAGCTGGGTATATTAACTGAGGTGACTAATCAAATCAACCTGCTGGCTGTGAGTTGCTGCTGTGCATGTGACAAATTCATCCTTCCTTAACATCTGTTGGGATGTAGTAGAGTCAGAAGCCATATAGTAGACTTTTGTTGTTGCCAAGCATTCTGGACTCCTTTCACATCCTGTATGATACAGAGTAGTGTTGGAGCCTAATTATCACCAGTAAGGTGCATACACACTTATATCCTTGCCATGCTAAGCTTGCGTTTATCCTGTCTTCTAAGATGCTAGCTTACAAGATCTTATTGTAGGGGACAATGCAGAAAATGGTGGTTGTCAAGTCTTTTCAGCCAATAACGAATACTGTGGGTCAATTGGTTGCTCCACCGGCAAAGAAAAACAAAATATCCAGAGGAGGGATACCATGTAAATTGGTGGTTCTGCAGGATAAAGTAATTATTTGTGAGGGTCAGATTGCTATCTCCTGTGCATAGGAAGACTGCTGGTCAGTTCACTGGTTACAAGGAAGCTGCATGTACACAGACAGCATTATCTGCACCTGCCAAACATTTAGGATCATCAATGTCTGGCATGAATCTACCATTAGCTGTTGATAGTATAAAATCTTCCAAAAACTTACAAAAATCAACCAAAAACTTTAATGTATTTTAGTGGGATTTTATGTGGTAGACCAACCAGAATTTTTTACAAATAAATATCTTAACAGTGTGACGTTCATTTGTATTCAGCCCCTTTTGAATCAATACTTTGTAGAACCACCTTTCGCTGCAATTACAGCTGCAGATCTTTTTGGGGATGTCTCTACCAGCTTTGCACATCTAGAGAGTGACATTTTTGCCCCTTCTCTGCAAAATAGATTCTCAATTGGATTTAGGTCTGGACATTGACTGGGCCATTCTAACACATGAATATGCTTTGATCTTTATTTTTTACAGATTTCAACAATATAGATTTTACAATGTGTGCTAAATTATCCAAAATGTTTTTTTGGATTTTGTTTTTTTTTTGGATTTTGAGTTTCAAGTTACCACAATAACCTTAATAATTTTTAGTGTTTTAATGAACCTTAATGAGGTTGGTGTCCCTTGTTAATTAGACATAGGGGGGTTATTTTAAAAAGGCCAAATAATTTTTCACTACAAGTGCAAATTGTACTTGGAATTGCCGTGAAAGAGCATTTGGAAGTGCATTCGCTGTGGATCCGAGGGGCACATGCAAGGAACCCCCCCCCCAAAAAAAAATTACTCTTGCACATGATTGTATGGTAAAATCAGCAAAGCTTCCCCTCATTTCAGATCTTCCAACAAGTGCACTTGCAGTGCAATTTATCAAGTACTTTGCACTTGAATTGCAAAATGATTTAGCCTTGTGTAAATAACCCACATATAGTCTTTTTGACCTGTACCTGCCTACTCATAAACCAAATGTCCGTTTTGAATCAAAACACATAGTCAATAATGTAAGGTAACGAAAATATCCATTTATTTGGGTCAAAACTGAAATGAGGAAGGCAACACTGGAAACACTTTTGGAATGTGTGAAGCCTTTTGTCCCCCAGGACACACATCAAGTTAGAGGACAATAAAATTGGTATCTTGCGCCTAGGAAGCACAGGGAGCACAGTCAGAAGTCAGACCAGACAGAAGCCAGCCAATCACTTTCGAGTCTTCCGTGGAGCCTTCCCTGCACGCTGCCCTGCAGCCTTCCTTCCACGCTTCGCTGCAGCCTTCCTTGGAGCCTGTGCCTCTGGTGGTGTACTTGGGGCAGGAGGAGGAGGAGGAGTAGCAGGAGGAGTGGCATTATCTGCAATATATGATTTTGCAGTAAGCTCCCCTCTCAAGCCCTTCTGATAGGCTTGAAAAATTAGACCCTCACAGAGGAGGTGTTGCCCCTTTTGTAGTTCCAGCAATCTGGTGGCCATATAGGTTCCATACACCTCTTCCGCATTGGGTGGTGTGCTGAGGATTTGGCTGGCTTCGCGAATGAGGGCTAGTGATTCCTCCTCTGTTCGGGTCATTTTTCTGGGCCTTTTGGTGGTAATGCGGAGGGGAGGCACCTGACACTCTGTGAGGCTTCTACTGGGCCCAGCCACAGCCTCCTCCTCTCTCCCACTGGGCAAGGCCTCCTCTTCTATACCTCTGGGCACAGACTCCTCCTGGCTGAGCTCATCCTGGGTAAAAAAAAGGGACATACCGGTAGTTGTAATTTTTGCTTACGCAATCACACACAATTTTCAGCTCATGACTTGCAAATATAATCCTAAACAAATAGTAAAGGCTATCTTTTTGACCCCACCATTATTCTAGCTGCTAACCAATATTTGAAGTATATTTTTGCCCACTACTATCTAGTGATATGTCTACATATTAATAATTGTGATGAAGTCATTTTTGGTGAAGCACTTCCAAAATTTTGAGGTTTACATCATTAATATTTACACAATCCCAAATTCACCAAAAAAGTATACCTGGCTAAAGCTGAGCGCATCCACCTCATCAAGGATGAAAGGGCCCAGTTCTTCTTGGGACTCCTCAGCTGGGGTGGAGGGAAGGGTGGAGGTGGAGGGAAGGCTGGAGGGAAGGCTGGAGGGAAGGGTGAAGGAAGGCTGGAGGGAAGGGTGGAGGGTAGGCTGGAGGGAAGGCTCGAAAGTGATTGCCTTGCTTCTGTCTGGTCATCCAGAAATCACATTTTTTGGTAGTACCACAGCTTGGGGACATAAACCTGGTCTGCTGCTGCTCCGGATCTGCGCGACTCCTGGATCTTCCTGTGTTCCCGCCTGTACATGTTGTGCAAGATACCAATTTTAGTGTCCACAAACTTAAGGTCTGCCTGGGGGACTCGAGTCTTCACTAATTCCAAAAGTGTGCCCAGTGTTGCCTTCCTTGCCTCTCTATTCGAATATAATGGGTGCTTGACCTCCCACAGGTTTCTGTTTTCTTTATACAAATCATTAAAACGTGTCAAAAAATCTTGCTCCTTAAAAGGATTCATTTTTGCTGAAAGACAAGACACAAGATAAAAACTGTAATGTCAGTCCAAGCTCCCAGTATTATATTTGGCTCAATCTAGGGTACACACACACACACACACACACACACACACACACACACACCAAACACATTCCCAAACACACACCCACGTTTAACCTTACCTTAGTTTCTGACGATCGCTACTTCCGCTAGGACATACATAGGCCAGCGTAATAGCTTTATATACACTGCGCATGTGTCATGCTATGCCTGCGTCGCCCGCCCCTGACGTTCTTTAGCACGATTTGTCCCCGCCCCTTCACTCTTCGTTGCGCAGTGGCAGGATATACAGAAAGATGGCGGAGAGATTATCTGCAAGTAGCGCGGAGGAAAGCCTGGAGCCACAACCATCCAGATCCAGGAGGAAATATAAGGCCACCAACATGGCCTTTGAAGAGATGGTGGAGATGGTGTCCATATTGAGAAGGGAGGACTACGATGGCAAAAAAGGACTGTACACCCGACCCAATATGCGGAAGGACAAAATAATGTCCTCAGTTGTCACAGCTCTTCAACATAAATTTGGCACTAAACGGGCTAAAGAACAATTGAGGAAGCGGTGGTCTGACCTCAAAAGTAGGCAGCCTGAACAATATTGGCGAATAAAGAAGCTGCTTAAAAAAGTAAGTACTTGTGTGTTCCGAATGAGATACTTAACTTGCATGCTGATCCATATGCTTTTCGTTTATACAGCATCGTTTGTAAAGACCCTTCTTTTGATAAAAGAAGAAAATGACGTTTTTTTTTCGCCAAATACGATGGTACAGGGTTTGGACATACATTTAGGTCTTGATAATTTGTCGTATTCCAAAAATGTGGTGATGTTGTGTAGATGTGTTGGAAAATATAATGCTTCTTCAAAAATGATTCAGTGTAATGTAAGGACAGGACACAGCAGCTGTTTCCACATCTGGACTCACGAGCACTAGTGTACTATGTGACACCAGAGAAAATGTTTGTGGGTAATACACATAGGGGCTCCAGGGGATACTTGAGGTCTCTGCATCTGTGAAACTTGCATGAAAATGTGTATTGTTTGGCATTTTTGGGCAGAGTGAATGTAAATCCTGTCTTCAAAAGTTTTGGGGCCAAAAAATGACAATTGTCCACAACTTCTAACGAACATTTCATATTCCTTTTTCAAGACTGAAATTTACTGTGTTTTAACTATACATTTTGTTTAATTCTCATAGGGGAGAAAAGACTCAAACAGCCCAAGGATCCCAGAACCCCCCCAAGTCACCAGCCTGAAGCTGACATTACCCCAAGCCCCATCCCAAGACCACGCCCACCCGACGAGCTGGAGGAAGGAGAGGTGGAGGAAGTGTGCGATATTTCCACCCCACCAAGTGAGTGACTGACACCCCAGCTTAAGTTCATCTATTTAGGCGTGCATATTTTACAATAATTTTTTATCCACAAATTTTAGGTGATGTTCTGGTTGTGGAAGGCCAAGCGGCGGAGCCATTTAGCACAGACAGTGCTAAACTACATCAAAACTACACTATGGAACCCCTTATAGTTGTAGAAATAAGACCCCAAATGGGGTGGTGGCACAATGCGGACATGCTTCCCATTGATCGCCCCGATGCAGTTGGGAAAGTCCCAACGGTCAGCGAACTGGGAGGCCACAGTCTGCCATTCCTGTGTGTTGGAAGGAAACTGTGGAGTCAAACAAGAAAAAAAAAATATAAGTACGTTTAAACATAACTTGGATATCAGATTACACAAACACATTCTTGAACAATAGCAGTGGAAAATTATTAATATGTGTTATTTTTCAAATTAAAAAAAAAAAAAAAATGGCCACTTTTAAGATTACTCACCCCCTCTGATGGACCACTGATCAATTTGTATGTGGGGGGAGGGGTACTAATTGGGGCCAAGAACACACCTGACAGTTGCAAACATTTGAGGGGGTGGGGGAGGGGTACTAATTGGGGCCAAGAACACACCTGACAGTTGCAAACATTTGAGGGGGTGGAGGAGGGTAAAACAGTACAATGAAGCTGACAATATACATTGTTCAAAGGACTATAGGCTAGAGGTATAAATGGACCCAGGATTGCATGGTGGGGAGGTTATTGAAGGGAAATATGCATGTAGGCCAAAAAATGATTAAGGTAAAAAAACAGCCATGCCTGAAGATAAAGGGGACATTTCCAGCATATTCAAAGGATGGTAATTAGGTAACAAGGACATTTAGACAATACATTAGCAAACATTTAATACATATCATGTAATGTTAAAGGATAAAACTTACCTTCATATAGTCCTTCTGCAGGACCTGAATGATGGCAGAACAGGTCTCTGGGATTCAGGGCCGGTGCAAGGATTCTTGACACCCTAGGTGAAACCTCATTTTGCCCCCCCCCCCTGGCTCCACTCCTGACTCCACCCCCCTTTCCCTGCCCATGTAAACCCCACCTTTTTAATGAAGTGCCCATCAAATGCAACCTCACCAGCACCCATCAAATGCAGCCTCACCAGCGCCCATCAATGCAGCCTCACCAGTGCCCAACAATGCAGCCTCACCAGTGCCCATCAAATACAGCCTAGCAGCCCCCATCAATGCAGCCTACCAGTGCCCATCAATGAATGATCGCTTGCTTCCATTCATTCTGGAGTCGGGACACAGTCCTCCAACTCAGCTGCGCCTATGACACTATTTGCGAATGGAGCGGTGGTTGCCTGCTGATGCTGAGACTTAGTTGTTGCTGCAGAGAGAAGAGAGTAGGAACACCAGTGGCCGGGCGCCCTAGGCAGAAGGGCACCCTAGGCGGCTGCCTAGTTTGCCTAGTGGTAGCACCGGCCCTGCTGGGATTATGATCCCCAGAGCCTGGGGGGAGATGCCTGTCGAGAACTTTGAGTCCTGAAGACTTCTCCCAGTCGCCAAGTAATGTAAAGTGGCAACTAGCCTCTGCTCCGCAGTGATGGCTTGCCTCATGCAGGTATCCTGCCTGCTGATATAGGGGGTCAGCATAGCCAGCAGACGTTCAAAAACGGGGTCCGTCATCCTGAGATAATTCCTGAAATCATCAGGATTCTTCTCACGGATCTCACGGAGCAAAGGCATGTGCGAGAATTGGTCACGCTGGCGCAACCAATTCTTCATCCATGAACTCCTCCTCGCCCTGTTCATGGACTGGACTCGGGTCAAAGTATTAACCCCAACACCAAGTCCCCACGCTGCACGAACTCGAGAACGAGTACGTCCACGCACCATGGCTTCAAAACGGTCGGCTGGTCAAACAAACAAACTTAGAACAAACGCACTGAAGAACAGCAAGGCCTATGAAGAGCGACCTGAAAATCAGGAACGAGCGGACCAGAACGGCCTGCTAGGCAGGTTACAAACTGACCAACACGCACTGAAAAGCAGATACAAACCTCACAAGCACAAACTGAACCGCAGAAAACGATCGAAATAAGCTGAAGTGTGAAAAGCGCGAATCGTCTCTAACCAAACTTCTACTAACACGAGATAAACACGAGATTAGCAGAAGGAGCCCAAAGGGTGGCATAGTGGGGCTTGAACTTCCTTTTTCTAGTCTTGTCGTACGTGCTGTACGTCACCGTGTTCAAAACCATCAGACTTTTGGAGTAATCGTGTGTGTCCAAGTCCGTCCGTTTTTAAGTCCGGCGCATCTAGCGTACAAAGTCCGTCGAAAAGATCGCCGGACCAAGTATGCTGGAAAGTCAGATCGTGTGTATGCGGCATTTGATGTCCTGTATTTGGCTCCATCCATCTTCCAATCAACTCTAACTAGCTTCCCTGTCCCTGCTGAAGAAAAGCATCCCCACAACATGATGCTGACACCACCACTTTTCATGGCGGGGATGGTGTGTTCAGGGTTATGTGCAGTGTTAGTTTTCCGCCACACATAGCGTATTTCTTTTAGGCCAAAAAGTTAAATTTTGGTCTCATCTGGCCAAAATTATTCCACATGTTTGCTGTGTCCGCCCCATGGCTTCTCGCAAACTACAAATGGGACTTCTTATGGCTTTCTGTCAACAATGGCTTTCTTATTGCCACTCTCCCACCTGAGCTGTGGATCTCTGCAGCTCCTCCAGAGTTACCAGGGGCCTCTTGGCCGCTTCTCTGATTAGCCCGTCAGTTTAGGTGGACGGCCATGACTTGGTAGGTTTGCAGTTGTGCCATACTCTTGCCATTTTCGGATAATGGATTGAACAGTGCTCAGTGAGCAAAACTTGGAATATTTAACCCTGCTTTAAACCTTTCCACACCTTTATACCTAACCTGTCTGGTGTGTTCTTTGGCCTTCATGATGCTGTTTGATCACTAAGGTTCGCTAACAAACCTCTGAGGGCATCACAGAACAGCTGTATTTATACTGAAATTAAATTATACACAGGTGGACTCTATTTACTAATTGGGTGACTACCACTAGATTTTAGTTAGGGGTATCAGAGTAAAAGGGGCTGAATACAAATGCATGCCACACATTTCAGATATTTATTCGTAAAAAAAAAATTGAAAATCATTTATCATTTTCTTCCACTTCACAATTATGTGCTATATACAATATATACATTGGGGACAGGAAGTATTCAGACCCCCTTAAATTTTTCACTCTTTGTTATATTGCAGCCATTTGCTAAATCAAGTTCATTTTTTTCCTCATTAATGTACACACAGCACCCCATATTGACAGAAAAACACAGAATCGTTGACATTTTTGCAGATTTATTAAAAAAGAAAAACTAAAATATCACATGGTCCTAAGTATTCAGACCCTTTGCTGTGACATCATATATTTAACTCAGGTGCTGTCCATTTCTTCTGATCATCCTTGAGATGGTTCTACATCTTTATTTGAGTCCAGTTGTGTTTGATTATACTGATTGGACTTGATTAGGAAAGCCACATACCTATCTATATAAGACCTTACAGCTCACACTGCATGTCAGAGCAAATGAGAATCATGAGGTCAAAGGAACTGGCTGAAGAGCTCAGAGACATAATTGTGGCAAGGCACAGATCTGGCCATGGTTACAAAAACATTTCTGCTGCACTTAAGGTTCCTAAGAGCACAGTGGTATCCATAATCCTTAAATGGAAGACATTTGGGACGACCAGAACCCTTCCTAGAGCTGGCTATCCGGCCAAACTGAGCTATCGGGGGAGAAGAGCCTAGGTGAGAGAGGTAAAGAAGAACCCAAAAGATCACTGTGGCTGAGCTCCAGAGATGCAGTCGGGAGATGGGAGAAAACTGTAGAAAGTCAACCATCACTGCAGCCCTCCACCAGTCGGGGCTTTATGTCAGAGTGGCCCGACGGAAGCCTTTCCTCAGTTCAAGACATATGAAAGCCCGCATGGAGTGTGCTAAAAAACACCTGAAAGACTCCAAGATGGTGAGAAATAAGATTCTCTGGTCTGATGAGACCAAGATAGAACTTTTTGGCCTGAATTCTAAGCGGTATGTGTGGAGAAAACCAGGCACTGCTCATCACCTGTCCAATACAGTCCCAACAGTGAAGCATGGTGGTGGCAGCATCATGCTGTAGGGGGTGTTTTTCAGCTGCAGGGACAGGACGACTGGTTACAATTGAGGGAAAGATGAATGCGGCCAAGTACAGGAATATCCTGGACGAAAACCTTCTCCAGAGTGCTCAGGACCTCAGACTGGCCCGAAGGTTTACCTTCCAACAAGACAATGACCCTAAGCACACAGCTAAAATAATGAAGGAGTCGCTTCACAACAACTCCTTGACTGTTCTTGAATGGCCCAGCCAGAGCCCTGACTTAAACCCAATTGAGCATCTCTGGAGAGACCTAAAAATGGTTGTCAACCAACGTTTACCACCCAGCCTGACAGAACTGGAGAGGATCTGCAAGGAGGAATGGCAGAGGATCCCCAAATCCAGGTGTGAAAAACTTGTTGCATCTTTCACAAAAAGACTCATGGCTGTATTAGATCAAAAGGGTGCTTCTACTAAATACTGAGCAAAGGGTCTGAATACTTAGGACCATGTGATATTTCAGTTATACTTTTTTAATAAATCTGCAAGTATGTCAACAATTCTGTGTTTTTCTGTCAATATGGGGTGCTGTGTGTACATTAATGAGGAAAAAAATGAACTGAAATGGCTGCAATATAACAAAGAGTGTGAAATTTAAGGGGGTCTGAATACTTTCTGTCCCAACTGTGTGTATACACACACACACACATATATTATTTTAAATATGTTGGTAAATACTTTCTAGGGTTATTTGTTGTTGCTAGATATAATGCATTGCGTTTCTTTTTAAATTTGTATATTTTCAATAATGGGAACCATGGGAATTTCTCAGTATACTCCGCACAGTATAATGTTAGAAGAAGGAAATAAAAACCAGACTGAGCTCAACCTCAAAGTAAAAAATATACAGTATCTCACAAAAGTGACTACACCCCTCACATTTTTGTAAATATTTTATTACATCTTCATGTGACAACACTGAAGAAAATATACTTTGCTACGATGTAAAGTAGTGAGTGTACAGCTTGTATAACAGTGTAAACTTGCTGTCCCCTCAAAATAACTCAACACACAGCCATTAATGTCTAAACCTCTGGTAACAAAAGTGAGTACACCTCCAAGTGAAAATGTACAAATTGGGCCCAATTAGCCATTTTCTGTCCCGGGTGTCATGTGACTCGTTACAAGTTCTCAGGTGTGAATGTGGAGCAGGTGTGTTAAATTTGGTGTGATCGCTCTCACTCTCTCATACTGGTCACTGGAAGTTCAACATGGCACCTCATGGCAAAGAACTCTCTGAGGATCTGAAAAAAAAAGAATTGTTGCTCTACATAAATATGGCCTAGGCCAGTGATGGCGAACCTTGGCACCCCAGATGTTTTGGAACTACGTTCCCCATGATGCTCAGCTACACTGCAGAGTGCATGAGCATCATGGGAAATGTAGTTCCAAAACATCTGGAGTGCCAAGGTTCGCCATCACTGGCCTAGGCTATAAGAAGATTGCCAAGACCCTCAAACTGAGCTGTAGCACAGTGGCCAAGACCATGCAGCGGTTTAACAGGACAGGCCTCGCCATGGTCGACCAAAGAAGTTGAGTGCACGTGCTCAGAGTCATATCCAGAGGTTGTCTTTGATAAATAGATGTATGAGTGCTGCCAGCATTGCTGCAGAGGTTGAAGGGGTGGGGGGGGTCAGCCTGTCAGTGCTCAGACCATACTCCGCACAATGCATCAAATTCGTCTGCATGGCTGTCATCCCAGAAGGAAGTCTCTTCTAACGATGATGCACAAGAAAGCCCACAAACAGTTTGCTGAAGACAAGCAGACTAAGGACATGGGGCCCAAAATGCAACCCTGGGAATTACAGACCAGTTAGCCTAACATCAATAGTATGCAAACTCTTGGAGGGGATGATAAGGGACTATATACAAGATTTTAGTAATGAGAACAGTATCATTAGCAGTAATCAGCATGGATTCATGAAGCATTGTTCTTGCCAAACTAATCTTTTAACCTTCTATGAGGAGGTGAGTTGCCATCTAGATAAAGGAAAGTCCGTAGACGTGGTGTATCTGGATTTTGCAAAAGCATTTGACATAGTTCCCCATAAACGTGTACTGTACAAAATAACGTCCGTTGGCATGGACAATAGAGTGAGTACATGGATTGAAAACTGGCTACAAGGGCGAGTTCAGAGGGTGGTGATAATAAATGGGGAGTACTCGGAATGGTCAGGGGTGGGGTCCCCCAGGGTTCTGTGCTGGGACCAATCCTGTTTAATTTTTTCATAAATGACCTGGAGGATGGGGTAAACAGTTCAATCTCTGTATTTGCGGATTATACTAAGCTAAGCAGGGCAATAACTGGAGCAGGATGTAGAAACCTTGCAAAAAGATCTGAACAAATTAATGGGGTGGGCAATTACATGGCAAATGAGGTTCAAGATAGAAAAATGTAAAATAATGCATTTGGGTGGCAAAAATATGAATGCAATCTATACAGGGGGGAGAACCTCTGGGGGAATCTAGGATGGAAAAGGACCTGGGGGTCCTAGTAGATGATAGGCTCAGCAATGGCATGCAATGCCAAGCTGCTGCTAACAAAGCAAACAGAATATTGGCATGCATTAAAAAGGGGATTAATTCCAGCGATATAATGATAATTCTCCCGCTCTACAAGACTCTGGTCCGGCTGCACCTAGAGTATGCTGTCCAGTTCTGGCCACCAGGAAAGATGTACTGGAAATGGAGCGATTACAAAGAAGAGCAACAAAGCTAATAAAAGGTCTGGTGGATATTAGTTATGAGGAAAGGTTACGAGCACTGAACTTATTCTCTCTGGAGAAGAGACGCTTGAGATTTCAATATACAAATACCATACTGGTGACCCCACAAAGGATAAAACTTTTTCACGGAAGGGAGTTTAACAAGACTCGTGGCCACTCATTAAAATTAGAAGAGGTTTAACCTTAAACTACGTAGAGGTTATTTACTGTAAGAGCGGCAAGGATGTGGAATTTCCTTCCACAGGCGGTGGTCTCTGTGGGAGGGCATTGATAGTTTCAAGAAACTATTAGATAAGCAGCTGAACAACCACAACATACAGGGATATATAATGTAATACTGACATATAATCACACATAGGTTGGACTTGATGGACTTATGTCTTTTTTCAACCTCACCTACTATATGTTTGTAACATGGATTACTGGCACCATGTCCTGTGATCTGATGGTTCAGATGATGCCAAGCATGTGTGACGGCAACCAAGTCAGGAGTACAAAGACAAGTGTGTCTTGCCTACAGTCAAGCATGATGGTAGGAGTGTCATGGTCTGGGGCTGCATGAGTGCTGCCGGCACTGGGGAGCTACAGTTCATTAAGGAAACCATGAATGCCAACATGTACTGTGACATACTGAAGCAGAGCATGATCCCCTCCCTTTGGAGACTGGGCCGCAGGGCAGTATTCCAACATGTTAACGACCCCAAACATACCTCCAAGATAACCACTGCCTTGCTAAAGAAGTTGAGGGTAAAGGCGATGGACTGGCCAAGCATGTCTCCAAACCTAAACCCTATTGAGCATCTGTGGGCAATCCTTAAACGGAAGGTGGAGGAGCGCAAGGTCTCTAAAATCCACCAGCTCTGTGATCATCATGGAGGAGTGAAAGAGGACTCCAGTGGCAACCTGTGAAGCTCTGGTGAACTCCATGCCCAAGAGGGTTAAGGGAGTGCTGGAAAATAATGGTGGCCACACAAAATATTGACACTTTGGGCCCAATTTGGACATTTTGCCTTAGGGATGTACTCAGTTTTGTTGCCAGCGGTTTAGACATTAATAGATGTGAGTTGAGTTATTTTGAGGGTACAGCAAATTTACACTGTTATACAAGCTGTACACTCACTACTTTACAATGTAGCAAAGTGTCATTTCTTCAGTGTGAGGGGTGTACTCACTTTTGTGAGATACTGTATATGCAATGTATCCTTAGATAGATGTGTAGGTATAGGTAGTCTGACACACATAACAATTTTTATTTATTGGACTACTAGGTCCCCTTATAACACGTGTCAGACAACTTCACTAGGTCCTCTTATAACACATCTATCTAAGGATACATTGCATCTCTTTTTTTTTTTTTTTAACTTTGAGGTTGAGCTGGTTTTTATTTCCTTTTTCTAATATATGAATGCACCGACAGTTCCCTCACAATAGAACCTAATTTAAGTTCATGCCTAAATAGTTTTTCCTTTTTTTTCTCTCTCCCCCATTCTGTCTTGAGGACACATTTTATCCCCTTTTTTCTTAAACAGTATAATGTTATTTTATGGTGGCAGATAGATGCACCTGGTCTTTGAGTGGTTACTGAACCACTCATTTTATGTCTTGAGTTTTATTTTCAGTCACATAATAGATTATTGTTCTGGTAAAGTTACCCTGAACACAAGGTAGACTTTCTGTGAGATTAATGCAATGGGTAACATGATATGAACATACATAGCAGAATGGAGGTGTGCAGTCAAGTAATGGCATTTCTTGGCTGACAGCAAAGGAATTATCAAGCTAAATAAGTGGAAAATCTATTTGTTTCATCTTGTTACTTATTGTCGCGCGAATAAATGTGCTGAAAGATCACTTTAAAAAGGATTATGCAGATGTTTATAAAAACGTGGTTTTCTAAAGGTGGAAATAAACATCACACCCAAATTGTACAAAATTTTATGTGAGGATTGCTTGCGGTACTAAACAAAGTATACTTTATAATTATTCTAACAACAGAAAATGAATAATCGCCCTTTGGCAGTTAATTCGGCTAAGGCAATAAGAGATCAAAAATGTACATGAATCTTAATGATACTTTGCATAATAAATTGGTTCATCGGAATATATTTACTGAGATTACCAACAAAAAAAGGCTGGCGAAAAGCCGAACTTTGTTCTAGGAGCCACAGTGACAGCACTGAATATGTACAGATTGCAATCTTATTTCAATCATTGGTAGGCCAAACAATTAGGGTAGCTCCCCCTAGTGGCTTGTTGCTGCCCCTACCAGCAGGGTACAAGGTTTGCTGTACATTTTAGCAGAAGTGGGACCCATGCAAACACGCCACAATAGTAGTGACCCATTGGCTGGCCAACTGTAAGAGAAGTCCAGTTGATAGACGCGAGTTGGCGCACAGGCACGCGCACAGTAATGTGTGCACCAAGAATACAATGTACTGGCGTTTGCACGGACGCGCGTGGCCGCAACCAGGAACACGTGCGGGCACACTGTCGCCAACCGGTCTATTTAAACGGTACAATGACACTCACACATTGCTGAGTGGTCTTTCAGCTAGTGCCTGTTTACTAGGGGTGCAACGGATTGTCGCCAATCCGTGATCCATACGGATCAACCTCCGCGGATCGGCACACCCGCGATCCGCGGAGCACTCTGCGGCCTCGGCCATAGGAAAGGCCGCGGCTTCGGCCTAGCTCCGGATCGGTGGCCATCTTGGTACACCCGGAAGGGGCCGCTGTCTCGCCAGGAAGTGATGTTTCGCCGCCGCCATCTTGCTACACCCCACACTCCTGCACAGCACAGTAATGATAGAGTGAGAAGGGGGCAAGCGGACATCTTGTTACACCCACCAGAGTTTTAGATTTAAAAGCTATTTTCAACACAAAACCGAGCTTATATGCATAAATGCAGTATTTGTAGATCGGACTGTTTAGATGTTAGATTTTAAAAGCAACAGCAAACCTGCTGACCTTACATGGTTGCTAATGTGACAGAACACCTCTGATTTTCACATTTAATGTTAAATGTGAAAATCAGAGGTGTTCTGTCACATTAGCAACCATGTAAGGTCAGCAGGTTTGCTGTTGCTTTTAAAATCTAACATCTAAACAGTCTGTCCGATCTACAAATACTGTGTTTATGCATATAAGCTCAGCTTTGTGTTGAAAATAGCTCTTAAATCTAAAACTCCGGTGGATGTAACAAGATTTGTGTGTTTTTGGGTTTTTTTGCTGATCCAAAAATGATCTGATCCGTGACTCTGATCCGAGGATCGATCCGATCCATGAGTTTTTTGATCCGTTGCACCCCTACTTTTTACCTGTGTTTATCTGTTCCAGTGTTCCTGTGTTTGACCCGGCTTGTACCTGAACCTTCCCTTGGACTTCTGCCTGCCTTCCTGATTCCCCGGCTTGTGTTTGACCTTGTTCCTGCTTCATGATTCTGCACCATGCTGCCCGACTGTACCGAACCCAGCCTGTATCCTGTCTCTGCTTCTGCCTCACGTTCCAGTACCTGCTCTGTATAGCTGTTGATGACCTCCTGGCTTATGTTCCGACCATGCTTCCGCTTGCTGGTCCAGAAACATGGAGTTCCAGTTCTCGGTGCCTATCCGGTGATCTGCAAACATCGGGTTCCTGTCAAGGTCTAACCTGAGCCACCTGTTATACCGGCCCTCATGCCACTCTGCGTCTTTCACTCCCTGTCATCTCTACCAGGGATGTTAGACAGGAGGTGCAAGAGAAGCCTTCTCTACAGCACAGTCTCCACCAGGTACGTGACACCAACTACCCCATTCCAATCCAAAGCCCACAATGGTGCTAAGCACCTTTTTCCACTCTCGCTTTCAATGTTCATCCCACCATCGCAGTCATAGAATATTCATTCAGAGTAGGATTATGTTTTAACAGCTTTATAATAACGTAACATATTAACAAACAATACTTTCTTGGTGGTTTTGGGCAAGTCTCAGTAGATCTTACAGAATTGCTAATACTCGGGTGCTTACAAGTCATCTAAGATCAATGCAGCAGAATTGTCTCAAGTTCTTACAATAGGGGCCTAATATCCTGCTACAGGCTGAATAAAAGAAAATTGTTATCAAATACTTACCGTAATTTTCCTTTCCTTGCCCATCCTCCCGTCAGCACACAACGGGTTAACACCTCCTCCGTAGCCCCACATGACCACCTGTATCTAGCTGAATAAAATACAGCCCTTCCCCAAACTAAGATGTTCGATAACTTAGCCTGCGGCAGGTCACTAGGGAAGAAGCCCAGTGCTGACGTGAGGATGGGCCAGGAAAGGAAAATTACGGTAAAGTATTTGATAACAATTTTCCTTTTTCCTGGCCCACCTCACGTCAGCACACAATGGGATATACAAAAGCTAATGTAGCGCTGGTAGATTTACAATCTACCGCAGATTAGGTAAATTTAGTAAATTGTGTGTTAGGAAGGTTAAAAGTTCGCCTCTGTTCCAGCTTGGCTGACGTTGTGTGTGCTTCCGTGCTGACTGGTTGGTGTCGCTGTTGCCACTGGTCAGTGTTGGAAAGGCAACGTGTCGAAGTGTATAGATGCTCCTCTGTCTCGGAGACAAGCTCGGTGGAGGTGGTCCTCCGAGTTGCATTCTGGGAAGAGGGTATTTATGGGACAGACGCCATGTTCTAGGGTCTTTTTACAGCCACCTGCTGGCCCTCCTGGCCGACAGGTATGCGTTAAGGAGCTACCTTGTGGTCCTCCGATCAGGAGGCCCACGATGCTGCGGCACAGGGGTGGGTCCAGAGGCTTGTCTGGGGCCTACCACCGTGGCCGAGGAATGGTCCTGAGCTGTCGGTCCTGTGTGACAAAGCTGGACAACCAAGGAGATCCCAGGGGAGGACCCATCTTGGAGAGGTCACGCGGCGTGCTGGTCTATAGAGGGGCCTGGTGACCCGGCTGGAGGACGTATCCAAAAGAAGTAACCATACAGCATAGTGTTGCCGATCGGCTTAAAGGTTCAGGCACTGTGACTGACTTTCACTGCAGAAAATCTGATACATCCTGTGGCAGAGGATCGTACGGATTTATTCCCCCAAATAAGTCTGTGGCAGAGACTTTCGATTCGTGCTGCGTACTGGCTGCTAGACCGGTGAGAGAGGCCTATCCAGACGAGCAAAGAGTGTATCCCATGAGGGGAACCAATTCCACATAACTATCAGAATTCTATCGGGACATTTGTCGCTAAGATCTTTGCAAGAAGATATTTGAGTTTCTCCTGAAAGTTTCCTTTCCTGCTACTTCCTAAAGTTTGTTTGTTCAATAAAGCATTGAAAACGTACTCCAGTGTTGGTGCGTGTGTCGTCCAGAAGTAAACTCAACGGAACCCCTAGACCCGGTGCCGGTGAAACAGACGGAAGCACAGTGAAGGTAACAGACCCGCTTAAACCAGCAGCTCTACCATGAGTTATTGCTAAACTAATATAGGGCGGGAGAGAACAAATGAAAAGAGACACTGACAATCAAAGAAAAGCTGCTAAAGCCAGAAAAAATGAATCTCTCTTGTCCCAAACTTGCTGGTCACAGAGTTTGTAAAGTTGAATTAAGGCCGCATCAGACCTTCAAGCTAGCCCTTACCTATATCTTCCAAGCAATCCTGGCATAGCTGCCCCAAAAGGCTGCCACCCCTCTAGTCAAATAGGTGACTGCGGTACTGCATACCAGTCACTGTGGAACGAATTATTTGAGTTTCCATTGACTTCTATGGGGAAACTCGCTTTGATATACGAGTGCTTTGGATTACAAGCATTCTTCTGGAACTAATTATGCTCATAATCCAAGGTTCCACTGTATATAGTTACATAGATAACCTGGTTGAAAAAAAAAAAAAAAAAACACAAGTCCATCCAGTTCAACCAACACAGAAAACACACACACACACACAAATAGAAAACCTCCATATACACTATCCTAGGCCCACAGCTGATCTAGAGGAAGGCAAAAACCCCCAATAAAGCATGATACAATTTGCTCCAGCTGGGGGAAAAAAATTCTTCCTGATCCCCCAAGAGGTAATTGGATATTCCCTGGATCAACTTTACCTATAAATATTAGTATCCGGTTATATTATGTGCATTTAGGAAAAAATCCAGGCATTTTTTTTAAAATAATCTACTGAGCTGGCCAGTACCAGCTCTTGCGGGAGTCTATTCCACATTTTCAAACACAAAGTTCCTCACTGTATATCACTGAGGTATGGAAATCTATAAAGCCACAGATGAATACTCATAGCTGATGGCTGGTGTGTGTAGTCCCACAAAGATAGATGACCAAAAAAAAAGGGATGATTATAGTCAAATAAAAATTTAATAGTCAAGCAATTGTCATAAAAGAAAGACATCTTGTTAAAAGTAGACTGTTGGATGGTGCTGCAGAGACCTTGGGGAGAGGGAGGCTTGGCTTGCCCTGACCTTCACTCTCATTTTGTGGTGGCTATGTTATCACACGCCCACAACTGGCTGGTCTCTGATGAGTCCAACGCAGCAGTCGTCCTAGAAGCAGCATGTTTGGGGTCCTATGAGGCGCTACGGAACCTACTTTACCGGGGCCCTAGAGCTCCCTTCCCTCTTACATCAGCAATGAGAGCGGTAATACGGGCCTAGTCAGTGGCAAATTCACTACACCCCATCCCTTCTGGACACATTTCCCCCATAGCCCTCTTTGGTTTAACCCGCAATTGCCAGAATTCGGGTACATTCCCGACCCTGGAGTATGGGCATGCAAGGGCATCAAATATATAAATCAAATTTGTCTTGAGGGCAAAATACAGACTTTTGACAGGTTGAAACAACAATATAATTTACCTAACTCACACCTGTTTAGATTCCTGCAGCTTAGGCACCCTTTCAACACTCAGTTTGCAAATGCTCCCGTGGCCTTTTACACCTCAAATCTGGAGACTCTGCTCAGAGATGAAATCTAAATCCTTATCTTCCATATATAAGGCACTACTCCCTAACGTCCACATGGGACTAGAAAACCTTAAGGCAAAGTGGGAGGTAGATTTCCCTACATTAGACACAGAAGATTGGGAAGAAATATGGGAATACCCCTTTTCACAGCTAGTATCAGCCAGAGATAAATTGGTGCAATTTAAAATAGTACATAAGGTATATTACACTCCTGAGCACTTACATAGAATCTATCCATCTATTTCTGCCTCTTGCTGGAGGTGTAACTCAGCCTCAGCGGATTTCACTCATATTTTTAGGAACTGTCCTCAGATTGCAATTTTTTGGGTTGAGGTAACCAAATTTATTTTGACTGTCACCACCATTCCTGTGCTATTGTCTGTAGAGGTATGTCTGCTGGGACTCGTTGAATCACTGGCCCCACGCCGGGCAATCAGAACCCTGCTAGGATTATTACTTTACTATGCCCGTAAATCTATAGTACTCAGATGGAAGGCCTCATCTGCACCTTCAATAAATTTCTGGAAGAAGTTAGTGAATGCGGCTCTACCATTGTACAAAGCTACTTACCTGTCACGTGGCTGTGACAAAAAATTCCACAAAATATGGGATATTTGGACGGAATCCCTGTCCATTAATGCAGATTCGATTGATGATTAGTTCACTTTATTAAGTACCAGGAATGGCTCAAATGGCATCCCTGATCTCATAAAAGTCCCTGGGCTATTCAGTCGATAGTTTATGGGAAGGGGGGGAATAGGAATATGTTATTGTACTGCACATCTCATTCCATGAATGACTAAAGTGGGTATTGCAGGGTACACATGGAATTAGAGGATTGCTTTGAATATTCTGCACAGGTGGTTGAGCGTACAGTGGTTTAGTTAGGGATATCTATCTATCTATCTATCTATCTATCTATCTATCTATCTATCTATCTATCTATCTATCTATCTATCTATCTATCTATCTATCTATCTATCTATATATATATATATATATATATATATATATATGGGTGTGTTTTTTTGCTTTTTTTTTTGTTTGTTTTTTTGTTTTTCTCTTTTTTTTTTTTAATTAGTGTGTAGTTGTTGACCGAGCCTGGGTATGCCCATTAGGCTCTGTTTTGTTTTGTATTTACCTTGAAATTACAATAAAAACAACTTTAAGAAAGAAAAAAAAGCAGACTATTGCATGATGATACCAGTAACAGAATAGACATTGTCCCGATGTTATATCAAACAATCTGGATCCACATACCATGTAATCAGGCGCTGAAGGGGAGGAAGGAAATTATCCGCCTGGGCAGAGTCACTCAGTACCCTAGATGGTAAAATGATCAGATGTTGTTGGGTGATACCGCGGGAGACCCGATGGTAACCCGATTGTGAACTGCAGAGGTTCCGTAATTAGTGGCCGAAGGTCCTGTCCCAGCGCGGCCAGGATGGAGTCCACTGTACAGCAGCGCTGCAAGCCCGCTTTTTAGCCCAGATCTGGAGGCATAAAGCACCGGCTGGATGATTGTGACCAGGACTTCAAGGCGGCGCGCCGGATATGGCATGAGGGGCTGGAAAAGACACTGAACCAGGGCTGGCCCAAGACATTGTGCTGCCTGGGTCCAAGAATTAAATGCTCCCCCCCCAAAAAAAAAAAATCACGCCCACCAAAAGGCCCCCACATCAATTATTTTATATCATGACAATTAAAACTAAAATTAAATGTATAAGGAAGTTAGATTTAAATGCAACAGTGGTGGTGGTGGGGGGTTCCTACAGAGGCAGCGATGGTGGGGGGTTCAGTCAGAGGCAGATGTGGTGGTGGGGGGGTTCAGTCAGAGGCAGCGGTGTTGGGGGGGTTCAGTCAGAGGCAGCGGGGGGGGTTCAGTCAGAGGCAGCAGTGGTGGGGGGTTCAGTCAGAGGCAGTGGTGGTGGGGGGTTTCAGTCAGAGGCAGCAGTGGTAGGGGGGTTCAGTCAGAGGCAGCAGTGATGAGGGGCTTCAGTCAGAGGCAGATGTGGTGGTGGTGGGGGTTTAGTCAGAGGCAGATGTGGTGGTGGTGGGGGGGGGTTCAGTCAGAGGCAGCAGTGGTGGTGGGGGGTTCAGTCAGAGGCAGTGGTGGTGGGGGGGGGTTTAGACAGAGGCAGCGGTGGGGGGGGTTCAGTCAGAGGCAGTGGTGGGGGGGTCAGACAGAGGCAGCAGTGGTGGGGGGTTCAGTCAGAGGCAGATGGGGTGGGGGGAACAGACATAGGCAGCAGTGGGGGTGGTTTAGTCAAAGGCAGCGGTGGTGGGGGAGTCAGACAGAGGCAGCGGTGGTGGGGGGTTCAGTCAGAGGCAGATGTGGTGGTGGGGAAGGGGGGGTTTAGTCAAAAGGAGTGGTGGTGGGGATGGGATCAATGGTGCTGGCACTTACTTGCTTACAGTGTCAGTCATGCTTCCAGCGATGCCTTTTCCAATATGGGGTCTCTGCTCACAGCAGAAAGCTCCTCCTCCTTCATGCTGTTAGCTGTCAGCTGGTCAGCTGACTTTCTCCTGCAGCTTCTGCCTCTTTTCCTGACAATGCATTTGTCTGCAGGAATGGGGGGGGGGGGGCGCTGAGAGGATGGGCGGATATGGCAGCGACAGGGGCAGATCCAGAGTCTAGTCTCGGGAGCAGCACTGCCAGAAAATACGTTTTCACCTGCCACAAGTTTCAGATTGTCACTTGCCATGTCGCCTGCCACCAGATGCAGATTGTCACTTGCCACGTCACCTGCCACTAGATGCAGATGGTCACTTGCCACTTCACCTGCCACCAGATGCGGATTGTCACTTGCCACGAGTTGCGGATTGTCACTTGCCATGTCACTTGACACATGTCGTGGATTGTCACTTGCCATGTCACCTGCCACAAGTTGCAGATTGTCAGTGGGAGTACCTGAGTATTGTGTGTACCTGTGTAGTGTGAGTGCACATGGACAGTGAGTACACGAGTGCTGTGAATGCATGTGGACTGCGAGTACACGAGTGCTGCGAATGCACATGGACTGGGTGGATCCTAAAAGAGTCTGGTAGTGCCAATTCATAGGCCACGTTGTTAATCCTCTTCTTCACTGCGAATGGACCCACAAATTTAGGACCCAATTTTTTAGATGGGCAAGCTAACTTTAGATTAGTTGTAGCTAACCAAACCTGATCACCAAGTTCCAGGATCAGATCTCCCCATTTCTTTTTGTCAAAAGACTTTTTATAGTCTTCCTGGGCTTTGGCCATGGTCTTTTGCAACAGCTGGTTGTTGGAACTGAAGAAATTCATTGTATCTTGAACTGCTGGTATGGGACATTCAGGGGCTGTGGTGGTCAGGAATGAAGGGTGAAACCCGTATTTGGCAGAAAAGGGTGCTTGATGGCAGAATGTTCTGAGTTGTTGTATGCAAACTTTGCTAATGGTAATAGTGCCACCCAATCATCCTGCGAAAAGGAAGAAAAACAGAGTAAATACTGTTCCAGCATTTGGTTGGTCCTTTTGATTTGACCATTGGTCTGTGAGTGATACGCTGAGGAAAAGGACAGCTCAATCTTCAGGACTTCACACAAGGCTCTCCAAAATATGGACGTGAACTGAACTCCTCGGTCAGACTCTATATTAACAGGAAGTCCATGCAGTCTCACAATTTCTTTAATAAAAATCTGTGCTGTCTCTGAAGCTGATGGTGTACCCTTCATGGCTAAGAAGTGTGCCACTTTCAATAAACGGTCCACGACCACAAAGATGGTAGAGTGACCTTCGGAAGGGGGAAGTTCCACGATAAAGTCCATTGAAATCATTTTCCAAGGTCTATCTGGAATTGGCAAGGGTTTCAGACCCCAGGACTTAGTCCTGATATACTCTTATTCTTAACACAGGTAGGACAAGACTCTATGTACTTTTTACAGTCCTCTCTTAAGCTGGGCCACCAAAAGGTACGTTGTAAGAGTTTGGATTCAAAAATGTCCTGCAAGGGCATGATCGTGGCAAAGACCCAAGGCGGCAACTTGCACATTTTCAGGTACAAAGATTCTGTCATTGCGCCATAACAGTCCATCCCTTGTTTGTAACACTACCCCAGAAGAAGATGAATTACCAATAGAGGCTTGTTTAATCTGGGACGAGAAATCTTCCTGCAGCAAGAGAAAACTCCCAGGGGAAAGAATGGTGTCTGGAGGGGCAGGTTCTTCTGACACACCAAACATACGGGACAGAGCATCCAGCTTTGTGTTTTTTGACCCTGGCCTGTAGGTGAGGTGGAAGACAAATCTAGTGAAGAATAGTGCCCACCTGGCCTGTCGAGGTTTTAGACGTCTTGCGGCTCGTAAATATTCCAGATTTCTGTGGTCAGTAAATATCAAGATTGGGTGAGCTGCCCCTTCCAGCAAGTATCTCCACTCTTCAAGGGCAGCTTTAATCACCAAGAGTTCTCGGTCTCCTACATCATAATTTTTCTCTGCTGGAGATAATGTGCAAGAAAAGAATGCCACAGGGTGTAATAAGGCTTTGGCCCCTTGACGTTGAGACAGAACTGCCCCCACTGCCATCTCTGAGGCGTCTACCTCTAAGACAAATGGTAGAGCAGGATCTGGATGCCGGAGTATAGGTGCAGATGTAAAAAGTCCTTTCAGAGTTTCAAATGCAGACTGTGCTTCTGAAGACCACTGGAAATGCTTGCATTGTTTTGTCAAGTGAGTAATGGGGGAAATTTTTGCGTATAGGCCGTGCTGTCTGAGTCAGGACAGGACTTTTCTGACATGTTCCCGATGACCCTCTAATGAAGAAGAAAATAGTAAAATGTCATCCAGATACACGATAACAAATAGGTCTAAATAATCCCAGAAGACATCATTAATAAAGTGCTGAAAAGTTGCTGGGGCGTTGCAAAGTCCGAAAGGCAATACTAAGTACTCAAACTGTCCAAATCGGGTGCGAAAAGCCGTTTTCCACTCGTCACCTTCACGAATACACACCAAGTTATATGCCCCACGTAAGTCCAATTTCGTGAAGATGACGGCAGAACGGAGTCTCTGAAACAGCTCTGGCACCAAAGGCAGGAGGTAATGATTTTTAATTGTTATTTTGTTGAGGTTATTGAAGGGAATGATCCTTTTTCTGGACAAAGAAAATCCCAGCTCCGGCTGGGGACATGGGGGGACAGATAAAACCGTTTCTCAGGCTGTCATCAATGTACTCTTTCAAAGTGGTAAGTTCAGGTTCTGTCAAAGGGAAGATTCGCCCGAATGGTATTTCGGCCCCAGGGAGGATTTTGATGGGGCAATCGTATGGCCTATGTGGAGGGAGAGTCTCTGCTCCTTTCTTACTAAACAAGTCAGCTAAGTCTTGGTAAGGTGCAGGAATGGAAGAACAAATTCAGCATCAGAGTCCATACACAGTAGAGGAGACGGATGAGTGGATGGCTTGGAGAAGCAATGTTACTGACAGTAAAAAGAGAGGAACTCAATCTTTCCCGAATCTCAATGAATGCAAGGATTGTGCGCCTGGAGCCACGGCATACCCAAAATGATAGGGAACAAGGGTGAAGCTATGGCATCCAGACGTAGCAGTTCTCTGTGAGTACTGGAAATGGTGGCAGGTAACGAAACTCTTGGGTAACAGAACCAGATTTAATATGTGACCCATCTGCCAGATGAATTGAAAGTTCATGCGATTTAGGTTGCAGAGGAACCTTATGTTGTAGAGCAAAAATCAAGTCAATTAAGCAGCTGCAAGCCCCCAAATCCACAATAGCAGGTACTTGGATGACTCACTCCGGAAGTTGCAGTGAAATCTTGATAGCCAGGTGAGAAGACTTGCGAGGCAACGAGGACTGGCTGGCAGAGGAGAAGGTCAAGCACCTGCGAACCCTAAAATAAAAAGAGAGAGGGGCGCACCTGCCATGTGCATTATCTTTTGTAAAACATTTATTGAATAAATTGATAAAGGAAATTACTCACAAGCAGTTGTAAAATCTGGTGCCATAAAACTTGAGCAACAACAAGCAGCAAGTGGTATTAATGATGAGCGAAGCCTTCCAAAGGTCTTAGAGGAACATACAAGCTTCACTACTAGTTGACGCGTTTCGAAGGGCACGTCCTTCGAAACGCGGCAGCTAGTAGTGAAGCTTGTATGTTTCTCTAAGATCTTTGGAAGGCTTCGCTCATCATTACTACCACTTGCTGCTTTTTGTTGCTCAAGTTTTATGGCACCAGATTTTACAACTGCTTGTGAGTAATTTCTTTTATCATTTTATTCAATAAATGTTTTACAAAAGATAATGCACATGGCCGGTGCGCCCCTCTCTCTTTTTATTTCTTTGTCTGCTAGGATTCCCCATCCTTGAGGGCAGCAAGGCCTGTGTCGTTCTTCCATCTATCTGGTTGACCACTTGTGCGCAGGAGTCAATTTCTTTTTACCTGCGAACCCTGGCTGGACAGGTCCTTACATAATGGCCACCTCTCCCACAGTACAGACACAGGTGATGCAGTTGGCGGTTCTGGCAATCCTCTGGAGAAAGACGGGCGGGGCGGGGCGTGCCAAGCTGGGCTGAACCTAGTAGACTGGGTACTTGTGGCAACATCCCTGAAGGCTGGAGTCGTCCGGCCGATCTTTCAGCTCTGCATTCTCTCAAACGTTTGTCAATCTGGATTGTCAGGTTAATCAATGCTTCCAAGGAATCAGGTACTCCTACGCGGGCCAGCTCATCTTTTAGAGATTCAGATAAACCTAGCCGAAACTGATAACAGAGGGCAGCATTATTCCATTCGACATCCGCGCTCCAGCGTCTAAAGTCTGTTATATAGTCCTCAGTGGCTCTGGGGCCTTGCTGGAGCGCATGTAGGGCTGCCTCGGCTTTGGCAGTTTGCAGGGGATCCTCATACACTTGAGACATGGCTTTGAAGAACGAAGTCAGACTTGACAGACAGGGGTTACTCTGCTCCAGCAAACGGTGGGCCCAGGACTGTGGCTCACCTTGAAGAAGGGAAATTACATACCCCACCTTAATAGCCTCGAGTAAAGGTCTGGGGCTGTAATAAAAAGTATAGTTCACAAGCATTATGAAAAGTCCTAAACTTGCTGCGATTGCCTGAGAACTTTTCTGGAGTCGGTACCCGGGGTTCAGATGGCAGCATTACTACAGTTGGTGCAGGAGGAAGTTCCACAGATGCAGATGAGACAGAAACTGATCCACCGGGGAGGTCACTCGTCCAGGCTCAGACATGGCTGATTCATACTATCACATACCTGGTAGTAGAGCCTGATTGCACGAGGAAGGCCTCCCTTACACCTCTGACTCGGGCAGTAGGGCGGATGTCCTGGATGGCTGGTGAAGATACCGGAAGGTATTGGCAGGTAGGCAGCTGGTGCAGGTGACAGAAACAGATAGCAAGGTCGGGCAGGCTGGGTCATACACGGCAAGACAGTCAGATGCAGGGTGCAGGCAGGAACGTAGTCAGGAGACAAGCCAGGTCTGGAACCAGATGAATGCAAACATGAGCCAAGGGAGCAGGCAGAAGAAGGGTCACAGGACAAGCCCAGGTCAATGCAAGTGGAGTTCAAGGGATGGTCAAGACAAGCTGGGTGGATACAGAAATCATGATACAGGTTTCACAGGTAACAGGATACACAGGAGCTGAAGACAAAGCAGCAGTGGAGCCAGGCACTGGCTGGGTTAAATAAACTATTTTGGCGCCATCGTCAATTACGAGTGCGTGCAAGCATTGGCGCGTGCGGAGATGCGTGACGGCTTCTGTTTGCGCGCCAGTTTGCGCATGTGCACTTCTATGCGCCAATGCCCAATTCCTACGAGCAAAGGGAATAAGTGTTCTTCTGCGCTTTAGAGTCCTTCTAGAGGGGCGAACTTGTCTGCTGGCATGTGCACCCTGAAATATTCCTTGTTGTACCAAAAATAATTTTTGGTGAGACAAAAATTAAGACTACTTAACAAAAATTCCTGATGTCTACCCGACAAAGTAAGAGCCCATTCAACTGAAGTCATGGCGTCGTTATGCCCTATAATAGTATATAGCGAACTCACGCCCGCTGTGACCAGTATACTAGATGAGGAACATCCAAGTGTCTCCAATATCTGTATAATGTGTTTTGTGTCTTTTAAGGAGGCCGGAGTTTTTAACACCAGTGGCTGAAGAAAGGAATCAATATATTGACCCAATCTAGCAGAAACAGAATCAATCCTGTTGACAATTGGCCTCTCTGGAGGGTTGGCACTGTCTTTATGGATTTTCGGGAGAAAATATATAATGGGAGTTCTGTAAAACAAGGGGTTTGGATATGCTGCCTCCTTTTTTGTTAAAATTCTTTGGTCCTTCCCATCCTCTATGATGGAATGTAGTTCGTCCTTAAAAGATAACATAGGGTCTTTATTCAAGATTTTGTAGGTTTCACCATCACTCAATAAACGGCTCATTTCCATTTGATAATATTCTTTACTTAGAACAACCAAACCTCCCCCTTTGTCAGGCGGGCGTATGATAATCTCTTTACGCCTTTCAAGAGACTCCATACCCTACTTAATGTATTGGGGATCTCATTTTTTCTTAACTATGAGTTCCTCCAAATCTTTTGAAACCATATTCTTAAATACCTCTAAGAACTTTTTTCCACATTAAGGGGATTGAAGATCGACTTATTCCGTAAAGTCATATAATCACCTCTTGTGGTTACCAAACTTTTGCATGGATTGGATAAAAAATATTTTTTAATGTTAAGAGTTCTGATATACTTCTGTAAGCTCACATATGTTTGAAACTTATTTAAGTTTTTGGTAGGAGCAAACTTTAGGCCCCTATCCAACACTCTGATTTCATCATCATTAAGTGAGACACCACTTAGATTGTATATTCCTGTTCCTATTGGGGTTTGGGCCGTTTGTAATCGCCTACCCCCTCTGCATCCTCACTTACTTTTTGTTTTCTTAGGGGGCCGGTACTGGGTGGTGTGTGTGGTGGTGGTTGCCTCCACCACTCCCCTAGATTGGGTTTATATAATGGAGGGCCCTGCCCCTGTCCCCTGTGTGGCCCTAAAAAATCCCCTCCACCACAGGAGGTTTGATCTGATAGGGGCGCAAACCTATTTTGTGTAGGATTTGGTCTATCATGGGGAAAGGAGGGTCTCCCTCCATTAGAGTGATCCCCATTTTCCCCATATTGTCGATTGCCTCTCCAGTTAGAGGACAAATTTTTTATAATAAGGAGAAGAGGAGTGATATCCCCCACCGAAAGTCGATTGTGGGCGATTCCCTCCTCTTCCTCTTCCCCTTTTCTTCTTTCCCCGTTTGTTATTTCCTCTAGAGAGATTATCTCTCTGAGGAGAAAAATACCTCACTTGTTGAGGGAGATCGTATTCATGAGCTGTGTCCCTTCTGAGTGTTTCCACTACTGTGTCATCAACAGTTATAGTTGGAGGAACCTTGACGGTAACATTAGGACAATTGGGGATATTTTGCAATTTAAATATATTTCCTCCACCAAAATCATCCAGATCACTGATGATTTTTATTCTTTTTATATTCTGGATCTCTAAATCCCATTTAATGAGCTTATTCTTTAGTTCACCAGACAATTTAAGGAACTCATCACTTTCTTTAAGGGACTCCAAATTGTTGGTAATATCCCTAATTTGAGAATCAAGAGTCCCCAATTTTCTTTTGTTTACGTGTTAAAAGAAAGTCTAACTCAAAACTAGGGATGCACCGATACCGATCTCGTACTGAGCAACAGCCAGGTATTAGTGTGACTGTGGACAGTGTTTTTCAAGAAATTGCTTATTCATCTACATTTGAGAACAGTGCTCCCACAGCTGCTACCATACAACTAGAAGCATATCTTGGAGAGGTCACTGTGCCTCGTTCGGACAAATCTCTTGTGTATTGGGCAGTGAATAAACTGCGATTTCCCACTGTAGCCCAAATGGCACAAAAATATCTTTCAGCTCCTTGCAGTAGTATGGAAAGTGAGAGATTGTTCAGTGCAGTGTCACACTTTCTTACTGACACCAGAAACCAACTTCTAACTGAACATGCAGAGATTCTTCTGTTTCTTAAAAAAAACTTGCCACTTGTGTTTGAATTGGAAAAGTAATCTACCGCCTGTTACTGTCCAACTGTAAGGCATCATGCACAGTTGCACGCTGCAGCTCAAAGCAACTGCTCCACCTGGCATTTGAGCTTTTTTAGCGTTTCCTCTGCCTGTTAACTCCCCTCCATGTTGGCCTTTAGCTCCATGCCACAAACGTATTCCTTAAGTGAAAAAGGGAATCACCTATGGTGTGTACATTGCACACTATAGGCGATTCAACGTGCAATGTTAGGGGGACACATAGCCTAATATGGAGTGCCAAAGAGTTAACACTACAGGCAAACGAAAGGCTCAAAAACAGGGAGCTCAAACGCCTGTAGGAGCAGCTACTTTGAGCTTTATTGTGCATGTGGCCTTACTGCTGGCTTGGCTCCTTGGCCTTGCCATCCTGGAATGAACCTAATTTTGGTCTGTGAAAAATGTTTTTTCACAAGTTTCATGAGAAGTTGAACTAGAAGCTAGTACTTTTTTTTTTAATTTAAAAAATGTTTACAAAATAATGTTAGCCTAACATTATTTAACTGTATTGGTTGGTTAATGTGATGACGTGAACTTGTGATGTTTGTTTTATACGTGGCGTCATCAACAATGATGATATTTCATGTTCTGTGTGACATTTGAGCTTTTCATTTTCAAGGCATAATGCCTGTACAATGCAGCTAAAAGCATCTGCTCCTCAAGGAGTTTGAGCTTTTTTCCTGCCTGTTAACGCCTCCCCTCCATGTCAGCCCATTGCACACTAGTTTCAGGAGTTTAGTGGCAGGAAAGTTACTGCAGCCTACATGCTAACCTAACACACATCCTTGCCATCCTGGAATGTTCTGTCTGTGAAATGTGTTTTTCTTACACATGTGTAAGAAGTTGAACTGGAAACAAACACATGTTGTGTTTTGCTTTTTTTGGTTTTTGATATTTTTTAATGTCTTGAGTTGTGAGTTGACTGAGGTACTGTACTGTTCTTGCTTCACATGCATAAACATTGTGAACTTGCAATGTACATGTCATTGACATTGACATTATTTTTTATATGTTCTGTGCAATTTGCACTTTAACAGCTTTGTGACAAGCAAATAAACATGTTTTCTTTCATACTGTCTTTTGACTGCGTTTCAGTTCCTCATATTATGGCGAGAATGTGTAATTTTTCATTATTTAAAAAAAAAAATGGTCACGTGACCAAAATCAGGTATCAGTAATTGGTATCGGCAAGTACATGATGTCAAGTATTGGTACTCGTACTCGGTGTCAAAAAAATGGCATTGGTGCATCCCTACTCAAAACCTTTTTTAATTAAAAAAATCACTCCATTCAGTCATAGAGTTTTCATCCAAAAGACCATCATTGGGAGGTAAATCCCATCTGAGACGTCTAGGGATGAGTTTAGCTGATAAATATTGCTCGAAAGACGTAATGTCCCACCAAGTTTTTATCTTTTTTTCAAAAATTATGACCCAATTTTTTAAAATATCATTAATGATTGGGCAAATTCCTAGAGAAAACCTCACTAATTTTAACATCCTGTTTTTCTAAATATTGAAAAACTTCCATTATTGCAGCTAGATTTAAGAAAAATTGAATAAGCAAAAATATAAAGAGAAAACAAATCAGCGCAATATAAATAACCCTTTTCTGTGGAAGCTGCTGAACACCAAGGGTCAATGATTTAAATCCCTGAGGCAAAAATGTAAAAAGATGGTGCAGTGCTAAAAAAAGCCCATAGATCAAATACAAGACAATCCGTGAGGTCTTCAGGGATGAACTATAAACAAAACATGCAGGTGACTTCGTGGGAAAAACTGAGCCTCCACCAATAATAGAAATGGCAGCTCACCTCACAGCGTGGACCCTAATACACATTCCCACTCGAGGTATATAGAGATGCAGCAGGCCAATCTGGAAATTCCCCTCTTAGGTCAGTTGACACACAACAGTCTCCACTCCGCTGGGACGTAACGCATACGAACGACGGAAGTCTCGTGACGTCACCCGCGGCCATCGCAGACTTTGTATACATCCATGCTTTACCAGGCACTTGGTTTTAAGTGCTATTTTTGTAAGTTTTATTCTCTTTTTAAAATCAATAAATTCTCTATACCCACGGAAAGCACTATGTATTGCTTTGTATTTGCATGATCTGTGCTGCTTCGGAGTGGAGACTGTTGTGTGTCAACTGACCTAAGAGGGGAATTTCCTGGATTAGCCTGCTGCATCTCTATATACCCCGAGTGGGAATGTATATTAGACCCTTTATAATTAAAGGGTCAACACTGTGAGGTGAGCTGCCATTTCTATCATTGGTGGAGGTTCTCTTTTTCCCACAAAGTCACCTGCATGTTTTGTTTATAGTTCATCACGAACCTCACGGATTGTCTTGTATTTGATCTATGGACTTATTATTTTTTTTTAGCGTTGCACCATGTTTTTACATTTTTGCACCAGGGATTTGAATCAATGACCCTTGGTGTTCAGCAGCTTCCACAGAAAAGGGTTATTTATATTGCGCTGATTTGTTTTCTCTTTATAATCTTATCCATAATACCGTCACCAAGGCAAATCTTGTGAATATCACCCGATGGAGTGTGAGTGAATTGCCTACTCACCAAATGGACATGACCTCTTTAATTAAAAAGAAAATTCCCAACAGGCTGTTGTGTATATCTGTGGATTTTGCTGATCTGCCACTGGAGCTGTGACTGGAAACCTTTTAGGATTCTCCTTTCCACTGTGGGTGTACCATTAAAAAATAGACATAAAGCGGGACCATAGCATGATAACGTTTAATAAAAACAATAGTATAAAAACAATGCCACACTGCCTGCTCACATTTTATAGTGCCTTGTCCTGGCATTAGGATTTACAGCAAAAACCACCATGTGGTGAAGTCCGCAGCCGCCCAGCCTCCACTGGGTGTCTGGCGTGCGTTCCACTGCCGTGGTGTAAGAAACTGGAAGTCGATGACCGGAAGTGACGCGACCGGGATGCGCCTCGACGTACGTTTCGTTTTACAACCTCATCAGGAAGCTTCCTGATGAGGTTGTTAAACGAAACTTATGTTGAGGCGCATCCCAATCACGTCACTTCCCGGTCACTTCACTTCCGGTCATCAGGCAAACTCTGGGGTCATTATTCTCATTTAAGCAATGTTTTCCGGGGGGGGGGTCCACACCCCAGATGGCGACTATGCAGTCGAAACGCATCGGGTGGACCTTCCGCCAACATCGCCTTCATGCTCTTACATGCTTTATACATTTCTACCAAATGTGAGTGTTGAATTTGTATTTTTAATTAAATCACCCCTTTTTCAACAGTATCACGCTATGTCAGCTCCCTCTCTCTATTACATGATACCCTTCCTGTGACAATAAGTTTCCATGTTTCTTGAAACTCCTGAAGCCTTCAGTTAACATCCAATGACCGTTTAAGGTTGACCAACTGACCGAGTTCCAGGACCTGCTGTCCCCCATTGGGTGGTTCGAACCCAACAAGACTTGTTGACTTGGGTGGTATACGCCCCGCCAAGTCAATACCATCCAGTAAGCCTGCTCCCTCTTTCACGGTGGTGGTGTTTGCTTCCATTTCCTCACTTCAAGGTTCCCAGTAATGTCAGGAATTCTTCCCATGTGCATTGGATCACAAACCTAATTGGACTGTATTTCATCATTCTGTTTAATGTGGACTTTTGGGTGTAGTACAGTCACTACATTAGCACACTATATAATTTATTCACATTTATTATGATTGGAGTTTGTGCTATTATGTCACTTACATGTTTGTATCACATATAATTCTATGTTATTATGTCACTTATATGTTTATATATCATATAACTTTATCACCTTCCTTTTTTTGCAACTTTAGCGCTGCACTTATTATACTTTACATACTTAGCTTTTTTGTCTACAGCCGTGCTGGCTGCTGGGTTGCGGAATCACAGCGCAGTATACACTTTTTAATAGGCAGCACAGGCAGCACACACTGCCTCCAAGGTACAGGCCGCACATCCCCCTCACTCACCCCGGTCCCCAGAATCAGAAGCCCATCGCCCAAGGAGTCTCTCGCACTCTAGAAACCCCTCTCCTCCTCATCACAGCCAATGGGGAAGCTGGGACATGGAGGCCTATATTAAGGCCCTCCCCACAAAGCAGGACATTGAATCCTACATCAGCAGGCTGGAGAGATCATACAGGAGGGAGATCAATGACCTCCATAAAGATATAGGCCACCGCATAGAAGATATTGAGTCCACTGTAGAGGAATCAGCTGCCAGAATCTCAGAACGTGAGCACATTTTGCAGGAGCACACTAACCAAATCCAACAACTGTTTTATGGTCTGGACGACCAAGAGAACAGAAGCCGTCGCAACAATATCTGCATCCGCGGATTGCCAGAGTCAGTGGAAAATAAAGATTTAGCAATGGCGGACGCCACCATGTTTAATCAGTTGCTGAACAAGCCTAAAGAGACACCACTAGAAATAGACAGGATCCACAGATCCCTGGGACCCTGCAACCCCAACCCGGTGTACCCCAGAGATGTCATTTGCCGCATGCATTTTTTCAATGTAAAATCTGACATTATGCAGGCAGCTCGCTCCCAGGAATCCATTTTGTTCAATGACACCCCTGTCATGCTTCTGACAGATCTATCAAGTCAGACCCTGCTCATGTGGAAAGCCCTGAAACCTGTAACCGATGCTTTGCAAGCTAAGCAGATCAACGCAAATGCAAATAATACGGGCAGCACAGTGGTGTAGTGGATAGCACTTTCACCTAGCAGCAATACGGTCGCTGGTTCAAATCCCGACCACGACACCATCTGCCTGGAGTTTGCATGTTCTCCCTTTGCCTGTGTGGGATTCCTCCGGGTACTCCGGTTTCCTCCCACACTGCAAAGACATGCTGGTAGGTTAATTAGATCCTGTCGAAAAAAATTGGCTGTGTATGTGTTTGCAAGCGTGTCGGGACCCCATGGGGCAAAGGACCGCGCTATACCGCAGATGGACATTGGTGGCAAAAGCGCCCTGAGGCGATTCAGTTTGCATAGGTAGCGCTATACAGGTCACTCATTCATTCATTCACTATTATTACAGGAAAGTCACTTTTGCTCAGACACAGTCCCATCACTTCCAGACAAACACTTCACTACATGGTTTCACAGCACTAATCCCGTATCTAGAACGAAAGGGGTTTCAGTGGCCTTCCACAGGTCCTTGTCCCAGAAGTGCTCGATACTGACATAGACCCAAAAGGCAGGTTCTTGTTTTTGAAATTGCAATATTTACAGAATGTTTTTACAATTGCCAATGTTTATCTTCCAAATCAGGAGCAGCTCCACTTCCTTTCCTCTGTGACAGCCACCTGAAGGCCTTTCTGACTCTCAATTTAATCTTCAATGTCCCCCTCATCCCGAGACTGGACTCATCCACTGGTAAGTCCACTGGTAAGTCACACATCACACCCTCCTCACTAGCTAAAATACGTACCATATTAATGAAGTTGTCCCTAGTTGACACATGGCGACTCCTACACCCTGCTGAGAGAAACTACACATATTACTCCCCTGCACATAAATCTTAAAGCAGAATAGATTATATTTTTCTTTCACAAACCTTACTGGATCTAGACCCTGCTTGTGGGATTGACCTAAAATTATGGTCAGACCATACTCCGGTACACGTCACCTTTGGCAGGCTACCACAACGTGCACAACGTCACACTTGGTGACTGAACAAAAACCTACTGAATGACATTGTGTGCACTGCTGCAGTGTCTAAAGCCATTACGAGACGAGACATCTGCCATGAATAAATGGGAGACTTTGAAATGTGTGTTATGGGGGATTTTCATTCAACATGGCTCCAGACTGAAAAAAGCCCACATAGAGGACATACATCGACTATTCTCCCTAATCGCCTCTCTCGAAACCACACACAAATGCACTTTAGACCCCAAAACGTTAGCTGAACTCTCTAATGCAAGGAGGGACCTACTGCACCTCTTCACAGAAAGGTCGTTGACAGCCTGTAATAAAGGCCTCCACGTTCACTACTCCCAAGCTAATAAATGCAGAAACATTTAGCATGGGTTATTCACCCCCAACAACAGAGACAAAACATCCCCCACATTATATCCTCATCCCAACAAAAGAAATACAGGAACTCCAAAATCATTTCCGAATTCAAGGATTTCTATTCCTCGCTTTATAACCTCCCCCCACCCGAGACACAGACTTCACTACCCCCATCGGACCTTCACCAATACATACAGGACAGGCATTACCTAGAGTATCCCCTTCCGATGCGGATACTCTGGAACAACCCATAACATCCTCCGACTTTTTACTCACGGTCAAAAGTCTTAAGAATGGCAAAAGCCCAGGCCCAGACGGATATACTCCCCAGTTTTATAAAACATTTGCGCAACAACTAGCCCCGAATCATGGCATGAGCATTTGAGGAAGTGGACGAGACGCACCCTTTACCATCACAACTCCTTCAAGCCCAGATAGTAGTACTACCCAAACCCGGAAAAGACCATTCACATTGTAGCAATTATAGGCCCATATCCCTATTGAATATCGATCTCAAGCTCGTCTCCAAAGTTATAGCCACACGTCTAGCTCCCCTGCTTCCTTCCATAATCCATAGTGACCAAGTAGGATTTATTCCGGGCCGGGAAGCTAGGGATAACACCACAAAAACCCTACACCTCATATCATATGCCAAACACCACAACATCCCTACTTGCTTACTGGCGTGTGACGCCGAGAAAGCTTTTGACAGAATTAGCTGGCCCTTCTTACAGGCATCCCTACATCAAATAGGTCTAGGCCCAAGGATATTGACCAAAATAATGTCACTATACTCAAATCCCTCTGCAAAAGTAACGGCCAACGGTGAGTCCTCGGAGGCCTTCGGGATAAGAAATGGCGCAAGGCAGGGATGTCCATTATCACCGTTATTGTTTGCGCTCACTGTTGAAGATTTGGTCCAAGCCATTCGTGGTAATGACTCTATCCACGGGATTTCCACACCTGCAGCCCCCCGCAAATTAATCACTATACGCAGATGACTTGCTTCTCTATGTCACCCAACCACAAGTTAGCATCCCTGCCATTCTGATGGAGCTTGACCGCTTCGGAGCGCATAGAAACTTTAGATTAAACATAGCCAAGACAGAAGCCCTGGACATATCTCTGACACCGAAAGAAGTAGCCCTTATCCAAGAAAAATTCCCTTTCTGCTGGCAACCACGCTCGGTTAAGTATTTGGGGACTGAGATCCCTAAGGACTTACAAGACATATACGCCTTGAATTATAGCCCTATGATGACAAAAATCAGACGTTCTGTAGAATCCTGGCATAATCTCAAGCTTACATGGTGTGGGCAAATGAATGTCCTGAAAATGGACATTCTACCTAAATTGTTTTAAACATTACCCATAATCCTACCCAATGCATTCTTCTTCGCTTCGCTCCCTAGAGGTCAAGTTCATATGGCAATACCACCCTCTCAGACTTAAGCACAAAATCTTGTGTACCCCCAAAATATATAAAAAAAAAAGGAGGCATTGGCCTTCCGGACTTTCAATTGTATCATACCTCTGCCATAATCTCGAGACTCCTTGAATGTTTCCCGAGAACCTTAACCAAACCATCCACGATTATAGAGCAAGATATGGCACAGGTAAACCTTCGGGCCCTTCTTTGGGGATATAACGTCAAATTCCGCACTATAAACAGGGTTTCTCCAATGACTACAGCTGCGCTCACCTTATGGTATAGCAAACATAACAAACTCACCCTATACACTGATCTTAGCCCTCTCACCTCTCTGTTTGATAACCTATTACTTCTGACTTATATCTCCAGAGGACAATGTGGCTCATACATGAGGGAACAATGGCCTACAGCCAAACAGTTTGTTCACCCCGCCAAGGGTCAATTCCAACCGCCACCAGATAGTCAGTCAACCATCCCGAACGACTGACTCTCCATGATATCCCTAACGCAACACAGCAAGACACTGCATCTTTCAGGACAGGTCCACAGACCACTCACAACATTCAAGGATTCAAGTCTCTCTCAGACCCCCAGACACTCCCTATCTTTGATATATAGAGACGTACAGTCCCACATATGCGACTCTGCCAAATTACATGCAAAAATGGTCAAGGGATCTGGGCATAGAGATATCCCCAGAACAATGGTCCACATCATTCATACTTAGACACAAATCTCTAAATCAGGATTCACACAGGAGAAAAATTACAAATTGTTATCATGTTGGTACAGAGATCCAGTCACGGTACACAAGATGTATCCAGCTACTTCGGACATATGTTGGCGCTGTCACAGAGGAAAGGGTTCCTATGTTCATGTGTGGTGGGAGTGCAACAAGGTCCGCCCATTCTGGGACAAAGTTTTCAGTATTTACAATGAGCTCGTCATGTCATCTCTCTGTACTGGAAAATGGACACTACTCCATCTATTTCCAGATGGGTAGACATCCTTAATGACATAATGCTCATGGAGGAGTTACAGGCAAAGTTAGATGATACCTATGAAAAATTCAACCTGTTGTGGTCTCTTTGGCTCCACCACTCCTCTTCTGACCTCCTCCTCAACAATATTTCTGTATGAGACCTAGGCCATATGCTTCAAAATGTTGGAGGAAGGTGCCGTCTGTATCGTTTATTGTTAGAAATTTCGGTTTTCTTGGGCTCAAATATACATGTCTCTGACAAGTTCCCAAAATATAAAATATAGGTAACCTGGACACTACAAGTCCTGTGATGCTAAGCCCCCCCCCCCCTCTTCTTGGCTCTCCCATCCCCTACTGTTCCTCCCCCCATACGACAGTTTGTTTGTACATAATAAGGTCCGGACGGTGTCTAAAGAGAGAAGACACCGAACGGAGAGGTATTTTTCTATGAAAAACTGTTTTAAGCACTTAGATACACCTCAAGTTATACTATTTTGTACTACGGGGGTAAGATGTGGACCGCCTTCCCCATCCCACCCCCTTTCCTTTTTTTTTATTCTGTTCCCTCTCCCCCTTTATTACTAGTTTTCTTATATTGTTGTTTTATTGTGAAAAAAAAAAATATATATATATTCAACCTTTTCAAAAATGATAGGAAATAGAGTCAATGGGGAGGGCTCCACACCCAGTACAGCTGTAAAGAAACCATAACTGGTAGAAATGATCTAATAAGCAAAACACAAAAAATCCAGCGCTCCAAGAGTTAAAGAAAACAGTCCGCAACACTTGAAAAATGATTATGTTGAATAATGTATCAGTTTATTCAAAGTAGAAGCTGATAAAAAAACAGTCCTGTTTACTCACAGAATAAAATATAAACGAAAAAAGCTTACATGGCCACTAGCAATCCACTGAGCAACGAGGAGCTGTGTAAAGTTCCCAGCAGAACCATTTACCCAGAATGAAGGAAGGGGGAGAAGGAAGGTGGATGGATCAACAAAAAAGCAGCCTCCCGAGTCCCTGCTAAGTTGAGCTGTGATCCCAGGGCAAACTACTCACTGGCGTGTAGAAAGGGACCCAGCATGTAGAGCGGTAGACACTGCAGCCTCGTGTAGCGGGGAGGATGGACTAGAGCTCCGTCTTACAAGGGTCAGTGATGTCAGACCCGCTGAGACACTGACTAGGGAAGGGGGAAGCCCAGCAGCACTGAGATCAGTGTGTTGAATGACTCCTTCACACGCCAGGTAGTCCGATAATGCACCAATACTAATGTATCAGTTCATGATCACTCCTACACATGCGGTGTCCTCCAATGTTTTAGCCGTTACTGTTGGAATGCAAAACACACTGCTGGGGAGTCTGAGCTGACAGGCTGGGATGGCTGTCTGAGCTCCCAATATTTGCCAAAAGGTGGATGTCCCAAAGGATAGTGAAAAATGGGACATGGTGACTGGTCCAAGAAGCTATATTAATGTTGCCTTGACGACGCTTTCGTGCTCCAGCGCTTTGTCACAGTCAAGAAAAAAGGCAACTACAGAGTGTTTAAATAATATAAAATGGCGGGAAAAATTAGCCGAGCTAAGGGGCAGGATAAGTCTGACCTCTAACATTAACCCCTTGCTCGGTGGATTCACAAATAAATAATGTCATCAGTTCATATAGAGTCTAGTTTATCACATGCCTATTAAAATTAAACAAAAAATAAAAATGAAAAAGAAAAAACTAACTTCAGTTATTAACCGCTTCCCGACCGCCTCACGCAGATTTACTGCGGCAGAAGGGCACGTACAGGCAGAATCACGTACCTGTACGTTGCCCTTTAGGAGGCGGCTTGCGTGCGTGCCCACCGGGAGCTCCGTGAGTCGGATCGTGGATCCCCGCGATCGTCTGACGGTGAGGAAGAACGGGGAGATGCTAATGTAAACAAGCATCTCCCCGTTCTGCCTAGTGACACTGTCACTGATCACAGCTCCCTGTGATCAGGAGCTGCGATCAGTGATGTGTCATTCGTAGCCACGCCCCCTAACAGTTAGAATCACTCTCTAGGACACACTTAACCCTTCCCTAGCCCCCTAGTGGTTAACCCCTTCACTGTGTGTCATTTTTACAGTAATCAGTGTAACTTTTAGCACTGATCGCTGTAAAAATGACAATGGTCCCAAAAATGTGTCAAAATTGTCCGATATGTCTGCCATAATGTCGCAGTCATTAAAAATCACCGCCAATACTAGTAGAAAAAAATTATAAATAAAAATGCCATAAAACTATCCCCTATTTTGTAGACACGATAACTTTTGCGCAAACCAACTCTATTTGTGGGAAAAAAAGGACGTCAATTTTGTTTGGGCGCCACGTCGCATGACCGCGCAATTGTCAGTTAAATCGATGCAGTGCCGAATCGGAAAAAGTGCTCTGGTCTTTGGCCAGCAAAATGGTCCAGGGCTTATGTGGTTAATAAAGAATAATACATATTAAATGAAGATCTTCACTAAAAAAACTCATATAATTTCTAAAAGCACATATAACAATTTTAAGTTTAAAAAAAAGTTATACACCTATAATTCAGATAAAAGTCACTACACAAAACTACACATTTCTAATTCTTCGTTTAACCCTTTAGGGACAAGCGAAGCGAACATATATATCCAAAACACTTCCCTTTTACATAAAAGGGAAAATCTCTTGTTTGTAGTTAGTGTACCTTTTGGGATAGTTTCTATTACAAAGACCTCCAGGCATCTTTATTATGAAAACAATGAAAATGCCGGGGAACACTGCGTTCATCGCACCTCTTGGTAATAAATCTATGGTGATTGCCAATTCTTGCGCGTAGTGCACGAATAGTGCGACCCACATAGACAAGGCAATACAAAATATTTTACAGCGCACACATACAAGAATGACATTTCCTGCAGGGCTAGTTAAAAACACCTGAACATATTCAAAAAATACGGGGGTTTGGTCACACTATATGGTCATATAGTGCTAAGCCCACTTACTGCGACAAAGACAAGGCCACACAGGCACCGTGAGACATAAATCACAAAATCTGTAAAGTACGTGATAAACTGCCTGATTTCATAATTTTTACCTAAATTCATAGTAATTGTCTTGGACCCATGGGTAATGAATTGACAAGTAATGCATCATAGTTACATAGTAGGTGAGGTTGAAAAAAGACACAAGTCCATCAAGTCCAACCTATGTGTGTGATTATGTGTCAGTATTACATTACATATCCCTGTATGTTGTGGTCATTCAGGTGATTATCTAATAGTTTTTTGAAGCTATCAATGCCCCCCGCAGAGACCACCGCCTGTGGAAGGGAATTCCACATCCTTGCCGCTCTTACAGTAAAGAACCCTCTACGTAGTTTAAGGTTAAACCTCTTTTCTTCTAATTGTAATGAGTGGCCGCGAGTCTTATTAAACTCTCTTCTGCGAAAAAGTTTTATCCCTATTGTGGGGTCACCAGTACAGTATTTGTAAATTGAAATCATATCCCCCTCTCAAGCGTCTCTTCTCCAGAGAGAATAAGTTCAGTGCTCGCAACCTTTCCTCATAACTAAGATCCTCCAGACCCTTTATTAGCTTTGTTGCCCTTCTTTGTACTCGCTCCATTTCCAGTACGTCCATCCTGAGGACTGGTGCCCAGAACTGGACAGCATACTCCAGGTGCGGCCGGACCAGAGTCTTGTAGAGCGGGAGAATTATTGTTTTATCTCTGGAGTTGATCCCCCTTTTAATGCATGCCAATATTCTGCTTGCTTTATTAGCAGCAGCTTGGCATTGCTGAGCCTATCATCTACTACCCTGTTTCCCTGAAAATAAGACCTAGCGTGATTGTTGGTAATGGCTGCAATATAAGCCCTACCCCCCAAATAAGCCCTAGTTAAAGTCCTTGTAGGTCTTACTTTCAGGGTAGGGCTTATTTTCGGGGAAACAGGGTAGGGCTTATTTGGGGGGTAGGGCTTATATTGCAGCCATCACTGACAATCACGCTAGGTCTTATTTTCGGGGAAACAGGGTAGGACCCCCAGGTCCTTTTCCATCCTAGATTCCCCCAGAGGTTCTCTCCCCAGTGTATAGATTGCATTCATATTTTTGCCACCCAAATGCATTATTTTACATTTTTGTACATTGAACCTCATTTGCCATGTAGTCGCCCACCCCATTAATTTGTTCAGGTCTTTTTGCAAGATTTCCACATCCTGCAGAGAAGTTATTGCCCTGCTTAGCTTAGTATCGTCTGCAAATACAGAGATTGGACTGTTTATCCCATCCTCCAGGTCGTTTATGAACAAATTAAATAGGATTGGTCCCAGCGCAGAACCCTGGGGAACCCCACTACCCACCCCTGACCATTCTGAGTACTCCCTATTTATCACCACCCTCTGAACACGCCCTTGTAGCCAGTTTTCAATCCATGTACTCACCCTATGGTCCATGCCAACGCACCTTATTTTTGCAAAATCCAGATACACCACGTCTACGGGCCTTCCTTTATCTAGATGGCAACTCACCTCCTCATAGAAGGTTAATAGATTGGTTTGGCAAGAACGATTCTTCATGAATCCATGCTGATTACTGCTAATGATATCATTCTTATTACTAAAATCTTGTATATAGTCCCTTATCATCCCCTCCAAGAGTTTACATACTATTGATGTTAGGCTAACTGGTCTGTAATTCCCAGGGATGTTTTTTGGGCCCTTTTTAAATATTGGTGCTACATTGGCTTTTCTCCAATCAGCTGGCACCATTCCAGTTAATAGACTGTCTGTAAAAATTAGGAACAACGGTCTGGCAATCACCTGACTGAGTTCCCTAAGTACCCTTGGATGCAAGCCATCTGGTCCCGGTGATTTATTAATGTTAAGTTTCTCAAGTCTAATTTTAATTCTGTCCTCTGTTAACCATGTAGGTGCTTCCTGTGTTGTGTCATGAGGATAAACACTGCAGTTTTGGTTACCGAAGCCCCCCGATTCACTCGTGAAGACTGAGGAGAAGAATAAATTCAATACCTTTGCCATCTCTCCATCCTTTGTAACCAGATGTCCTTCCTCATTCTTTATGGGGCCAATATGGTCTGTCCTCCCTTTTTACTGTTTACATACTTAAAGGATTTCTTGGGATTTTTTTTGCTCTCCTCCGCTATGTGTCTTTCATGTTCTATCTTAGCCGTCCTAATTGCACCCTTACATTTCTTATTGCATTCTTTATAAATTCTGAATGCTGAGGATGATCCCTCAACCTTGTATTTTTTGAAGGCCTTCTCCTTTGCTTTTATATGCATTTTTACATTGGAGTTAAGCCATCCAGGATTTTTGTTCGCTCTTTTAAATTTATTACCCAATGGGATACATTGGCTAATGCCCTTATTTAATATGCTCTTAAAGCAAACCCATCTCTCCTCCATATTCTTTGTTCCTAATATTTTATCCCAATTTATGCCTTTTAGCAAGGTTTGTAGGTTAGGGAAGTTGGCTCTTTTGAAATTCAGTGTCTTTGTGTTCCCTTCATGTTTCCTATTTGTGTGATTTATACTGAAACTAATTGACCTGTGATCGCTGTTACCTAAATTGCCCCGTATTTCCACATCTGTGATCAGGTCTGTGTTGTTGGTAATCAGTAGATCCAGTAATGTTTTATTTCTAGTTGGTGCGTCTACCATCTGACCCATAAAATTGTTCTGCAAGACATTAAGGAACTGGCGAGCCTTAAATGAATGCGCGGTTCCCTCCGCCCAGTCTATGTCTGGATAATTAAAATCCCCCATTATGATAACACTTCCCATCCTTGCTGCTAATCCAATTTGTGATAGGAGATCCGTCTCCACTTCCTCCCTCAGGTTAGGGGGCCTATAGCATACTCCCAGTATTATTTTCCCCTTAGCTTCATCCCTTTGGAGCTCTACCCATAAAGATTCCACCTCCTCCCTAGCCCCCTCAGTGATGTCATCTCTCACATTTACTTGTAAATTATTCTTGATATATAGGCATACCCCTCCCCCTTTTTTACCCTCTCTATCCTTGCGGTATAGGGTATACCCTTGAATGTTTGCCAGCCAATCATGAGAGCTGTTGAACCAGGTCTCTGAAATTCCCACAAAATCCAAATCCTCCTTGTACAACAGTATCTCTAGTTCACCCATCTTGTCCGCCATGCTCCTGGCATTAGTGAACATGCCACATAGTTTAGACCGGTCGCATATTGTCCTCGTATTGGGTGTTTCAAGATTGCAACTAGGACTTGCTACTATACTCACCTTGTGTTTTTGTGCTTTGGTTAACCTACCACTAATGCCCCCAATACTACCCTCTGGAATATCTTCCGCGCTGGCTATCACTGTCTCTGGACCCTCCCCCCCATCGCCTAGTTTAAAAACCCCTCTAACTTTTTGGCCATCTTCATTCCCAGCAGATCTGCACCCTCCTCATTTAGGTGCAGTCCGTCCCTTCTATAGGACCGGTTACCGACTGAGAAGTCGGCCCAGTCCTCCAGGAACCCAAACCCAAAAGCATCCTCTTTTTTTGCACTGGAAAATGCCTTTCCTGTCATCAAAGTACAACCTAATATCCAAAGGAGATCTGGTTGATTTATTTAATATTTTACTGGGTGCCAATACATTTTTAATGTGCGAGTTCTGCGGAAGGTGACTTGTGGGACCTCTGGTAATACCGGAGCTAAGCGTTGATCTAACAGTAAAATATTGTAGTGTTTTTTTATTATTTTAGAAACTGATTTAAATTTATCGTTAAAAGTTGAAACGAATCATATGATTATCAAATAATTCCTCTCTAGAGACCTTCTTTCTGGGGGGAGGGTTCATACTAGACAGAAAAGCTTCCTTAATTAACTCACATGGATATTCCTTTTCTTCAAACTTTTTTGTCATTATGGCACCTTGTTCTGTATAATCCTCCACTCTTGAACAGTTCCGTCTCAAGCTATTAAATTGTCCATTAGGAATATTACTTTTCCATGTAGGATGATGACAACGTCTAAATGGAGATAAGAATTACCACTAGTAGGCTTGACGTAATTTCCTGTAATGATCCTGTTTTGATCATGAGATAGTACTAGATCCAAAAATACAAGTTTGTGGGGATCCAGTATGTGAGTAAAGGACAGACCAAAGGGGTTAGCATTGCAGTGGGCTACAAAGGAGAAGAACAGAAGAAGCTCGGGGCCACTGCTCCAAATGAGTACAACATCATCGATGTATTGGCCAAAATACACGACGTGTTCAGCAAATGTATTGTTAGCCCAGATACTGTCCTCCTCCCAATAGCCCATGGTTAGGTTGGCATATACCGGGGCAAAGTTCGCCCCCATAGCTGTACCCTTACGTTGTAAATAAAACTACTCACAAAAAGTAAAATAATTAAGTTTTAAACAGAATTCAGTCGCCTCAATCAAAAATTGTGACTGTAATGAATTAAAATCTCCACTTTTAAACAGAAAATGTTGTATGGCCTTCAGGCCTACTTTGTGAGGGAAAGATGTGTAGAAGGAGGTGACATCTAAAGATGGCCACCGATATCCCTCCTCCCACGCGTAGTGTTGAAGGGCGTCAATCACTTCATTTGAATCCTTAATATAAGAAGGCTATTGACACACCAGAGGTTGTAAACAAAAATCAATGTATTTAGATAGACCATTAATAAAACTATTGGTACGGCCCCCACAAGTGGTCTTCCCGGGGGATCGACCAGTGATTTGTGCACCTTTGGAAGGTGGTAGAAATACGGGGTGCTGCACTCTGATGGCAGTATAAATTGTCTCTTTTTTAGTGAGCACCCCGTTTCCCACGCCTCCTGTACCAAGGTCTTGAGTTCTAACTGGAATTCTGGTAGACGTCGGACTACCCGGCGTGTGGAGTAGTCATTCAACAGCTGGTCCATCTCAGTGCTGCTGGGCTTCCCCCTTCCTGAGTCAGTGTCTCAGCGGGTCTGACATCACTGACCCTTATGAGATGGAGCTCTAGTCCATTCTCCCCGCTACACGAGGCTGCAGTGTCTACCGCTCTACATGCTGGGTCCCTTTCTACACGCTGGTGAGTAGTTTCCCCTGGGATCACAGCTCAACCTAGCAGGGACTCAGGAGGCTGCATTTTTTGTTGATCCATCCACCTTCCTTCATTCTGGGAGAATGGTTCTGCTGGGAACTTAACACAGCTCCTCATTGCTCAGTGGATGGTTAGTGGCCATGTAAGCTTTTTTTCCTTTATATTTTATTCTGTGAGTGAACAGGACTGTTTTTTTATCAGCTGCTACTTTGAATAAACTGATACATTATTCAACATAATAATTTTGCGGACTGTTTTCTTTAACCCTTGGAGCGCTGGATTTTTTGTGCTTTGTTCCCTACCACTTATCACCGTAATATTTAAAAGTCAGTATATTGCACTTTTCCAGGGGAGCAGCTCTAATATTAAATTACTCAGTTTAGCACTTATTTCATAGCGCAAGGTCCCTAACACAATTTTTCAAAAAATACAAGGCTGAAGGATCATCATCAGCATTCAGATTTTACAAAGAATGCAACAAGAAATGTAATGGTGCAATTAGGGCGGTTAAGATAGAACACGAAAGACACATAGCGGAGGACAGCAAAAAAAAAATCCCAAGAAATTCTTTAAGTATATAAACAGTAAAAAAGGGAGGACAGACCATATTGGCCCCATAAAGAATGAGGAAGGAAATCTGGTTAGAAAGGATGAGGAGATGGCAAAAGTATTGAATTTATTCTTCTCCTCAGTCTTCACGAGGAAATCGGGGGGCTTCAGTAACCAAAGCTGCAGTGTTTATCCTCATGACACATCTCAGGAAGCACCTCCATGGCTAACAGAGGACAGAATTAGAAATAGACTTGAAAAACTTAACATCACTTCACCGGGACCAGATGGCTTGCACTCGAGGGTCCTGAGGGAACTCAGTCAAGTAATTGCCAGACCATTGTTCCTAATTTTCACTGACAATCTACTGACTGGAATGGTACCAGCTGATTGGAGAAAAAGCCAATATAGCTCCAATATTTAGAAAAGGGCCAAAATACATCCCTGGGAATTACAGACCAGTTATCCTAACATCAACTCCCAGGGTTCTGTGCTGGGACTAATTCTATTTGTTCATAAACGACCTGGAGGATGGGGTAAACAGTTCAATCTCTGTATTTGCGGACAATACTAAGCTAAGCAGGGCAATAACTTCCCCATGAAATAAGCAGGAGAGTGAGTGGGCTGGCTGGCGTGAGTTCTGCCACTGTCTTGGGCGTTAGTTTGCCACCCCTCTGAAAGTGCCGCCCGAGTCCCATGGTCCCACCGGGACTCATGGTAGCGCCGGCCCTGCATTGAACCCACTGTGTGGTATGTGGCTGAAGGATGGCAGCTGTTACATGAGGCAGACATGACCTGATAATGGGCCACGCCCGAAACACATCACCATGACAACAGCCCTGTGAGAGACTGCCTCACGTAACAGGTGCCATTATTCAACCACATACCACACAGTGGGTTCAGTGTCTATTCCAGCCCTTCATGCCATATCCGGCATGCCGCCCGGAAGTCCTGGCCATGATCATCCAGCCGGTGCTTTCTGCCTCCAGACCTGGGCTAGTGAGAGGGCTCACAGTGCTGCTGTACAGTGGCGATGCTGACAGGATTTTCGGCCACCAATTACAGAACCTCTGCAGTTGGGTTACCATCGGGTTTCCTGCAGTATCACCCCAACAACATCTGATAATTATTCCATCTAGGGGACTGAGTGACTCTGCTCGGGCGGATAATCTCCTTTCTCCCCTTCAGCGCCTGATTACATGGTATGTGGATCCAGATTGTTTTTTTTATAACATTGGGACAATGACTATTCTGTTACCGGCATCATCATGCAACAGTCTGCTTTTAACAAACTGTCTTTCTTTTATGACAACTGCTTGACCATTACATTTTTATCCGTCAATACTCATCCCTTTTTTTGGTCATCTATCTTTGTGGGACTAAACACATCAGTCATCAGCTGTATGAGTATTCATCTGTGGATTTGTAGATTTCCTGCCCTCAGCGCTATACAGTGAGGAACTTTGTGTTTGAATTTTATGTTTGGGCACCTTTGTGGTGCTTATTTTCTCAACCCAGCTGCAAAGGGTGCTTGTGTTCCACAATTTGTAATATAGAATTCATTGTAAATCGGTACCATCCTTGCTGCTAATCCAATTTGTGATAGGAGATCCGTCTCCACTTCCTCCCTCAGGTTAGGGGCCTATAGCATACTCCCAGTATTATTTTCCCCTTAGCTTCATCCCTTTGGAGCTCTACCCATAAAGATTCCACCTCCTCCCTAGCCCCCTCAGTGATGTCATCTCTCACATTCACTTGTACATTATTCTTGATATATAGGCATACCCCTCCCCCTTTTTTACCCTCTCTATCCTTGCGGTATAGGGTATACCCTTGAATGTTTGCCAGCCAATCATGAGAGCTGTTGAACCAGGTCTCTGAAATTCCCACAAAATCCAAATCCTCCTTGTACAACAGTATCTCTAGTTCACCCATCTTGTCCGCCATGCTCCTGGCATTAGTGAACATGCCACATAGTTTAGACCGGTCGCATATTGTCCTCGTATTGGGTGTTTCAAGATTGCAACTAGGACTTGCTACTATACTCACCTTGTGTTTTTGTGCTTTGGTTAACCTACCACTAATGCCCCCAATACTACCCTCTGGAATATCTTCCGCGCTGGCTATCACTTTCTCTGGACCCTCCCCCCCATCGCCTAGTTTAAAAACCCCTCTAACTTTTTGGCCATCTTCATTCCCAGCAGATCTGCACCCTCCTCATTTAGGTGCAGTCCGTCCCTTCTATAGGACCGGTTACCGACTGAGAAGTCGGCCCAGTCCTCCAGGAACCCAAACCCAAAAGCATCCTCTTTTTTTGCACTGGAAAATGCCTTTCCTGTCATCAAAGTACAACCTAATATCCAAAGGAGATCTGCTTGATTTATTTAATATTTTACTGGGTGCCAATACATTTTTAATGTGCGAGTTCTGCGGAAGGTGACTTGTGGGACCTCTGGTAATACCGGAGCTAAGCGTTGATCTAACAGTAAAATATTGTAGTGTTTTTTTATTGTTTTAGAAACTGATTTAAATTTATCGTTAAAAGTTGAAACGAATCATATGATTATCAAATAATTCCTCTCTAGAGACCTTCATTCTGGGGGGAGGGTTCATACTAGACAGAAAAGCTTCCTTAATTAACTCACATGGATATTCCTTTTCTTCAAACTTTTTTGTCCCGTCTCAATCTATTAAATTGTCCATTAGGAATATTACTTTTCCATGTAGGATGATGACAACGTCTAAATGGAGATAAGAATTACCACTAGTAGGCTTGACGTAATTTCTTGTAATGATCCTGTTTTGATCATGAGATAGTACTAGATCCAAAAATACAAGTTTGTGGGGATCCAGTATGTGAGTAAAGGACAGACCAAAGGGGTTAGTATTGCAGTGGGCTACAAAGGAGAAGAACAGAAGAAGCTCGGGGCCTCTGCTCCAAATGAGTACAACATCATCGATGTATTGGCCAAAATACACGACGTGTTCAGCAAATGGATTGTTAGCCCAGATACTGTCCTCCTCCCAATAGCCCATGGTTAGGTTGGCATATACCGGGGCAAAGTTCGCCCCCATAGCTGTACCCTTACATTGTAAATAAAACTACTCACAAAAAGTAAAATAATTAAGTTTTAAACAGAATTCAGTCGCCTCAATCAAAAATTGTGACTGTAATGAAGTAAAATCTCCACTTTTAAACAGAAAATGTTGTATGGCCTTCAGGCCTACTTTGTGAGGGAAAGATGTGTAGAGGGAGGTGACATCTAAAGATGGCCACCGATATCCCTCCTCCCACGCGTAGTGTTGAAGGGCGTCAATCACTTCATTTGAATCCTTAATATAAGAAGGCTATTGACACACCAGAGGTTGTAAACAAAAATCAATGTATTTAGATAGACCATTAATAAAACTATTGGTACGGGCCACAATTGGTCTTCCCGGGGGATCGACCAGTGATTTGTGCACCTTTGGAAGGTGGTAGAAATACGGGGTGCTGCACTCTGATGGCAGTATAAATTGTCTCTTTTTTAGTGAGCACCCCGTTTCCCACGCCTCCTGTACCAAGGTCTTGAGTTCTAACTGGAATTCTGGTAGACGTCGGACTACCCGGCGTGTGGAGGAGTCATTCAACAGCTGGTCCATCTCAGTGCTGCTGGGCTTCCCCCTTCCCGAGTCAGTGTCTCAGCGGGTCTGACATCACTGACCCTTATGAGATGGAGCTCTAGTCCATTCTCCCCACTACACGAGGCTGCAGTGTCTACCGCTCTACATGCTGGGTCCCTTTCTACACGCTGGTGAGTAGTTTCCCCTGGGATCACAGCTCAACCTAGCAGGGACTCAGGAGGCTGCATTTTTTGTTGATCCATCCACCTTTCTTCATTCTTGGAGAATGGTTCTGCTGGGAACTTAACACAGCTCCTCATTGCTCAGTGGATGGTTAGTGGCCATGTAAGCTTTTTTTCGTTTATATTTTATTCTGTGAGTGAACAGGACTGTTTTTTTATCAGCTGCTACTTTGAATAAACTGATACATTATTCAACATAATAATTTTGCGGACTGTTTTCTTTAACCCTTGGAGCGCTGGATTTTTTGTGCTTTGTTCCCTACCACTTATCACCGTAACATTTAAAAGTCAGTATATTGCACTTTTCCAGGGGAGCAGCTCTAATATTAAATTACTCAGTTTAGCACTTATTTCATAGCGCAAGGTCCCTAACACAATTTTTCAAAAAATACAAGGCTGAAGGATCATCATCAGCATTCAGACTTTACAAAGAATGCAACAAGAAATGTAATGGTGCAATTAGGGCGGTTAAGATAGAACACGAAAGACACATAGCGGAGGACAGCAAAAAGAAAATCCCAAGAAATTCTTTAAGTATATAAACAGTAAAAAAAGGAGGACAGACCATATTGGCCCCATAAAGAATGAGGAAGGAAATCTGGTTAGAAAGGATGAGGAGATGGCAAAAGTATTGAATTTATTCTTCTCCTCAGTCTTCACGAGGGAATCGGGGGGCTTCAGTAACCAAAACTGCAGTGTTTATCCTCATGACACATCTCAGGAAGCACCTCCATGGCTAACAGAGGACAGAATTAGAAATAGACTTGAAAAACTTAACATCACTTCACCGGGACCAGATGGCTTGCACCCGAGGGTCCTGAGGGAACTCAGTCAAGTAATTGCCAGACCATTGTTCCTAATTTTCACTGACAATCTACTGACTGGAATGGTACCAGCTGATTGGAGAAAAAGCCAATATAGCTCCAATATTTAGAAAAGGGCCAAAATACATCCCTGGGAATTACAGACCAGTTATCCTAACATCAACTCCCAGGGTTCTGTGCTGGGACTAATTCTATTTGTTCATAAACGACCTGGAGGATGGGGTAAACAGTTCAATCTCTGTATTTGCGGACAATACTAAGCTAAGCAGGGCAATAACTTCCCCATGAAATAAGCAGGAGAGTGAGTGGGCTGGCTGGCGTGAGTTCTGCCACTGTCTTGGGCGTTAGTTTGCCACCCCTCTGAAAGTGCCGCCCGAGTCCCATGGTCCCACCGGGACTCATGGTAGCGCCGGCCCTGCATTGAACCCACTGTGTGGTATGTGGCTGAAGGATGGCAGCTGTTACATGAGGCAGACATGACCTGATAATGGGCCACGCCCGAAACACATCACCATGACAACAGCCCTGTGAGAGACTGCCTCACGTAACAGGTGCCATTATTCAACCACATACCACACAGTGGGTTCAGTGTCTATTCCAGCCCTTCATGCCATATCCGGCATGCCGCCCGGAAGTCCTGGCCATGATCATCCAGCCGGTGCTTTCTGCCTCCAGACCTGGGCTAGTGAGAGGGCTCACAGTGCTGCTGTACAGTGGCGATGCTGACAGGATTTTCGGCCACCAATTACAGAACCTCTGCAGTTGGGTTACCATCGGGTTTCCTGCAGTATCACCCCAACAACATCTGATAATTATTCCATCTAGGGGACTGAGTGACTCTGCTCGGGCGGATAATCTCCTTTCTCCCCTTCAGCGCCTGATTACATGGTATGTGGATCCAGATTGTTTTTTTTATAACATTGGGACAATGACTATTCTGTTACCGGCATCATCATGCAACAGTCTGCTTTTAACAAACTGTCTTTCTTTTATGACAACTGCTTGACCATTACATTTTTATCCGTCAATACTCATCCCTTTTTTTGGTCATCTATCTTTGTGGGACTAAACACATCAGTCATCAGCTGTATGAGTATTCATCTGTGGATTTGTAGATTTCCTGCCCTCAGCGCTATACAGTGAGGAACTTTGTGTTTGAATTTTATGTTTGGGCACCTTTGTGGTGCTTATTTTCTCAACCCAGCTGCAAAGGGTGCTTGTGTTCCACAATTTGTAATATAGAATTCATTGTAAATCGGTACCATCCTTGCTGCTAATCCAATTTGTGATAGGAGATCCGTCTCCACTTCCTCCCTCAGGTTAGGGGCCTATAGCATACTCCCAGTATTATTTTCCCCTTAGCTTCATCCCTTTGGAGCTCTACCCATAAAGATTCCACCTCCTCCCTAGCCCCCTCAGTGATGTCATCTCTCACATTCACTTGTACATTATTCTTGATATATAGGCATACCCCTCCCCCTTTTTTACCCTCTCTATCCTTGCGGTATAGGGTATACCCTTGAATGTTTGCCAGCCAATCATGAGAGCTGTTGAACCAGGTCTCTGAAATTCCCACAAAATCCAAATCCTCCTTGTACAACAGTATCTCTAGTTCACCCATCTTGTCCGCCATGCTCCTGGCATTAGTGAACATGCCACATAGTTTAGACCGGTCGCATATTGTCCTCGTATTGGGTGTTTCAAGATTGCAACTAGGACTTGCTACTATACTCACCTTGTGTTTTTGTGCTTTGGTTAACCTACCACTAATGCCCCCAATACTACCCTCTGGAATATCTTCCGCGCTGGCTATCACTTTCTCTGGACCCTCCCCCCCATCGCCTAGTTTAAAAACCCCTCTAACTTTTTGGCCATCTTCATTCCCAGCAGATCTGCACCCTCCTCATTTAGGTGCAGTCCGTCCCTTCTATAGGACCGGTTACCGACTGAGAAGTCGGCCCAGTCCTCCAGGAACCCAAACCCAAAAGCATCCTCTTTTTTTGCACTGGAAAATGCCTTTCCTGTCATCAAAGTACAACCTAATATCCAAAGGAGATCTGCTTGATTTATTTAATATTTTACTGGGTGCCAATACATTTTTAATGTGCGAGTTCTGCGGAAGGTGACTTGTGGGACCTCTGGTAATACCGGAGCTAAGCGTTGATCTAACAGTAAAATATTGTAGTGTTTTTTTATTGTTTTAGAAACTGATTTAAATTTATCGTTAAAAGTTGAAACGAATCATATGATTATCAAATAATTCCTCTCTAGAGACCTTCATTCTGGGGGGAGGGTTCATACTAGACAGAAAAGCTTCCTTAATTAACTCACATGGATATTCCTTTTCTTCAAACTTTTTTGTCCCGTCTCAATCTATTAAATTGTCCATTAGGAATATTACTTTTCCATGTAGGATGATGACAACGTCTAAATGGAGATAAGAATTACCACTAGTAGGCTTGACGTAATTTCTTGTAATGATCCTGTTTTGATCATGAGATAGTACTAGATCCAAAAATACAAGTTTGTGGGGATCCAGTATGTGAGTAAAGGACAGACCAAAGGGGTTAGTATTGCAGTGGGCTACAAAGGAGAAGAACAGAAGAAGCTCGGGGCCTCTGCTCCAAATGAGTACAACATCATCGATGTATTGGCCAAAATACACGACGTGTTCAGCAAATGGATTGTTAGCCCAGATACTGTCCTCCTCCCAATAGCCCATGGTTAGGTTGGCATATACCGGGGCAAAGTTCGCCCCCATAGCTGTACCCTTACATTGTAAATAAAACTACTCACAAAAAGTAAAATAATTAAGTTTTAAACAGAATTCAGTCGCCTCAATCAAAAATTGTGACTGTAATGAAGTAAAATCTCCACTTTTAAACAGAAAATGTTGTATGGCCTTCAGGCCTACTTTGTGAGGGAAAGATGTGTAGAGGGAGGTGACATCTAAAGATGGCCACCGATATCCCTCCTCCCACGCGTAGTGTTGAAGGGCGTCAATCACTTCATTTGAATCCTTAATATAAGAAGGCTATTGACACACCAGAGGTTGTAAACAAAAATCAATGTATTTAGATAGACCATTAATAAAACTATTGGTACGGGCCACAATTGGTCTTCCCGGGGGATCGACCAGTGATTTGTGCACCTTTGGAAGGTGGTAGAAATACGGGGTGCTGCACTCTGATGGCAGTATAAATTGTCTCTTTTTTAGTGAGCACCCCGTTTCCCACGCCTCCTGTACCAAGGTCTTGAGTTCTAACTGGAATTCTGGTAGACGTCGGACTACCCGGCGTGTGGAGGAGTCATTCAACAGCTGGTCCATCTCAGTGCTGCTGGGCTTCCCCCTTCCCGAGTCAGTGTCTCAGCGGGTCTGACATCACTGACCCTTATGAGATGGAGCTCTAGTCCATTCTCCCCACTACACGAGGCTGCAGTGTCTACCGCTCTACATGCTGGGTCCCTTTCTACACGCTGGTGAGTAGTTTCCCCTGGGATCACAGCTCAACCTAGCAGGGACTCAGGAGGCTGCATTTTTTGTTGATCCATCCACCTTCCTTCATTCTTGGAGAATGGTTCTGCTGGGAACTTAACACAGCTCCTCATTGCTCAGTGGATGGTTAGTGGCCATGTAAGCTTTTTTTCGTTTATATTTTATTCTGTGAGTGAACAGGACTGTTTTTTTATCAGCTGCTACTTTGAATAAACTGATACATTATTCAACATAATAATTTTGCGGACTGTTTTCTTTAACCCTTGGAGCGCTGGATTTTTTGTGCTTTGTTCCCTACCACTTATCACCGTAACATTTAAAAGTCAGTATATTGCACTTTTCCAGGGGAGCAGCTCTAATATTAAATTACTCAGTTTAGCACTTATTTCATAGCGCAAGGTCCCTAACACAATTTTTCAAAAAATACAAGGCTGAAGGATCATCATCAGCATTCAGACTTTACAAAGAATGCAACAAGAAATGTAATGGTGCAATTAGGGCGGTTAAGATAGAACACGAAAGACACATAGCGGAGGACAGCAAAAAGAAAATCCCAAGAAATTCTTTAAGTATATAAACAGTAAAAAAAGGAGGACAGACCATATTGGCCCCATAAAGAATGAGGAAGGAAATCTGGTTAGAAAGGATGAGGAGATGGCAAAAGTATTGAATTTATTCTTCTCCTCAGTCTTCACGAGGGAATCGGGGGGCTTCAGTAACCAAAACTGCAGTGTTTATCCTCATGACACATCTCAGGAAGCACCTCCATGGCTAACAGAGGACAGAATTAGAAATAGACTTGAAAAACTTAACATCACTTCACCGGGACCAGATGGCTTGCACCCGAGGGTCCTGAGGGAACTCAGTCAAGTAATTGCCAGACCATTGTTCCTAATTTTCACTGACAATCTACTGACTGGAATGGTACCAGCTGATTGGAGAAAAAGCCAATATAGCTCCAATATTTAGAAAAGGGCCAAAATACATCCCTGGGAATTACAGACCAGTTAGCCTAACATCAACTCCCAGGGTTCTGTGCTGGGACTAATTCTATTTGTTCATAAACGACCTGGAGGATGGGGTAAACAGTTCAATCTCTGTATTTGCGGACAATACTAAGCTAAGCAGGGCAATAACTTCCCCATGAAATAAGCAGCAGAGTGAGTGGGCTGGCTGGCGTGAGCTCTGCCACTGTCTTGGGCGTTAGTTTGCCGCCCCTCTGAAAGTGCCGCCCGAGTCCCATGGTCCCACCGGGACTCATGGTAGGGCCGGCCCTGCATTGAACCCACTGTGTGGTATGTGGCTGAAGGATGGCAGCTGTTACATGAGGCAGACATGACCTGATAATGGGCCATGCCCGAAACACATCACCATGACAACAGCCCTGTGAGAGACTGCCTCACGTAACAGGTGCCATTATTCAACCACATACCACACAGTGGGTTCAGTGTCTATTCCAGCCCCTCATGCCATATCCGGCATGCCGCCCGGAAGTCCTGGCCATGATCATCCAGCCGGTGCTTTCTGCCTCCAGACCTGGGCTAGTGAGAGGGCTCACAGTGCTGCTGTACAGTGGCCATGCTGACAGGACCTTCGGCCACCAATTACAGAACCTCTGCAGTTGGGTTACCATCGGGTTTCCCGCAGTATCACCCCAACAACATCTGATAATTATTCCATCTAGGGGACTGAGTGACTCTGCTCGGGTGGATAATCTCCTTTCTCCCCTTCAGCGCCTGATTACATGGTATGTGGATCCAGATTGTTTTTTTTATAACATTGGGACAATGACTATTCTGTTACCGGCATCATCATGCAACAGTCTGCTTTTAACAAACTGTCTTTCTTTTATGACAACTGCTTGACCATTACATTTTTATCCGTCAATACTTATCCCTTTTTTTGGTCATCTATCTTTGTGGGACTAAACACATCAGTCATCAGCTGTATGAGTATTCATCTGTGGATTTATAGATTTCCAGCCCTCAGCGCTATACAGTGAGGAACTTTGTGTTTGAATTTTATGTTTGGGCACCTTTGTGGTGCTTATTTTCTCAACCCAGCTGCAAAGGGTGCTTGTGTTCCACAATTTGTAATATAGAATTCATTGTAAATCGTCAGAATAATTTGTTTGTTGTATTGCACATTTTCACAGCTCCTACTGTGAAGAAGCCTTTCCATATTTGGAGATTAAATATTTTTTCCTCCAGACGTAAAGAGTGCTCCCTTGTTCTCTGTGATGACCTTAAAGCGGAGTTCCACCCGCCCCTTTAAAAATTTTAATTCAGCAGCTACACATACTGTACCTGCTGACTTTTAACATTAGGACACTTACCTGTCTTGGAGTTCAGCGATGTTGGCAGCGCAGCCGATGTTTACATCGACTGGTCGGGTGCTGCTGCCGCCATTGCGGGTAAGGCCGGGTCCCTACTGCGCATGCCTGAAGTGTGCTGCGCTCTCTTACTGGCCCGGCAGAAGGGGAGGAAGGCAGGAGGAGGAGGGGGACCAAGCTGCTGACGTAATTTGCCGTGGCCCGGTCTCCCGGGAGTGGGGACAGAGTACCTGTAAAAAACAGGTACCCTCTCCCCCTTACCCGAAAGGTGCCAAATGTGGCACCAGAGGGGGGGATAAGATAAGCAGAAGTTCCGCTTTAAGGTGAATAACTCTGCACCAAGTTCACTATATGGACTACTTATGTATTTATACATGTTGATCATATCCCCCCTTAATCTCCGCCAATAAATTCAGTTCCTCTAATCTTTCCTCATAGCTGAGCTGCTTATCAGTTTGATTGCTCTTCTCTGCAGTCTCCAGTTCCCCAATATTCTTTTTTGTGAACTGGTGCCCAAAACTTAACTGCATATTCCAGATGAGGTCTTACTAATGATTTGTACAGGGGTAAAATGATATCTTTCTCTCTGAAGTCTACAGTGCCTTGCAAAAGTATTCACCCCCTTGGCTTTTTACCTATTTTATTACATTACAGCCTTTAGTTCAAAGTTTTTTTTAATCTGAATTATATGTGATGGATCAGAACACAATATTCTAAGTTGGTGAAGTAAAATTAGAAAAATATATACATAAAACTATTTTTCAGAAATAAAAAACTGATAATTGGCATGTGCGTATTTATTCACCCCCTTTGTTATGAAGCCCATAAAAAGTAGACTAAACTAGAGTGAGGAGAAGAAGAAAGCCATTACTTTTAGAAAAAAACAAAATGGCATGTTTTGAGTTTGCAAAAAGGCATGTGGGAGACTCCCAAAATGTATGTAGAAAGGTGCTCTGGTCTGATGAGACTAAAATTGAACTTTTTGGCCATCAAAGAAAACGCTATGTGTGGCGCAAACCCAACACATCACATCACCCAAAGAACACCATCCCAACAGTGAAACATGGTGGTGGTAGCATCATGCTGTGGGGATGTTTTTCAGCAGTCTGGACTGAGAAACTGGTCAGAGTTGAGGGAAAGATGGATGGTGCTAAATACAGGGATATTCTTGATCAAAACCTGTACCACTCTGTGTGTGATTTGAGGCTAGGACGAAGATTCACCTTCCAGCAGGACAATGACCCCAAACACACTGCTAAAGCAACACTTGAGTGGTTTAAGGGGAAACATGTAAATGTCTTGGAATGGCCTAGTCAAAGCCCAGACCTCAATCCAATAGAAAATATGTGACCTGACTTAAAGATTGCTGTTCACAAGCGCAAACCATCCAACTTAAAGGAGCTGGAGCAGTTTTGCCAGGAGGAATGGGTAAAAATCCCAGTGGTAAGATGTGGCAAGCTCATAGAGACTTATCCAAAGCGACTTGGAGCTGTGATAGCCACAAAAGTTGGCTCTACAAAGTATTGACTTTAGGGGGTGAATAGTTATGCACATTGACTTTTTCTGTTATTTTGTCCTATTTGCTTCACAATAAAAAAAAAAAAAATCTTTAAAGTTGTGGGCATGTTCTGTAAATTAAATGATGCAAATCCTCAAACAAGCCAAGTTAATTCCAGGTTGTGAGAAAACACGAGAAATGCCAAGGGGGGTGAATACTTATGCAAGGCACTGCATACCTCTTTTAATACAAGATATTATTTTTCTCTCTTTGGAAACCGCAGCTTGGCATTGCATGCTGATACTAAGCCTAGGATCTTTCAGAATACACAGATCTTTCTCCACCATTGATTCCCCCAGTTGTACTTCCCCTAGTATGTACGATGTATGCATATTCTTAGCTCCCAAGTACATAACTTTACTTTATCAACATTAAACCTCATTTGCTACACAGTTGCCCAATTAAATAGTGCATTGAGGTTGGCTTGTACATTGAAGACATCCTGTAAGGACTTTATTCCACTGCATAGCTTGGTGTCATCTGCAAACACTGAAATGGTACTTTTAATCCCAGACCCTATATCCTTTATAAATATATTAAAAGCAAGGGTCCCTACACTGAACCTTGGGGTACACCACCAGTGCAATGCCATTACTCCAGTTAACCTCCATGTAGTTAAAATCCCCTATTGTTATCACTGTCCCAGCCCTCTCTAATGCCCCGTACACACGGTCGGACTTTGTTCGGACATTCCGACAACAAAATCCTAGGATTTTTTCCGACGGATGTTGGCTCAAACTTGTCTTGCATACACACGGTCACACAAAGTTGTCTGAAAATCCGATCGTTCTGAACGCGGTGACTTAAAACACGTACGTCGGGACTATAAATGGGGCAGTAGCCAATAGCTTTCATCTCTTTATTTATTCTGAGCATGCGTGGCACTTTGTCCGTCGGCTTTGTGTACACACAATCGGAATTTCCGACAACAGATTTTGTTGTCGGAAAATTTTATCTCCTGCTCTCCAACTTTGTGTGTCGGAAAATCCGATGGAAAATGTCCGATGGAGCCCACACACGGTCGGAATTTCCGACAACACGCTCCGATCGGACATTTTCCATCGGAAAATCCGACCGTGTGTACAGGGCATCACTGTGCAAGGAGCCAAGTCTCCACCTCCTCATTAACACTGGGTGGCCTATAAAAAACTCCAATGATTAACTTTGTAGACCCATGTGCAGTTTCACCAATACTGCCTGAGCGTCCTCACACTCCCCATCAACTAGGTTCTGTTTTAGACTCACTTTGAGATCATTTCTCACATAAAGACAGACACCACCAACTTTCCATTTTACCCTGTCTCTCTGAAAGAGAGCATAGCCATATGCCATGTACATACAATAGTGTCCCATCATTGGTGTGAGTGTAAGGAATTGTGCTTCATTGTTGCTGTCAGTGGCAGGAATAGCACCCAATCATTGGTATTAGTGGAAGAAGTTATGCCCTGGAGGAAGAAGTTATGCACTGGTGTCAGTGGGAGGAATAATACTCCATTGTTTGTGTCAGAGGGAGGAATTATGTCCCCCTGTTGGTGTCAGTGGAGTTAATAGTATCAGTAGGAAGAACAGTGCTCCAAGGGTCAACTAAAGATAAGCAAAGGGCCACATCCAGCCCATGGGCCACATTTTGGAGACCACTAGTGCATTGAGGTGCTATTCAAAATGAATCACCACAATGCACTTATTGTGCATTGTGCAACACAAGCTCTGTTATCAAATTCCCAGTATCATAGTTACATAGTTAGTAAGGTTGAATAAAGACACCGTCCATTATGGTTATCATAATGCCTAACACAAATGCATATTAAAATATTCCAATATGTCTTCTCTTTTTTAAAAGCTCCCTTGTGATGGATCTGTTTGCATTTCTTCCCTGAGGGCTTGACTTATGCATCTTTTCTTGTACTACTTTTTCTAGCATGCTAATCTCCAGTTACATATTTAATCTGCCACTGACTGGTAGATTCTGAGCATGACTGCTACTGACAGATTTCATATATTTGTGTCATACAGTGCCCATTCATTGGCAATAGTTTCCAAAAAGAAAAGAAAAAGAGCTGCAGTTTATCAACATCAAAAAATGATAACACAAATATTCATAAATACCCTTTCAGTTTAATGAAAGGTTACACATATGAATGGCCTAGTAATGCACGCAGCCACTAATAAATGACAGTAAAATGCATTTGCATGCAAAGAAGGTCTCTATCAACTTACATAGTGATAAGGAAGATGCAGACACTGCTAGTGTCATCACAGTACTGCCTAGCCAAAGCTGAGCATTTACTCACTCTAAATGGAAGGCAAGATGTCAAACTATGGCAAGGACCAATAAGTACTAACAAGGTTGTATACAAAATTACAACGCTCCTACAAGGTAGCAACAATCAATGAAAAATAGGGCAAAGGGGGAGGTGGAGCCCCTATGGGTGAAACTTCAAAGGGTAGAGACAAGCGGGAAGATAATAGTGGGGGATATGTTACAGTCCACCTAACCTGAAGGATGAGGAGGCGTTGGATCTCCTATCACAGTTAGAAATGGCGGCGAGGCAGGGCAATGCCATTCTAATGGGGGACTTCAATTATCCAGATATTGACTGGGCAGAGGGGACAACTCACTCGAAAAGGTCCATCATTAATTAAATGTCTTACAGGACAACTTCATGTCCCAATTGGTAGACGCCCCAAATAGAAAGAATGCATTGCTGGATCTAATAATTACAAATGACACAGATCTGATCGTGGATGTGGAAATATGGGACAACTTGGGAACCAGCGATCACAGAATAATTACATTCAGCATAAATCATAGGAAAAGGAGGCATGAGGGGAGTACAAGAACACTAAATTTAAAAGGAGCCAACTTTTCTAAATTGCGCTCACTACTACAAGATATTAATTGGGACCAAATCTTAGAAACATTGAACACTGAAGAAAAATGGGAGTACTTTAGGAACATATTAAAAAAATGTATTATCCAGTGCATTCCAATGGGCAATAAATATAGAAGAGCGAAGGTTTAACCTGGGTGGCTAAACCATAATGTAAAAACTCATATTAAGGAGAAAAATAGGGTCTTTCAAAAATATAAAGCCGAGGGGTCATTGTCAGCATTTCATCACTACAAGGAATGCAATCAGGATGGCTAAAATAGACAACGAAAGGCACAAAGCGGAGGAAAGTAAACAAAATCCCCAAAAATTCTTTAAATATATTAATAGTAAAAAACCGAGGTCAGAGCACATTGGCCCTATAAAGAATGATCAGGGGACGCTGGTTACAAATGACAAGGAGAAGGCAACTGTACTAAATGCTTTCTTCTCCTCAGTTTTTACTAAGGTAAAATAGCATATAATAATCGAGACGGTAACATTAGTAATGCATCACAGAGTGTACCCTTGTGGCTTACAGAAGCTGGTGTCCGAATGAGACTTGAAAAAAACTTGTGCAAATTAATCACCAGGACCAGATGGCTTATACCAGAAAGTACTCAAAGAAGTCAGGTTATAGCCAGACCGCTATTCCTAATTTTTATGGACAGCATACTGACAGGAATGGTACCAGCTAATTGGCGAAGGGCCAACGTGGTACCAATATTTAAAAAAGGGCCAAACATATACCTGAGAACTACAAACCAGTCAGCCTAACATTGGTAGTATGTGAATTATTGGAGGGGATGATAAGGGACTATATCCAAGAATCTGCTGTATCAATAGTAGTAATCAGCATGGAATTATGAAAGGTCATTCTTGCCAAACCAACCTATTAACATTCTACGAGGAAGTGAGCTGCCATCTAGATAAGGGAAGGCCGGAGGATGTGATCTATCTGGATTTTGCAAAGACATTTGATACAGTCCAAACGCTTAATTTACAAACTGAGGTCTGTAGGCGTGGGCCATAGGGTTTGTCAATAGGTAGAAAATAGGGTAATGGACTGCGTCCAAAGAGTGGATGCAAACAAATCAATGGGGTGGGCAACTACATGGCAAATGAGGTTTAATGTAGAAAATGTAAAATAATGCATTTACAGTAGGTGGCAAAAACATGAATGCAATCTACTCACGAGGAGGGGGGGGGAAACACTGGGGGAATCTAGGATGGAAAAGGACCTGGGGGGACAGGCTCAGCAACGGCATGCAATGCCAAGATGCTGCAAGCAAAGCCAACAGAATATTGGCATGCATTAAAAAGGGAATTAACTACAGAGATAAAACGATAATGCTCCCACTCTACAAGACTCTGGTCCGACCTCACCTGGAGTATGCCGTCTAGTTCTGGGCTCCAGTCCTCAGGAAAGATGCGCTGGAAATGGAGCGAGTAGAGAGAAGGGCAACAAAGCTAATAAAAGGGACTGGAGGATCTTAGGGTAGCAATGTGGACTACAATTATAAAGTACAGTGATCCTCCGGTATTTCTATGCATCGCATGTCCCTCTAGTGCCCAGTGTTATCAACTGACATCATGTTTGTGAGCCAAACTAAAGGGATGTTGGGATGAGTAGTGTCTCAGATTGATAATTGCTTCGCATACCTGTGTACCTGGACTACATATCCCAGGGATCTTTGCTACTATCGGAGAGATTGCTGGGAGGAACTATAAAAGAAACCATAGCTCCACCCTGCGGTCTCTTCCTCCTGGGCCTGATGCGAGACAGAACTCTCTGTGCATGGGGAGAGAGGTCGCGGCCTACCACACGGTGTACCACATTCCAACCCGGATGAGAGGGGCCTAGCACTGTTTGCTGTTTGTCAGACATCCATCCAACACCACTTCAGTCGCCTGCATTCTGAGCTTCACATCGGGAGATCGATACGGAGGGTCCGCTGCACGCATGTTGCTACAGGAGCTGTTGTGCGGAGGGCATTAAATTGGCCTGGTCATTGGTGAGAGGGCAATCACCCACCTTTACAAATCCTTTTCTCACCATTTCACTGGGACACTTTGCACAGACATCTTTACCTTGGGAATACGTTACTGAATCTATCTTGAACACTGTGCATAGGCACCTTTAGCTTCTACCATTTCAAGAAACCTTATTGCTTGCTATTACACCTTATTGGATACAATTAATGAGCTCCTACTGCCGGTGAAGACCATCAGATCTGCAACGGGGACATTGCTGTCATTATTGCTACAAGGGTCCTTACACCATTGCCATTAAGTCTGACCACTCATTAGGGTTTATAGACTGGCTTTCCGGTTTCCGCTTTAGAAATCTGTCAGCATTACCATTTAAATTTGTTTATCCTATCAGGTGCAAGCAGAACTCCACTTTACATGTGTATATAATATACTGTTTTACCTGCAAATAACTTGGCTTGTGTTATTTGGAGGGAATTCCTTTGCTGAGTTGGCACTGTTGTCTAAAACTCAGCAGATCTATTACCTCCTCTTTGTGACAATATCTTCTTTGAACTGTTCTAGTAAACATTATCAGAACATAAACGCACAGAGTTGTCCGACTTATTGCTTTAAGGTGGTGCAAAGATGTCTGAACCCAGACTGCCAGGTGGGTTGGAATATCCATGAGGTCATGGCAGTACAGATGAGCAGGTAAATCCAAATAGTCTCTTAGGGGGCTGTGCTACATTTGGAGGCTCGTCCGGGATGCTATCTGCAGCTGGCCTTAGCCGACCTAGACAAGAGCCACAAGCCACATGGGAAGTCGATTCGATGGCCACGGTTGCTTGGGGCAGGAGTCAGGGAGCTCCAACAGAGAAGAGAACTGTTCTGGAGATCTTGGGAAGTGAGCACAGTTCCTCCCAGCAATCTCTCCAATGGTAGCAAATATCCTTGGGATATGTAGTCCAGGTACAGAGTCATGCGAAGCAATTATCAGTCTGAGGAACTACTCATCCCACAATCCCTTTAGTTTGGCTCACAAACATGATGTCAGTTGATAACACTGGGCACTAGAGGGACATGCAATGCATAGAAATACCGGAGGATCACTGTGCGTTATAATTGTTGTCCACATTGCTACATCTTCCCCCCACTTGAAAGTCTTTGGTCCCTAAAGACAGATCACAACCTGTGGGATCACTTTACTGTGTCATAAGAACTGAATATATAATCATCTGATAAACTAGAAGTTGCAACAGCTAACAACTGACCCAACAAAGGATCTTCTAACAGCAAATTATATACATCCTCAGGTGAAGTCATATTAATTTTATGACAAGCCAGTAACAAGTTAGTGGCCCTCCCAGTAGTATCAGGAGGTGGATCAAGGTCATCCTTTACCAAAGGTTCGATAAAGGAGGCAAGTGCTTGACTGGAACATTGAGAAGTAGGTATAAGTTTGTCAGAATTTTCTCCAAGTGCATCATATGTCAGTCTTTCTTGAGGGAATATCCTCTGTCTCAACTTGGAGTAGATGTTTTCCAGTGGCTCTGGTCCCTGTTCTGTTCCCCAGAAACTGCATCCAGATTCAGGTTCAAGTTCTACTTCAGGCTCTGGTTCTGGGACCATCTCTCTCTCTGCGAGATTAGTAGGAGGAGTGGGAGCATCCGTTACACTCCACCTTTACCTCCTCTTCTCTCCTTGGTGGGTGAGGATGTAATGTTTCAATTTCAGGCAAAGGAAGACATGTCCTCCTTCTAAAGGGTGTCCTTTGATGGTCTTCTTCCTCAGTACCAGGGACAATGGAATCATCTTACAAAGGAGAACCCAACAACCAATCAAGGGTCAATTCTTCATCATCACTCTCCTCTTCAGGGAGTCTGTGTGGGCAATATTTCCGGGCCCTAGGCCTCAGCGCCAGGGACTGATAAGTCTCTAAGAAAGGGGTTGAGGGTACTCGAACAGCCTCTAATTTTGGCCGGTCTTCCCTTCAGGCCTTATCTGGTACACAGGGTGCCCAGGTAGTCATTTACAGACAATGTAGGGTTGGGAACACCATCGATCAGCCAGCTTATGCTTCCCTGGCACCCCTAGATCTCCAGGTTGTAAATACCGAACCCTCACTCTAAGATCAAAGTTTTTCTTGTTCCTTTGTTCTCTGATGGTAGAGGCCTCCTTGGCTTTCTCATAAGCCACTTTTAGATTCTTCCGAAGTCTGCAAATATACCCTCTATAAAAGGCTTGTGATCTAGTGATGTTCTAAAAACCAGATCCACAAGTAGACAAGCTTCTCTCCCAAACATTACCTATAGGGGGGTATCCAGTAGAATAATTTGAGGTGCTTTTATAAGTTTCAACCATACCCTGCTGAACATGTTGGGTTCCCAACATGTTCAGCAGGGTATGGTTGAAACGCTCAGGTTGTGGATCCCCTTGAGGATGGTAAGGAGTAGTCCTGGATTTTTTATGCTTAAGAGTTCACATAATCTTCTGATTAGTTTTCTCCCAAAATCTTGACCTTGATCCGAATGCAGGTGCTGAGGCAACCCGTAATGAACGAAGAACTTTTCCACTAGAGTCTTTGCCACAGTACTAGCTTGTTGGTCCCTAGTGATAAAGCTTGAGCATATCGGGTGAAAAGATCTGTCGCATCCAGGACATTACTTTGTCCACTAAGGTCAGGCTCCAGACACAAGAAATCAATGCACACCAACTCCATGGGTCTGTGGCTTTGAAGATGGCCCATTGGGGCTGCCCTGCCTGGTAAGGTCTTTCTCTGAATGCATCTGATGCAAGAACGTCAGTAGCTTTTCACCTCCATTCTCATGGACAGCCAGTAGAATCGCCCTGACCAGCTTGAAAGTTCTATCTGGGCCTAAGTGACCATGATCGTCACGAAGAGCAGTCAACACAGTTAGATGATGTTTCTCAGGAAGGAACAGTTTCACACTTCCTGGTTCCTCAGAGAGATCTCTTCGATATATGACCCCATCTTCCAACTTCATTCGCTCCTACTCTCTATGAATTACTTTGGCCCCCTCAATGGGGCTATTCACCAGTATCTGAGGGTCTTGGGCGGATAACGATTTCCTTATCAAACTCCCCAATGGATCTTCCCGTTGATCCCATCTCATATCCTCTTTTGTCAGTTAAGGCAATTCTTGGCAATTGGGTCAAATCACAGTAATACTTTGGTACTCCCGTGGGGTGACTCCCACAGCTTCGGTCCCTATGGCTTGTAAGAAGATAATGGCCACTCAATGACATTGGAGGAGAAGTGGTTTAACTTTAAACTGCATAGGAGATTTTTCACTTTTAGGGCGGTAAGGATGTGGAGCTCCAGCGGGAAGTATTGATAGTTTCAAAAAACTCTTAGATGCGCATCTTAGCGAGCACATTATACAGGAATATGGAATATTATTTTTTGCACACACACCCACACAGGTTAGACTAGATAGACTGGTGTCTTTATTCAACCTTATCAACTACAGTCAGGTCCATAAATATTGGGACATTGACATAATTCTAATCTTTTTGGCACTATACACCACCACAATGGATTTGAAATGAAACGAACAAGATGTGCTTTAACTGCAGACTTTCAGCTTTAATTAGAGGGTATTTACATCCAAATCAGGTGAACGGTGTAGGAATTACAACAGTTTGTATATGTGCCTCCCACTTTTTAGGGGACCAAAAGTAATGGGACAGATTAACAATCATCAAACTTTCACTTTTTAATACTTGGTTGCAAATCCTTTGCAGTCAATTACAGCCTGAAGTCTGGAGCCCATAGACATCACCAGATGCTGGGTTTCATCCCTGGTGATGCTCTGCCAGGCCTCTACTGCAACTGTCTTCAGTTCCTGCTTGTTCTTGGGGCATTTTCCCTTCAGTTTTGTCTTCAGCAAGTGAAATGCATGCTCAATCGGATTCAGGTCAGGTGATTGACTTGGCCATTGCATAACATTCCACTTCTTTCCCTTAAAAAACTCTTTGGTTGCTTTCGCAGTATGCTTCGGGTCATTGTCCATCTGCACTGTGAAGCGCCGTCCAATGAGTTCTGAAGCATTTTGCTGAATATGAGCAGATAATATTGCCCGAAACACTTCAGAGTTCATCCTGCTGCTTTTGTCAGCAGTCACATCTTCAATAAACATGACACTACCACCACCATGCTTCACTGTTGAGGTGGTATGCTTTGGATCATGAGCAGTTCCTTTCCTTTCCTTCTCCATACTCTTCTCTTCCCATCACTCTGGTACAAGTTGATCTTGGTCTCATCTGTCCATAGGATGTTGTTCCAGAACTGTGAAGGCTTTTTTAGATGTTTGATATTCTAATCTGGCCTTCCTGGTTTTGAGGCTCACCAATGGTTTACATCTTGTGGTGAACCCTCTGTATTCACTCTGGTGAAGTCTTCTCTTGATTGTTGACTTTGACACACATACACCTACCACCTGGAGAGTGTTCTTGATCTGGCCAACTGTTGTGAAGGGTGTTTTCTTCACCAGGGAAAGAATTCTTCGCTCATCCACTACAGTTATTTTCCATGGTCTTCCGGGTCTTTTGGTGTTGCTGAGCTCACCCGTGCCTTCTTTCTTTTTAAGGATGTTCCAAACAGTTGGTTTGGCCACACCTAATGTTTTTGCTATCTCTCTGATGGGTTTGTTTTGTTTTTTCAGCCTAATGATGGCTTGCTTCACTGATAGTGACAGCTCTTTGGATCTCATATTGAGAGTTGACAGCAATAGATTCCAAATGCAAATAGCACACTTGAAATGAACTCTGGACCTTTTATCTGCTCCTTGTAAATGGGATAATGAGGGAATAACACACACCTGGCCATGGAACAGCTGAGCAGCCAATTGTCCTATTACTTTTGGTCCCTTAAAAAGTGGGAGGCACATACAAGCTGTTGTAATTCCTACACCATTCACCTGATTTGAATTAAAGCAGAAAGTCTGCAGTTAAAGCACATCTTGTTTGTTTCATTTCAAATCCATCGTGGTGGTGTATAGAGCCAAAAAGATTAGAATTGTGTCAATGTCCCATGTTTATGGACCTGACTGTATGTAACCTATTACCAAAAGTATATAGGCATATATGTGTGTTCACACATCCGACAGTGGTGAATTGGCTGCATTTACTGTTCAACAAGCTTTTTCTCACCTGATTCCTTTGATTTCTTGAAGTTTGTTAAGGCAGGTAAATAATCTATTTACAGCTTAGTTTTACCTTAAAGTCAATGTTAGTTGTAGCGATTCCCCCGCAAGGGCCGCTGATTCGTGTCCCAAACAGCAACGCTTACTCCTCTGGCTCAGTAAACGGTATGGGGTTGCCTTTTTAAAGTTTTTTTTACAAATTAACATGGATGGGGCTTAGAGAATGTGCTGTGGGATACTCCAGAACACCAAAAAGGAATGTGAGGACACTCTTCCCTTTGCAGCTACTTCTTAGAACCGTCTCTTAAGCAGTAGGACATATGGTGTCCCAGTGCTGTCCACTTTAAGTAATGTCCCAGGCCAGGCAAGACTTAGCATTAGTGTACAAGGGGTTAACAGCAGCAACAGGCACTAGGATACTTCTCTCAGGTCAGTACTCACAGTGTCCCTGGGACCTGGATATCTCCCTCCAGACTCTGGCTGTCAGTCTCCTCAGTGAAGCCTCCAGACCAGATCCTCAATGAAACCCCTTGATTAGCTCCCAAAGAATGTGCAGAATAGGCCCCCAGCTATACATGCTGGGACCTTAAAGCAGGGCTCCAGTCTCCTAAGCAATTTTTTGCTAAAAACACCCCTGTGATTCCTAGTACTTGTACTATATTATTTGGATATTCGCATAACTGTCCCCATACTTGTTACTTGTAAATCTGTAATCTCTTACTTGATCTCGGAAGCAGGCAGTTGCCATCAAGGATGTGGGCATCTGAAGCTCGCTCTTGTGTATTTCCGGGATTCAGTGCAGCTGGCTACCCAGCATGCACCTGCCGATCTGGCGCCTGCGCAGTGAAGCCACTGAGCGGCTCTCTCTCTTCCCAACAGGTTTCCATAGCAATGGCGACATTAGCAGAAGTTCCCACCCCATATAGCAACCTGTCAATCATGACAAACCGGTCCTCCCATGCACATCATTCCCGATCTGGAAAAATAACGCAAGATTTCATCACTAGGCGATTCGCAGGACTACTGGGATACATGACATGGCTATTCCAGGAGCCCTTGCAAATCGCCTAGTGACGTAATCGCCTAGGCGTCCACAGCCAAAAGTGCTGCAGAAGAAAAGTGAAAAAAGGTATTTACAAATGTAAAAAAATAAAAATAAAAATGTATTGCCATTTATTATAGCATTCAGGTTGGGCATGAAAGTAATTGGACTTTCAAAAAACGGGTGGAACTCCACTTTAATGAGGCTAGCAGAATCTTCAGGTGGCAGCAGCCCTTCTGGCTGGAAACCTCTCCTCCTGGGGAAGAACCCTGCTCTCTCATGCTCCAAAACTGTTTATACCACCATCCGGGCACAGGGATTGGCTGGAGCTGCATAGATATTCAGAATGCTCATTTGACTTTCCCACTTACTACATTCTGGAAGCCTCCAGAAGACCATGGGAAGACCATCTGGGCTGCAGAGCCCAGAGCAGACCAAAGCAATCACATAATGCTCTGCTGATTACAGCAGAGCCACAAAACTAAATTGGATTAACCTAACTAGCAATCTATCTGGGAGGGTGCTACACAGTTATTAGTCTGTTGGTCATTGTTTTCATTGCTTTTTAGAATACACACTGGTTAATGCACAGAAAATCTGATCGCTATTCAGTGGTATAAAAGGAGTATTTATATACCAAATTTGATATGTATGGGAACCACACACTCATTGTAGTGACTGATAAAAAACAAAACACTTATGGCAAATCAGTGTATGTATACGGGCTCCACTATGAAAGCACCTAGATACAATTTTTAATTCTCTTTTAATTTCAGTCCTTACTGATTCAGTCATTAGGGCATACATTTTTAACGTCAAATTGTCAACAAAATGCTATTGTATTGTAAGGATTTGTTTATGGTTTTCCTGTTCCTGTTTTAATTCACCTTATAGTATTTAAAAAAAAAAATAATAACAATTTTTAATCACTTCAGCACCACACTATAGCGAAAAGATGGCTACAGTGCGGTACTATAGTTCTGGGAGGGCGTTCATAGATGTCCTTCCAGAACCAAACCCCCTGCACTCCTCCTGGATCATTCATTAGGCATGCTCTGTGACCGTTGATCACAGTTCGCGGTAAAGGGCCAATCACAGTGGTAAGACCGCTGCGCAAATATGGTGTGACAAAAAGTATTGCAACGCCATTTTATTCGCTAGGGTGATAGAAATAAAAAAATATATATATATATAATATACGTAATGTTTGGGGTTCCTAAGTAATTTTCTAGCAAAAAAAATGATTTTAACTTGTAAACAATAAAGTTTGAAAAATAGGCCCGGTCCTTAAGTGGTTAAAGTGATTGTAAAGCATTTCATTTTTTAAAATTACAATTAACAAACATGTTATACTTATATGTTCTTTGTCATAGTTTTGCACGGAGCAGCTCCAATCCTCCTCTTCTTGGGTCCCCTGTCGGCGCTTCTGACTCCTCCCCCTGTCAAGTGCCTACCATATCATGACATTTGCAATGGGGGCACTCATGCGGGCTCGCTCCTGAGTCAGTCTGTTTGCGTCTATTCTGGCACACAGCCCATCTCAGGCCTGCCCCCTGCTCTCTGCTCACCGGTTTGAGGATTTGTGGAATGGCAGTGTGTGTATGACCTGGTCTGGCCAATCCAACAGACAATTCAAGAAAAAGGCCTAGTGCGCAAGGCACAGCGTAACCCCTCAGGATTGTGAAGAACAGACCAGGAAGTATTTAAAAATTAATAAATTGTAATTGTATTGAAAAAAGTAATTAACAATAGAAACATTAAAATTAGTGTCAGTACAAAATGATATACATAGTAGTAATTGCCTTTAATTACTGAGGAGCTGATACACGCAGCTGTTATGGATGACGCCTGACATGTTTCAGACTCATATGTCCTTCTTCATAGGCTTTATGTCATCAAGAGCATACATGTTCTGTGATTTAAAAATATTTAAGCATTATTACAATAATATAATTGCATTAGAGATCGTTTTTAAACAGAAATAGGATGATCATTAAACATGATAAACATGACAAAAAGGAAGACAGTATATTTACATGGCTGAGCTGTTCACTACCCAGAACAGAGGGGGACGGCAGTGTGGAAAATGCCTGTACAGGTGTTAGCTTGCGGTGAAAAACTAAGGATATGTGGCTGAGATGGTAAGCCAAGGTGAGGAAAGACAAGGGCTGGACAGACCAGGGGCGGATCCGGGGAGGGGGCAATGGGGCAATTGCCCCTCCCAAAAATATTAATGACTCCCGCCCTGAGTCTCTCTCACATCAGTAGAGGCGCCAAGAGAGAGAGACCCTGTTCTCTTCATGCCACGCTGGAGCCTGGAGAAGATGGAGGGAGGATTCGGAGGTGGGTGGAGCCACTCCGCTGGCCTCTCTAATGCCGCTGTAGTGGTTGCTAGTAACCAGTGATGTCAGGTCAGTCAAGTCCCAGCTGCTGCTGAGCGGGAGGAGAGCGAGCATTTAGAGCCTTCTTCTTCTTCCGCGCCTAGTGTGAGAGTGTTGGCTCCACCCACCTCCTCCCTCCATGATCTTCTCCAAGTCTCCAGCGCAGCGTGAACGTGAAGACACCAACACTCAGGATGAAGAAGACATGAAGGCTGCAGTGGCCGTGTGTCATGTGTATTGATGGCGATTGGCAATGCTGCCTGCAATCCTGCTGATCTCTCTTGGTCCTTGGAAGCCCCTCCCCCCACCAGAGCACCAATGTATAGGAATTAAAGTGAGTACAAAAAGCACTAGTAGTAGTTTGTGTAAAATCGCAAAATACATGTATGCCACTTATTTATGAAGAAATTAAAAAAACTGCTCTTTTAGTATTGACATTTTCATCTTGTTCAATCTTAACCACTTCAGCCCCGGAAGGATTTACCCCCTTAATGACCAGGCTATTTTTCGCGATTCAGCGCTGCGTTGCTTTAACTGACAATTGTGCGGTCATGCGACGCTGTACCAAAACAAAATTGACGTCCTTTTTTTTCCCCACAAATAGAGCTTTCTTTTGGTGGTATTTGATCGCCTCTGCGGTTTTTATTTTTTGCGTTATAAACAAAAGAACAGCGACCATTTTGAAAAAAAAAAAAAAAAAACAATATTTTTGACTTTTTGCTATAATAAATATCCCAAGGTTTTTTTTTTAATAAATCAATTTCTTCATCAGTTTAGGGCGATATATATTCTTCTACATATTTTTGTTAAAAAAATTAAAAAAATAAAAATTTGCAGTAAAAGTATATTGATTGCAGGGCACCCCCCCTCCCCCAAAGCACCCACCCCCCATGTTGAGGGCATGCAGCCTAGTACGGTTCAGGAGGGGGGGGGCGCTCGCTCGTCCCCATCCCCTTTCCTGACCGGCCGGGCTGCATGCTCGGATCGGGGTCTGGTATAGATTTTAGGGGGGACCCCACGCCATTTTTTCGGCGTAGGGGTTCCCCTTAAAATCCATATCAGACCTAAGGGCCTGGTATGCCCCGCGCTCGCCGCAATAGAAAAATTTGTTTTTCCTATTGCAGCGAGCGCGAGATGCAATACCATCCTTGCGTCGCATCTGGTCCGTCGGACCAGCATACAGACGAACGGGCTTTCCGTCGGACCAGCATACAGACGAACGGGCTTTCCGTCAGGAACTGAGTCCGACGGAAACATTTAAAACATGTTTCAAATCTAGGTCCGGCGGATTTTTGGGAAAAAAAAGTGCGCCGAAGTCTACACACGATCAGATTGTCCGGCGGACTCTGGTCCGCCGGACCAAGTATGCTGGAAAGTCCACTCGTGTGTACGCGGCATTAGACAGCTAAGTAGTTTGATACAAAATAACTCATTGAATCTGAGCTGAGGTTTACTTTTTTAAATTTAACACACATAGTACAAAAGAAGGCCTCACTTTTTTGGCATATAAAATCATTTGAGGATTATCTAAAAAATGATATAAACCCATTTGGACTCTGGGTTCAAATTTTCCCCTCTTTTGAGAGGATTGAGTCAGAGTTCAAAGTTGCCTGGGAAAAAGTACTCAAACAATGTTCAGCTGACCTCATGAATCTACTAATTCAGGAATATCACAGGAAAATTACAGAACTTGATACTAAAATTGATACCATTAATTTCCAACTTACTAAATTTAAAACACACCCTTTGTATGATCAGTATGATCAGTTAGAATGATCAGTATGATCAGTTAAAAACCACCGCAAAGTGCCTCTGCAGAGGCGCTTTGCCGGCGGTATAGCCGCGCTGTCCCATTGATTTCAATGGGCAGGAGCGGTATATGCTCCGCTCCTTCACCGCTTCGAAGATGCTACTAGCAGGACTTTTTTTCCCGTCCTGCTAGCACACCGCTCCAGTGTGAAAGCCCTCGGGGCTTTCACACTGGAATCAAAGCAGCAGCACTTTCGAGTCGGTTTGCAGGCGCTATTATTAGCGCAATAGCACCTGCAAACCGCCCCAGTGTAAAAGGGCCCTAAGTGTAACTGGTAATTTTTCCCCATGTAAGGAAGTTAGCAAATTTATTTTATTATGACCGTGTTTATTGTCATACATACTTTTCGTGAAAAATGTCGTCTTTATCCATTTTGTTTCTTCTTCCCGCTATGGCGGTAACTATGGCAAAACTGTTACAATTGGTGACCATTGCACATACAAACTCTCTGTGTAACACACACAGCCGTTTATTTGTTGTAGCTGACAACAAAACTCACTGTGGCATTCAGGTGATGCTTGTTATTAAAGTGTATCTAAACCCTAAGGCTAAGTTTAGACTTGTGACCTTTTATTTTTATTATTATTATTATTATACAGGACATCTATAGCGCCAACAGTTTGCGCAGCGCTATACAACATGAGGACAGACAGTACAGTAACAATACAATCTGATACAGAAGGAATCAGAGGGCCCTGCTCGTTAGAGCTTGCAATCTAGAAGGGAGGGTCAAGGATATTTTGATTAAAACAGATTAAAAAAATTTTTATGGACAAAAAATCTTTTCAAGAGGAACGAACCTATAGATGGATCGATGGACATCGGATGTCTCACCCCAAATCTATGGTCCCCCAACTGGGTAGTACCCGAGCAAAAATATCCACTACTACCAGTTTTCCCAATTTCACAACCTGTATCAGTTCAAGCTAATGGACGTAGGCGCCAGAAACGTGGCCGTTCGAGAAATACTTCGGGCGATGGCGTCTCTGATACTGATGATTCCTCAACCTCACAGGTTCGAGAACGTTCCAATTTCCTACATAAAGCTAACATTTCTCATACTCACAGCAATGTCTCACACCAATCTAACACTCCCAGATCTAATTCACTTCCAGCAACATCGCATCAAAGCGATTTTTTAGACCACATGTGGGCAAAAAAACAAAAAGCACCAAGAAAGCACAAACACTCACTCTCACAAATCCAAGAAGAAATTCCCATCACCTCACAATCATTAAATATTATCAATCTCTCTGACCACACCTTATCCACCGATGAAATTTCAGTTTTGGAAAAAGGTTTAACTTTCTGTCCTGTAACACACATTGACAAGTTCGAGGTCATCAAAGACATACATTTGTTTATTCGCAAACTTTTGTTGAAGTGCCTTTACACAAAAACAAATCCAACTGATCGCTCACTCCATACCTCCATTAAAACTATGGCCCTCCAAAATCTTACTGACTTATTGGATGAAAATGAGCCAACCGAGCTCATAGATTCCATAGATCTTGAAAGCCTATTGGCTGAGGTTGAAGGTGTCACTTCTACTTTGACACCTTCTCCATCTAAAACTAAAAATGTCTCTCTAAAAAAAAAGTCAAGCTTATACCTTCCACCTAGTACAAATCCCAATACTGCAACATTCCTGAAGCTAGTTTCCAAGGATATACAGGGTTTAAAATACTCGTCTTGTGGACATAAAAATCTCACATACAAGGAACAAATAGCATTGCAATCATTAAAGGACAACTCTGCCATAACCATAAAGCCGGCCGACAAAGGCGGTAATATTGTTATCCAGAACAATGCAGATTATGTTAACATGTGCCAAGATATCTTAGATAATTTACAGTGGTACAAACGTATACCTAGATCTTTAGTTGATGGTTATACACAGGAATACTGGTAGACGGAGCATATAATCAACATATCATTGACAGAAATACCTGGAAATTTGTGAGAATACCATTCCCACGGGAGGCAACTTTTTACGCGCTTCCTAAAGTGCATAAAAATGCTCACAGATCCCCGGGTAGACCTATCCTATCTGGTAGGGGCAGCCTCACAGACAATTTGAGTAGATACATTGACAGGTTGCTCCAACCACTGGTTGAGGTATTACCATCTTATATCAGAGACACTACTCACTTACTTCAAATTTTGGATGGCCTCCACGCCGGTGGTGACACCTTTTTGGTCGCCATCGACGTGGAGGCCCTAGACAGTTCCATTTCACATGATCGTGGCCTTTCAACAATTCGTTACATTTTGTCAAGTTCAAGTAAACACACTGACCAGTCGGCTGATTTTGTTGTGGCAGCTTTGGAGTTTATTCTCAAGCATAATTTTTTCTCATTCAATGGTTCCCCCTACCTCCAGGTACAGGGCGTTGCCATGTTGCGCACCGGCATAGGCCAATCTGTACCTAGGGGACTATTATTCATGGACACCCAGGCAACCAGTTACACCAGGCATGTGGTAACATGGTATCGCTATATAGATGATGTCATGCTGATATGGGATGGTCCAACTACACTTCTGTCGGCATTTTCGGAACATTTGAATTCTAATAATACTTTCAATCTTCAATTTACAATGACTTTTGATTAGTCCAAAATTTCCTTTTTGGATCTGACTATTACAAAAGACAGTGATGGCTCCTTCCAAAGCAAAGTTTTTAGAAAACCTACGGTGGAAAATACGATTCTGGCAGCATCTAGTTTCCATCCCGAACCATTGTTGGCATCCATCCCTTTTGCCCAATACATTAGGGCTAGGCGTAACTGTTCTAGCGATGCCCCCTTTAATCAAGAAGCTGCCACACTTAGACAGAGATTACATGCTCGGGGATACTCCAATAGCATCCTCAAAAAAGCATACAAAAATGCAAGGGACAAATGCAGGGGGGATCTCCTCTTTTCAAAAAGACCGACCAGTGAAACTCCTCCTACACGTGTCATTTTCAGATACTGCCAACAACATTGACAAATCAGAGACATTCTACAAAAATACTGGCATCTAAGTATGGCCATCACCTTAGCACCTTATGTGTCAACACAACCCCTAATTACCTATCAAAGAGCCCTCACTTTAAGAGATAAATTAGTCCACAGTGAGTTCCAGGCTAACACACGTGACCGTAGCACACTAACAGGCACATTTAGATGTGGTAATTGCTATATTGCAATATATGGATGTAAATAAGGCCGTTGTGCTGCCCAATGGAGAGTTATTTAGATCCAAATACTTTGTAAATTGTCGCACTGCAGGGGTAGTTTACCTAATGCAGTGCGAATGTAACTGCTTTTATGTATGCAAAACCAAATTACCTTTTTGGCATCAAATTTATCGACATATTGTGAGTATCAATAAAAAGGATCCAGATCTCCCCATTGGCCGACACTGCCGCTTAGTGCACATTGATCGCACTCCTAAAGTGCGATTTTTAGCCCTGGACCACATCCCTATGAGCCCTAGAGGGGGTGACTTCAAAAAAGCACTTTTACAGAGCGAATTGAGGTGGATATTAAACCTCAACGCCACTGCACCCCCAGGCCTCAATGATGCTTTCAACTTTAAGCCCTTTTTGGAGGGCTTCCAATCAGGGGTGTGCGAATTGGATCTCTAATGAGAGGCAGTTCTCTTGACACTATACCTCCCCTGCAAGCCTTACCCCAATAGGTTAGCTTTGCCAGTCCATTTTACATCTGTGCATGTTTTGGGTTTTAATGCGGTTTCTTATGCGATTTTTTTTACGTTCCTTTTGGGTTATCTCTATATGGAATTGAGATATGTAGAGCACACAGTTATTTTACATACTATCAACTGTTGTTGGATCTCCAAACAGAGGCAACTCTTTGAGTACTGACATTGTGTTTGATGCAATTTCTTATGGGTTTTTCATGTTCCCTTTGGTTTATCTCTGCATGGGATTGAGATATGTAGAGCACAGAGTACATCCTCTGTAGGTTCCATCTTACTAGGTAGCTTTACTGATCCACTTCATACCTGTGTATATATCATGTTCAATGTGATTTTTCACATTCCCTTTTACAACCATCTCTGTATTTTGACCAAGATATGTAGAATGCAGTGTTGTTGTTTTGCACATTATTAATTGTCGTTTTTGGTGTTCTAGATATTTCCCCACAGAAAATGGTGATGTACTATTTTACTGACTCCCGGGCTTGAGCTGAGTCACCACCTCACTCCTCACCACCAAGTGGCGCACTTCTTCCTCCTGGCGGCACCTACCTGGTTGCCAATGTTTGCGATATTTTTTCAAGTTTTCTATCATACATTGCTGTGGGATGCTTGGGCTGGCTATCACACTTGTTTGCCTGACGCGCGGGAGACTTTTGATCCCCGCTTTACTGGCGGTGGTTTGGGGTCTCTTTGCCCTTAGGAGCCCAGCCTTTGGGCTGCGCTCCTTCCTGTTTGTGTTCCATTGTGGAGCGTGGAGGGGTGGGCTACACGCGCGCCGGTGGGGGGGCGACGCGGGACGCGGGCCCGCCACTTCCTTGGGGGTGGGCCTGCGCCGCGCCGCTCTGCCAGAGAACTCTGAGGCAGTCCTTTGCAGCCATCTGGCGCAACGCTCTGCCTCATCGGCAACAGCTGATTTGGTTGCTTAAGTGCAACCTGTATTTATTATGCTCTTGATGACATAAAGCCTACAAAGAAGGACATATGAGTCTGAAACATTTCAGGCGTCATCCATAACAGCTGCGTGTATCAGCTCCTCAGTAATTAAGAGTGCAATTACTACTATGTATATAATTTTGTATTGACACTGATTTTAATGTTTCTATTGTTAATTGCTTTTTCTATAAAATGTATTAATTTTTAAATACTTCCCGGTCTGTCCTCACAATCCTGAGGGGTTATGCTGTGCCTTGCGCACTAGGCCTTTTTCTTGAATAATCTGCTCACAGGTTTTGACTGACAGCCAATAGCTCCCACTGCTGTCAGCCAAACCTGTGAGACAGGGCAGAGGGGAGAAGAGCTGCTACAGACATGCACAACACTGGATCGAGATCAGGCTAAAGTGAGTATTGGGGGGGGGGGGGGGGCTGCACATAAAAGGTTTTTTACCTAAATGCAGAGAATAAGTTAACGTAAAGAACCTTTAAAGCTGAACGCCAGGCAAACGAACAACTAAACCATTGAAATACATACTTTATATTGGATTTGTTTACTCGCCAATAGATTTATATTTCTGTCCACCTAGCCTTGAGACTTGCACAGCTCAGCTGGACGGCATTTGGCTGACTTGACTTTTCTCTCTTTTAAATAGTTTATTGAGAATAAATCATTACATATTAGTCATACAATTTTTAACATTGTATAAAAATAACAAATAAGTTTTCAGGAATAAATTCTGGAAGTAAAAAAAAAAAAGCAGATAATATAATATTGCAGTAGCGTAGATACAATATAAAAGGAATGTGGGAATTTTAACAATCAATATAAATATAGGATATGATTCTTATGATGAATATTTCTATAATAGATTGTATAAGGGAGATATAGATAATGTATCATATATTAAGGAGTAAAGGGTAGAGGTCAAAATATTTATTAATTAATCAGTTATCATTAGGATGTCCTAAAAAGGTATCCAGACATCCAGGGCCAAGGTCCGGCTATGTGGCCCGGTAAATCCCAGATGACCGGGTACCTAACAGAACACCCCTATTGCAGATCAGGAAAAGTTGTTTAAAAAACTATTAATCTCCTACTATCAAGGTGTAATTCAGTATGAGAGTAAAATAAGATATTCCCACTTTCGTTTATAGTGAAAGTAAAGTAACTTATGTGGGGAAATGGGGTGGGAACTGAAAGGAGGTTGGGAGGGTCTTCAAAAGAGCGTAGGTTATCTCAATACAAGCATAGTCATATATAATTTTGACCATAAAATGGTGAAACAGCTAGGGTAAAAGTAGGGAGTAGTCTACATTTGATGGTAGGAAATGGGTTATCCATGGAAGCCAGAGTGTATTAAATTTATCAAGTTGATCGCGTATAATTGCTTCCATTTTTGCGTGTATCATAGCTTGTGTTATACGTTGTTTCACCGTAACTTCACAAAGTTTGTCTGACTTCCAAGCTTTTGCTATTGTCTGTTTTGCAGCAGTTGTAACATTTAATAAAAGTTTAAATTGAAGTTGTGTGATGTTTTGTGGTTTATTGTTTAGGAGAGCTACGGAAGGATCTAGTTGTATAGTAGTACCAAACATTGTAGAGAGAAAGTAAAATATTTTTGACCAAAAGGCCTGCGCTATGGGGCAAGTCCACCAAATGTGTAGATGAGTACCTGGGTCACTACAACCACGAAAACATTGAGGGGGATATTGGGGAAGGAATTTAGATACTCGTGCAGGTACTAGGTACCACCTAGCGAGAACTTTATAGTTTGTTTCAAGAGCTATAATGTTAGGTGTAGCGGATTTAGTATCTTTCCAGATTTGTACCCAATCTAATGCATCTGGGGTAAGATTTAAATCAGTCTCCCATTTGGAAGTGTAAGATGGAAGAGTGGAGGATGTATGTGTAAGCAATTGAGTATATAGATCTGAAATCAGTCCTCTTCTGTGTGGATCAGATATACAAGCGCATTCAAAGGTAGTATAGTCCAGTGTTGTCAAGTTGGTGGGGGCATTTTGGGACAAAAAGTTTTTAATTTGTAAATATCTAAACGTTTCATTAGAAGATATATTGTGGGATTTACTGAGCGTTGGAAATGTTATGATTTTATCGGAGTCATAGAATGGATGTGTCTGTGTTGGACCCGCAGTTTTCCAGGCCGAAAAGGAGAAAGGTAAAGTCCAAGCTGGATAAAAGGAGGGATTGTGTAAGAAGGAGAGGAGAGGATTAAGTGGAGATTGGAGACCAAACCTAGATTTGAGTCTATCCCATATTAAGAGGCTATGCTTAGTGATCGGATTTGATATTGAACGACGTTGAGAGGTTGACAGCCATAACAGATTTAACGTGGAAAGTGGATCACAGTCCACTGATTCTATTGCTACCCAAAGGGGTGTTTCTTTTGTGGAATGGTATTTTGTTAGTTGGGCTAATTGTGAAGCATAGTAGTATTTTGAAAAATTAGGTACGCCCAGGCCTCCACGGATTCGTGGCATGAATAGTGTAGATTATGGTAAATGTGGTTTAAGCTTATTCCAAATAAATTGGGCTGATCTGCATTGTAATATACGGAAAAAATGAGCAGGAACATTTATAGAGAGCACTCGAAACAGATATAGAATTTTAGGTAATATTGACATTTTAACCACTGTTATTCTACCCATCCAAGCTAACGGTAAGGAAGACCATTTTTTCATTAAGGTTGTTGGCTGTGATAGCATAGGTGGGTAGTTTGCAGAGTATAAGTCGGCTGGATTTGCAGTAAGAGAGATTCCCAGGTATGATACGTGTGTTGTCGACCATACAAATCGGAGGGAATCTTGTAATTGTTTTTGCATTTCTGATGATAATGAGATATTTAGGGCTTTTGATTTGCGTTGGTTAATTTTGAGTCCAGATAAGTCGCCAAATTTAGTAAGGATGTCGATGAGGTTTGGAGCTGATATTAGGGGTGAGGTTAGAAATACCAATACATCATCGGCAAACATACAAATCTTGTGTTGGTGACCTCCTAGTTCAATCCCTTTTATATTTGATCTAATGAGTTTTGCTAGAGGTTCAATAGCTAATGAGAATAGGAGAGGGGATAAAGGACATCCCTGCCTGGTTCCTCTTTCAATCTTGAAAGGATCAGAGCAGTAACCTGAGTAGTATACATAGGCTTTTGGATTATGATAAAGAGAGGAAATCCATTTCAGAAATCTATCACCAAAACCCCATCTATGAAGAATGGCGTGAAGGTAGGACCAAGACAATGTATCAAAAGCTTTTTGTATGTCAATTGAGAGGAAGCAGGCAGGGATTTTGCGAGTTCTTGCTATATGGGTTAGTAGAGTAGCACGACGAATGTTATCACTTGTTTGTCTATTGGGAATGAAACCAGTTTGGTCTTTATGGATCAGTGTACCTATAATTGGGTTAAGTCTATTTGATAAGATTTTGGCTAGAATTTTAATATCTATATTAAGTATAGAGATGGGCCTATAGTTAGACCATGCAGTGTCATCCGTTTGAGGTTTAGGTATCATCGAAATTGAAGCTAGTAAAGATTCTGCGCGAAATGATTGTCCTTCTAAGAGTGAATTAAATGTGTTTGTCATAATTGGGGAAAGTAGTGTACAAAAATGTTTATAAAAGGAGGCTGAAAATCCGTCGGGGCCTGGACGTTTATGAAGTTTCAAGGATTTAATGGCTAATGTGACTTCCAAATAAGAGATTTGTTCATCTAAGGTATCTTGTTGTATATTCGAAAGAGAGAGTAAGTGGATTGAGGAAAGTAGAGTATCTAGACTGTTTGGGTCTAATGTGTGTGTGTTTTGATATAAGTCTTTGAGTTTTCTGCTGAATTGATTCAGTATTTTCAGTGGATTACTAGAATATGTGTTTTTGGTTATTTGTAGATGAATCGGTTTAGGATTGTGGTTAGCTCTCCGAAGAGCCAATTCTAAAAATTTAGTTGGTTTGTTTGCTTTCATATATAATGTATGTTTTGTTCTACGAAGAGTCTGTACAGCCGAGTCTGTTAGGAAAAGGTCCAATTCCAATTTAGCTTTATCATAGATAAGTTTGGTGGAATTAGAAGGTGATTTTTGAAAATCTTCAGAGGCTTTACAGAAGGTATCCTCTAGTTTATTTTGAATATCTTGTTTAGTTTTACGGTGGTAAGAGACTTGGCTGATACAGACTCCTCTAATAGACGGCTTGAGAGCTTGCCATAAAGTCAGTGGATTTGTGTCTGTTGGTTTGTTGTTCACAAAGTAATCTTCGATAGCTTTTTGGATACTTAGACAATATGTAGGGTCAACTAATAAGTTGTCATTTATATTCCAGGATCTATAATTAGGTCTAGGAATCAGGGACGAGAAAGTTGTTATGACCATATTGTGGTCTGACCAGGCACATGGGATAATCAATGAATTTTGTATTAGTGGTGCAGTACCAATATGGACAAATTGGTGGTCAATACGAGAAAATGTTTTGTGAGGATGAGAATAATGTGTGTATTGTCTCCTCTTGGGATTTTATTCACGCCAAGAATCAATAAGTGCATGTTGTTCAAGAAGTTGTCGAAAATTAAGTCGTTGAGGTTGTAATGGTGTAGGGGATTTGTCTAAGAGAGGGTATATCACTTGGTTTGAATCACCACAAATGATAAGGGTACCTTGTTTGTGGGATTCCACTACTGAAAATAGGTGTGAGAGAAGCGAAAGGGGATTTCTATTTGGAGCGTAATATGAAACAATAGTTACAACATTCTATTATATTATCATATTATGTAACGTCCTTCAGGGTCTTTTATTTCTTTCTGCAGTGTGAAGGGGGTAGTATTGTGAAACGATATTAGCACACCTCTTTGTTTCGTTAATGTTGATGCCATATAGACTTGAGGATATTGGCGATTTATAAATTTAGGGGCAGATGAAACTGAGAAGTGTGTTTCCTGCAGGCATATAACATGTGCAGAAAGTGATGAGAAGGAGTGAAAAGCTTTTGTTCTTTTTTGTGGTGAATTAAGACCCTGGGCGTTAAGTGACAATACGTTTAAAGACATTTTTTAAAAGCAAATATATAGAATAATAAACACTTCTTGAAAATGTATAATTAAATCGATAAATAAGTAAATAAGTAGGAAATAAAATAAAAAATAAGGAATAATAATGAATAAAAAATAATAAATAAAAATTAGATGGGGAAGGGAAAAAAAAAAGAAAAAGAAAAAAGGGGGGGGGGGGGTAAAGAAAAGGTAGGAAACGGAGAGTTTAGTAATAGTAAAACAAATTGACTAGTAACTTAAAGGGGTTGTAAAGGTAATTTTATTTTTTTTTTAAAATAACTAACATGTCATACCTACCTTCACTGTGCAGCTCGTTCTGCACAGAGTGGCCCCGAACCTGCTCTTCTGGGGTCCCTCAGGGGCTGTTTCAGCTCCTCCCCGCAAGAACTATCCACCTTAATGCGAGCTCCCTCGCATGGTGGTTAGTTCTTGCGGGCGCGCTCCCGTGATACAGCCGGCGGCTATAGCCGCTCACTGTATCACTCGGCCCCGCCCCCCGGCGCGCCGCGTCATCGGATGTGATTGACAGCAGCGCAAGCCAATGGCTGCGCTGCTTTCAATCCATCCACTGCAGCCAATCAGCGACCAGGCTGAGCTGCAATAGAGATGACGGGAACGAGCAGCGGAGATTCGAGGTGTCAGGTAAGTAAAATGGGGGGGGGGCTGGGGGCGGCGGTATTGTCAAAAGTTTTTTCACCTTAATGCAAATAATGCATTAAAGTGAAAAAAATTTTACCTTTACAACCCCTTTAATATACCGATAAGAAAACTAAAAAAGAGAAGTTATGACCTATAAAGAAATATAGCTCCTATGAGGAGCTTGTATCAAAGGGTAGGTGATTTTATCACCTACCGTTGGGTACTAACCGTCCAAAGAGTATCCGGCAAAAAGGGTCCGGTAACTCGAGGATCAAGTGAGAAGTGTAGTGGATTGTCTTCGGGACAATTATAGCCTCTTCAAAAGTTGTATAAACATTTATTAAATAATACGAGTCAAGGATGATGTTTAAGGTATTATTAAAATAACTGAAAAAAGGATTAATCTTATAACCTAGCCTTCGAAAATCAGTAAATTAAGGCAGTTTATTAAACTGAAAAAACCTGCAGAAAGATGCTGAAGCATTATGGATATATATAAAAAAAAGAGAGAGGAATCCATCTAAAAACTTAAAATATTACTATATTTATAAACTTATAAGGATAAAGTAATCAACCTTGAAAAGGTAGTATGGTCCTTTCCATTGAGAGTTCTTATGACTTGTCACTATTAATGTAGTGACTAAGGATTATAAGAATAGTGAATGAAATTTCTTCAAAAATGTATTAGTCCATCTGTTCTTCAGAATTCGGAGGTGGAGAAGCAAAACGACCCTTTTTATTAGAGGTGGAGAGGACTTGTTGTATAGAATTTTCTTGCTGGGTAGTAGGTGAAGTCGATGAAGCTCGTCGTTTAGAGCCTTCTGATGCATTCTCTGGGATTGTCAATCGAAGATCGTGGATTGCAGTTAGAAGGTCATCCGTAGTCTTGCAGGTGAATGTGGTACTTTTATGAGTGAATCGAAGAGCGAATGGAAAACTCCAACGATAGGTAATGTGATGGTACTGGAGAATCTGTATATGTGGCTTCATTTCTTTTCTTTTGAGGAGAGTCTGTTGTGAAAGATCTTGAAATATTTGGTAACGCTGACCTTGAAAAATTAATGTGTCTTTATTGCGTGCAGCTTCCATCAGCTGCTTCTTTGTTTTGAAGTAGTGTAATTTTAACACTATGGGGGTCATTTACTATAACTCCAGGAAGTACTGGGCACTATGGCAAATAATAGAGCCAATTTTAGCCAAATCGAAACAAAACGGCGAATTTGCGCATGAAAATCAGCGATATAAGTGGAGAACAAACGTTTGAAAGTTCTAAATTGCCGCTAATTAGCGCTTCCGCGTATATACAAATGCCAATTCTTATCAAGTTGTTATATAGCAGTGTACTGTAGCCATGATCCATGTATGTGAAAGAAACATTTTTATGTGAGATGTGCTCTACCTCGTGTGCATCTATTGATGTATGTTGCAATTAGTATTCCTATTTCTTTCCTTCTTTTGCTAACTAATGCAGTTATATATGATTATTACATAGTAATGTCTGCTATTCTGTAAAGTTACATGTATTAAACATTTAGGTTACCTATTTGTTGTATGTTGTTTTTTATTTTTTAATTTAGGTGACTATAAAGCGGTAATTATTTATATTCATTCTTTAATCATACTACACTATTATGTAGGTCTCATACTTAGCACAATGGCTTAGTAGTCTGCTCAGATGTCTCCACAGCACTCACGGTACAAGTTCAAATACCAGTCAACCTACCATCCCCCAGCTGTGTTTATTTTTTCAGTGCACAAGCGAATTAAAATGAACAAACAAAAAAATGTAATCTGCCCATTAGTTAGTGTGTGGTGTTTGGAATTTCACACCATAATAGTATTGAATACTTACATATCATTGCATGCATTTGAAGAGTTAATATAATCAGCCAAATTTAAAGTGCATTGGCTAATTGGCATTCACCTATTTTCAGCATATGCTGCTTTGGCTAATTGGCTAATAGTCATTTGCTTTTTTTTTCACCAATTCAATCTTTTAGTATTTCTCTGTGGGATTTGAACCCATGAGTTCTTCAAGGTAGAAGTGCTGACTGCTAGCCTATTGGGTGTAGCACAGTCATAAATAGAAAATACATAGAAAATACATAGAAAATACATTCACTAGTGTTTGATGTTTCTTCTCCCCGAGCTGTCTCTCCTGCTGCCACCATCTTCCCCCGCTGATGTGTTCTTCAGCGCAGCCGGTTACCCACTAATTAAAAAAAAGCCGCTCTTCTTGTGGCGGTCTTCTGTGGCCATCCGATAATGTCACCCGGAGAGTCCGCTCCATGGCTATGTAAGAGACGCCACACAGCGGGTGACAACACAGCAGAGGAAGACCACCATGGAAAAAGAGCAGCTTTTTTTTTATTAGCGGGTAACCAGCGGTGCGGAAGAACACAGCAGATGGAGAAGATGGCAGCGGCAGGAGAGACGGCTCTGGGAGAATACAGCTCGGGGAGAAGATGGAGGAGGGAGAGACAGCGTCTGGAGAAGATGGCCAAGGGAAGAAGACAGCTCGGAGCTATTTTACAATAAAGGACTTGTCAAAAACCGGCTATTGATTTTTTTTACATTTCACTGCTTTTTTTGGTGAATGGGTAGGTGTAAAATGTACCCTATACCTATTCACATAGGGGGCAGGATCTGGGAGCCGACTTTTTAAAGGGGGCTTCCAGATTCTGATAAACCCCCTGCCTGCAGACCGACAACCACCGACCAGGGTTGTCGGGAAGAGGCCCTTGTCCCCATCAACATGGGGAAAAGGTGCTTTGGGGCATGTGGCCTGGTAAGGTTCAGAAGGGGAGGGTGCTCACTCGTCCCCCCCTATCCTGACCTCCAGGCTGCATGCTCGGATAAGGGTCTGGTATGGATTTTGGGGGGCCCCACATCAAATTTATTTTACAATTTGGTGTGGGGTTCCCCTTAAAGTCCATACCGAAGGGCCTGGTATGTACTGGGGGGACCCTACGACATTTTTTTCCTAGAATTTTGGAATTCCATACCATAATATTATTGAATAAGTACATACCATTGCATGCATTTGAACAGTTAAAATATGGAATAAAGCAAGCTGATGTGCTTTGGCTAATTATGCTTCTGAGTACAATGCACACTTCTAGGAGGTAATGCTGTCAGTGGGATTTGAATTCATGGCTTGAACTTTTGGGGGCAGCAGGGTATACCGCTATGCTACAGAGCTGAGCACTTACCTACAGAGAAAATACATTTACTAATGTTTGATTCAATACAATAATGTTTTGCATTTCAGGCATTAATATTATAGTAACAACCATGCTCATGCCGATGTGCCGATGTGGCATTGGCTAATAGGCGTTCGCCTCTTTTCAGCATACGCTGCTGAGTACAATGCAAGCTTTCAGTAGGTGATACCATCTGTGTGATTTTCAGCCATTTGAGCACAATTATATTGAGAACATATGTTTACTAGTGTTTGATGGTGGGACTACTTTATATTCTAGGTATAAAATAGTACTCAGCACAGTGACTTAGGCACCTTTCACACTTGTGCGACCTGAAAGTTGCGAGATTTTAATGCGACTTTAAGCAATGCCTGTGTAATCTTGAGGTCTATGGACGCAGGAGTCGCAGGGAAAGACACGCAACTTTCCCACGATTTTGCATCAGCAATTTTGCCGCAATTCCAGGGAATGCCTGTGTAAACTTGAGGTCTATGGACCTCAACTCGCATCAAAGTCAGACCAAAGTAGTACAGGGACTACGTTGAAGTCAGTGTTACTTGAAGTCGCACAGATATGAATGGTACACATTGAAAATCATGGGGTATGACTTGTCATACGACTCTGATGTCCAAAGTTGCACAAGTGTGACTCAGCCCGACTTTGTCAGCGATTTCAGAGACATCAGTGCACTTTCCTGCACAAATGTCTAGTGAAATCACATAGGTCCCAACTGTTCTCCTTTAGGAAGGTGTCCTATGCCTACTTACTTTTGCTAATAGGTGTCCCTTATACCCATCTCAAAAAGTTGGGAGGTAAGAAATCGCCCCCTGAAGTCACCCAAAGTAGTGCAGGAACTACTTTTGGGAATTGTTGTGGCGTCGCACCAATTTGGACAGTTCCATTGCCATCAATAGGCGCCGATTTGGCCTACAATTTGACATGTCAATTCAGACCTATGTGAACATGGGTGAAGTTGCATAGATATTAGAGCTGCACGGTTCTGGCCAAAATGAGAATCACAATTTTTTTGCTTAGAATAAAAAGATCACGATTCTCGTGACATAAAATCTTTCACATTATCCCACAAGAAATTGGGCTAACTTTTCTTTTTTTTTTTTTTAAATCATTAAAGTAATTTTTTCCAAAAAAAATTGCATTTGAAAGGCGCAAATACAGTGTGACATAAAATATTGTAACAACCACCATTTTATTCTCTAGGGTCTCTACTAAAAATATATATATAATGTTGGGGGGTTTTAAGTAATTTTCTAGCAAAAAAAAAAAGATTTTAACCTGAAACCAACAAATGTCAGAAAAAGGTTTAGTGTTTAAGTGGTTAAACTTTCTTAACTTACACAGAAGTCTATTTCATTGACAAATTGTTACAAGGTTTCTAGTCAAGTTCACTGATAAAGAATGTTCTAATTCTTGGCAGACTTCCTGGTTTTTCGGCTGTGGCTTCAGAAGAGCAGAGAGAGTTCTTTGCAATAGCAAGAATCGTGAAACGCTTTTTTCAAGATCGTAAAGGGGAAAAAAATTACGATGACGATTAATCGTGCAGCTCCAATAAATATTAATGGAAATCAAGGGGGACAACTTTTCATGCGACTCTGAGGTCCAAAGCTCCATGAAAAGTCACCCAAGTGTGAAAGTAACCTAATGCGATTAATTGATAACACCTTTGAATAAGGCCCCATTTGCACAGCTTTGTCATGACTTGAAGCAATGTCTGTGTAATCTTGTGGTGTATGGACCTCAAATTGCATCAGTCAAACCAAGGTAGTGCAGGGATGAATTTGCTACACTTTCAGGATGCACAAGTGACAATAGGGCCAAATTCAAAGGTGTTATCCTTGAATCTCATTCACACTGCTGCGACCTGAAAGTCACACTATTTTGCTGCCACTTTGCCGCTGCAACTTGGCCCCAACTTCTGGGAATGCCTGTGTAATATTGTACCCGATATACCTCAAGTCACACCAAAGTAGTACAGGGACTACTTTGAAGTTGGTGCGACTTAAAGTAGCACAGATATGAATGGTTGTCATTGAGAATCATGGGGTACAACTTGTCATGCAACTCAGAGGTCCAAATTTGCTGGAAAATTCGCCCAGCTGTGAAACAAGTCATATATATTTTAATAAAAGGATCTCTCATTTATACTTGCATAGTCCTTACTGATTTACATCAGCAGAACAAATGCAGGAAGTGATGTGTGCACATGGGACGGAAGCAAATGTGTGGTGATGCCAAACAAATCAATGAACCCCACCCACACCAAATCTAACTATGGCATCCACCCCTACATTGATTAAGTACAAGTACATATCCTACACTTACCCGGCCAATGAGCAGCGCCTCCTCTCTGCTAAAGAGACCTCGCCATGTCCACCTAGATGGAGATCCTGACCAGCACAGGAACTTCCGGGTGCATACAATGAATAATTTCCAGGTCAGAAGGTGAAACCACACTTTTGATTGCAGCTGCGAATATTTGATCTCAACCATGATTAGTATTTTTTTATTTTCAGATATGCAAATCTGTATTTCTACATATATTTGAAGGTAAACTTAAGGGAGTTTGCTAAGAAATGGTGTCCCTGGGTTAGCAGCAGGTGAATTACAAAGGCAAAAGGCCCAGTTTGGGCCCTGGTTCACACTGACAGCAGGAGGAAAACGTTCAGCTGAACTCCCACAATTTCATTCCTGCATGTCAGTCCCGACTGTGGGGGCAACATCAGAGACATCGTTGCAGGTTTCTGCACCAATATCAATACAAATCGCACTAATTAGAACAGTGCAATTGCCACAGATTTGACATGTCAAATCACACCAATGTGAACCAGAGCTGACACATTCAAACACTGCCTATCCACCAGCTGAATTCATTACCTGCAATTCTCCACAGCTGTTAATGATAAAGGTGGAATCTTTATATAGAACTTGCAGTTGTGCAGAAGCCTAGGTTTACATTGGAGCGATTGGTCATGCGATTTGAGAGATCAAATCGCGTGACTATTGGCAATGGCACTGGCACTGTTCCAATTGATGCAACTTTTTTTGTGGCACCGCATCAATTTGCTAAAGTAGTTCCTGCACTACTTTTGCCGATTTCAGGTGCGACTTCAATAGACATTTGTGTATGAAGCCACCTGAAATCACGCTGACCTTGCTACTTTGAAATCATGCTACTTCAAGTGAAGTAGCACAATTTCAAAGTAGCATGTGAACCAGGGCAAAGAGATTAGTTTTTTGGTGCACAAATACATATTGAAATAAAATATAAAAGAGATATTGCACTTTCCCAAAACCACCACCCACAAAAACTAAAGAAAGAAAAAGTAGAAGAAAAAAAAAACCCCACACACACCACAACAAGAGCTCAATGTATTTTTATTTTACCAGCAGAAAAAAAATAAATTTACATTTACTAGCTTCAAAAAAATTTGGACAGGATATATGGTACTACATTTAGCAACGGAATTTTAAGGGCCCTGCTCATAGGAGCTTACAATCTAAAATTAGACAAAACCTTATAGTGGACACAGCTTTAATTTCAGTGCATAACGGGCAACACATCACATTATTATCTGAAAGATTATAGAAACATACTTAACAGTCATTCTTACAAAGCATTCCAACATAATATTGCAAAAGACTTATTCAAAACACCCACCACCAGCCCACAATCCACACATACATACATTGGTGACCATGTTCTACTGGAAGCTGCATTTCGGTGTACACAATTAAACGAGATCAAAAATAGTAGGTCAGCAGATGCTTCCAAACGATGTTTGCATGATCAGACAGGAACAATACACACACAACATTGACAGCATGGCCACATAAACCCACTTTTGATTGAAAAAATGCACAAGAATTTCATCAAATCTCCCAATATCATTCCTTCTCCATCACAACAAAAAACCTGACCTTCTCAGGCCAAACGAACCCCCCTACTGCAGGCCTTTATATAAGAGAGGTTGTATTGTTAGCACACTGACACACCCAATAGAAGTACACGCCCACCAGTATCTTTCAATCTGTCTCTTCATGTATGTCTAAAGTGATTGCACCTGATGAGCAGGAACACATAATAGTATTCGCAACTGTGTTAGCCTTGGCTATGTGCATCAAATCTCCAACTACAGGACAAAGATCAAAGTCCATTTGCATCCACATAAACAAAGCAAAAGTTTTCTAAGCATATGTACCTGTGCAGTGTAAATCCTAAAATTTGAAATGTCCAAGTCCCTGGGCATGATTAGTGCTAATAAACATTAACATCAGTCCCTGGCTGCAATGAGCTTCCAATATAAAGTCCAAAATTAACTTTCTTACATTAGAACCTATTTCGACAGGAGACAAATAAGATGCCAGCATGTCTTTAGATTGTGGTGAGAAACCCACACAGGGAGAACATATAAACTTCAACACAAGCATTAGCATGTTGGTGGAAGTGAACCAACAACCCAGGTGCTGCTAGACAGAACTGCTACCCACTTAGCCACCAGGGCAGACCCACACATGTTCTCTGCATCTCTGTGGTGTGAACCAGCCCTAAGTCCATAGCCATGCTCAGTGTCACAAGCAATATACAGTATATTGGCGTAAGTATTGGGATGCCTGCCTTTAAACACACATGAACTGTAATGGCATCCCAGTATTAGTATTGGGTTCAAAACTCATTTGGCCCACCCTTTGCAGCTATAACAGCTTCAACTCTTCTTGTCCACAAGGTTTAGGAGTGTGTCTATGGGAATGTTTGACCATTCTTCCAAGTGCATTTGTGAGGTCGGGCATTGAAGTTGGACAAGAAGGCCTGACCTACAGTCTCCTCTCTAATTTATCCCCAAGGTGTTCTGTTGTGTTGACGTCAGGACTCTGTGCAGGCCAGTCAAGTTCCTCCACCCCAAAATCACTCATCCATGTCTTTATGGACCTTGCTTTGTGCACTGGTCCAAATGATTTGGTGGAGGGGGATTATGGTGCGGGGTTGTTTTTCAGGGGTTGGGCTTGGCCTCTTAGTTTCAGATAAGGGAACTCTTAAGGCGTCAGCATACCGAGACATTTTGGACAATTTCATGCTCCCAACTTTGTGGGGACAGTTTGGGGAAAGCCCCTTCCTGTTCCAACATGACTGCACACCAGTACACAAAGCAAGGTCCATAAAGACATGGATGAGCAAGTTTGGGGTGGAGAAACTTGACTGGCCTGCACAGAGTCCTGGCCTCAACCCGATAGAACACCCTTTGGCTGAATTAGAGTAGAGACTGCAAGCCAGGCCTTCTCATCCAACATCAGTGCCTGGCCTCACAAATGCACTTCTGGAAGAATGATCAAACATTCCCATAGGCAGACTAAACCTTGTGGACAGCCTTCCCAGAAGCTGTTCTAGCTGCAAAGGGTGGGCCAAATCAAATTTTAACCCTACGGACTAAGACTGGGCTGCCATTAAAGTTCATGTGTGTGTAAAGGCAGGCGTCCCAATACTTTTGGCTATATAGTGTATCTGGAAAAGACTTACAATGGTGGAACCCTCCTACACATAACTACTACATTTAGACATAGTTATAGGACCTGGGAGATGAGACAACTTCTTCACATGCAGTAACATGGTTGGGATTTGAACCCAGACCCTCAGAGATACTAAGCAGAAGTTCTAACCTCTAAGCCACAGAGCTGCCACGTGTGAGACCCTCCTACACATAACTACACATAAATACACATAAATACTGCATTTCTATGGACATACAGGTGATGGAATTACATTACTCAAGAGTTATTCTTCTTGATTTATTCTGTGATATTTGGTGTTTTTTTGTGGGTGAGAGTAGAATATTACCCTCAAATTTTTGGGAATTACATTTTGATTTCTGATGTTTGTACACATATCACATTTTTGGGCTCAAATTATGAATATTTGCAAATAATACAAAGCACAAAAAATTGTGATTCATTTTAAATTTTCATCAGCAATGGTATTGTTTGTGGATTGTAAAGACACCTGTGTGAGTTTGGGGTAAAGATTGTTGTGAGATGAAGAAAAACAAGTGAAAGTGACAGAGAAAAATATATTTTACCAAAACATCAAAACATTCCACATTGTAGCATTCTTAAAATCAAAATATTTTAAGTAGAAGCAACAATGTTGCAAAGGAAAATTTATTTCACAGAAAGATACATTTCATCTCAACATTAAAAGGGTTTTTTTGTGAAAGTTAGAATTGTTCCATTAGAATCAGTGACTGAAACTTCATTTGGACTAAATTAGAGCAGATTTTAACTCCCAAAAAATGCTCTCTAATTAGCTCTCATTTTGGTATTTACTATACCTCCAGGTAAAAAAGACACTTGAGTTAAAATGAGAGTTATTTTCAGGTCTGAGCATGCTCAGTTGTGTTGGCACCTAGTTGTCCAAAACGGGGAATTTTTCACTTTTCAGACTTTTAAAGATATTTCAGTGTAGAAATCACTTTTTCACACAGTTTAAAAGCAGATAATCTTTAAATAATATACCGCATATTTCAGTACCATTTAGGCAATTATATCATGCTCTAAACATTATTTCCATGTGCAATTCTCTAGGTTTTAGCAGAGTAAGGGTTTGGGCTCTATTTAGTTTCAAGGAGGTATAGTAAATTCGATTTTGGGAGAATTTTCTCACCAGCGCTATAGTGAATACCGTTTTAGCGCGAATTACCGCTATTAGCGCTAATTCGCGCTAAATTGCCGCGAATTAGCGCTAAATTGCCGTGAATTAGCGCTAATTCGCGGCAATTTGCGCGAATTAGCGCCATAGCGCTATAGTAAATGACCCCCTATATCTCTGGGGGGGCCATCTTCTTTTTTGGGGGTTAATGATCTATGAATTCTATCCATCTCTAAACGTTCAATGGGGATTAAAGGGGCTAATTCCTGAAAGAGTGCTGCTATTGTTGATTGTAGATCTATTATGTTTTCTGGTATATGACGGATTCACAGGTTTGACCTCCGTGCTCTGTTTTCAAAATCTTCTAAATGTAAATTAAGGATTGAATTCTCTTCTTTAAGGGCTTCTAATTCATCAGCATGAGCTGTGGTAATATCATTTATTTCCTCCACTTTGTGTTCTAATATTGATGTGCGGCGCCCTACCTCACAAATTTCTCTTGTAAGTTTTTCAGTTATTGTATCTGAGGTATTTTGGAGGGCTTTTTGTAAGACACGTTCAAATTGGCTTAATAAGTCAGTGCCATTATGAATATCTTGTAATGAAATAGGAGTTAATCTGAATTCAGAATCAGTGTCAATTAAATGTGGAGAGAAAGGGTTAGAATTCCCCTTCTGTGTCATTTTCTGAGGTAAAGTTGTGCGGGAGGAATGTGCAGCTGCCATTTTAGAAGCGTTTCTAGTCAGAGTTTCCTTGCCTGGTTGTTGTTTCAATTTTGTCTTTTTCCCATTAAAAATGGTATGTCGTTGTGCTGTTCAAGTTGGGGAATAAGATAGTTACCGTGGATATGCGGTTTTCGACCGTGACTCAATGATACGAGGCCGTTATTGTCCCGGTGACAGCAGAGCTCTAGACATCCATGTCTGCTCCGCAGCCTCACGCATGCACTCTCGACCTGACTTTTCTCTATAACAGTTAACACCGCTAGATCACATTCATGTCTCCAGCCTATGCATGGACAATAAAGGAGTAGCAGCACACTGATGAGGTCATCCCTTTGTTCAACCTGCTTTCTCCATCTACTCACATGTTCCTTGTCAGATACAGGAGCATAAAAGTCAATTAAATCTACAGTGTTGGCTGTCCCTCTTAAGGTCTGAGAAATATTTACATTAATGCATTTAAAATGATTGGTAATAGACACTTAACTGCATTTATTGGCATTTTTCATATCTTCTTTGAGTTCAGTATTAAAGGTGATCATAGAGGTCTATTTATAAATGCTGTCACACAAATTTTAGCAAAGATTCACACATTTTCCCAATTCAATTCAAATAAAAGAATGTGTAAATCTTGAGTTAAAGGAGTATAATGTTTGTGTCAAAACATTTAGAAAAGTCTATATAGTGTAGATCTGCATGAATGTGGCCTAATATGTAATAAGGTATAAGTTCTTCTACCTTCTGTATTTATACCCAGTAAACCTATCTGTATTTATTCATTATACCCTCCCTCATCTTCTGTTTTACTTACATATCAATAGAGTGTAAGCTCTTACCCCTTTAATACCTGAATACATGATGAACTACTCTACAATCTGTATCTTCTCACTGTATCTCCCCCTATACTCTATATGACTGTGTAATGTATGGCAAGGGATGGTGGACCCTCCATGCAGCCTGAATGCTTATTGGCAGTGCCCATGGAGCACACCCATGCAGGTAAATCAGAAGAGGTACAGAGAAGACAAGAATCTGGGAAAGCACGAAACAGTGTATTCATGGGAATGGCAGGAGTGCAGGAGTATTTTGCAAGCACGGAATAAAGGGGTCTCAATAAGTAAATATTTCAGCAAAACCAAGAGGAGGCCTCAACACTAGGCATATATTTACTCCAACAGTGGCAGCAGTCAGCATTGCTGGCAATGTTTTTTCTAAAAGGAAAGGGAGGCATCACCATGAAATCTAGGAATATGAGAACTGCAAGATAATTCTGAGAGACCACATTTTCACATTCTAACGGGAAGTGAAGTAAACTGAGAAGAGCTTCTGCAAGGTGCCATGAGGTAGGAGGTTAACATTTTTGATATATACACAACTACCAAAAGGCGCCACAGAGTGTGGGAGGTGTAGGGGAGACATGTATATCAGTTTCTTTAAATTCCATCCAAGTAAACAATGTTAGGAATCCTCTGATATTTAACAAGAGAATTCCGGAAACATAACCTCATTTAATCTAGCCATTTATAAATGAACAGAGACACCGTTTGTTTCAAAGACACCATGGTTTCATTGATCAAGAGTCAAATAATCCCAGTTTATTGTAGTGAAGGGTACACCGTTGTTACGGAAATATTGCCATCTGCTCTGTAATGTAATGAGTCTTTGATTTGTGTAGTTGTGAATTGCTTGAAAAGTATTTGTTTCTATTTTTTAAGTGTTCTGTAATTTAGAGTGCAAAATTATGAATGCATCTCAGAATATTCCCAGTCTGTTCACAGCTATTGAGCTGGGTAAATAGAAGGAGCTGGAACAGGAATGATGGAAGTAAATATAGAGCAGCAGTTTAGATTGCCAGACAAAAAACAAAGGCTAACTGTAGCTACATTGTTTTAGTTTTGGATAGAGTGAGAAAGACTTGGGACCCATTCACACCTTTGTGATGCATTATTGGGTTGGCAGTGCTCTAAAACATTAACAAAAATGAACACAACACACGGTAGTGTGTTACTGTGCCTTGCAGGGTGCTACAATGCGTGTGCATTAGACAGAGCTGCTATTAGAAACCACAGGGCCACATACAGCCAATGCTTCAGTTATGAATGAACACAGTAAGTGATCGCTGCCGATCACCCTCCCTGCCCACATCCAATTCACCCTGTTGCCTGGGCCCTCCTGCTGGCCCAGACCCCATAGAGGAGGATTGGTGGTACTCCCTCGGGCCCTAGCATTGGAGCTGCCTTGTGTTAGTATTTTGGGGTATCATGCAAGCTGAATGGCATTGCAGTGTGTATTAGAAGCTTCAGACAGAGTCTGATATCGGCCCTCTCATTTCCTGGCTGGAGGATGTCTAGCATTGTTTATCCCATTCCACCCCAGCCTAACTGTCCCGCCCTTTTTTGTTCATTGGATTTCAGTTCTTTCAATCATAGGGTTCAGCAGCATACATGGTCATTGCCTAGGTTAGTCTGCATTCAAATACATCGTGTTTAGGAACTCTCACTCATCCATACCTCAAATTTCCCGTTAAGGTATTTTAATATTTTTATAACTTCTCAAGAGCATACGTACTGCTTCTATCAGGGCTGAGAGCTGTTGAAAAGAGTACTGAGGCTGGGTGCTGTAATGTTTTTAGGAAGATATGCACAGCACCCTTACCGGCCCCTCTACCCCAGCTATGTTATGCCTGCATTGCATAGAGAGGCAAAGAGACCAAATGATAAAGTATGTAATAAAAACAGAAATATTTTATTTAAAAATGTAATTAGCATGTTGATGCTGAACCAGGTAAGTCAAAATATAAGTAGCTTAAACTTCAGCTTTAATAGATCCTGTTAGGTCACTAAAGATTACAAACCACCATCCCTACAACAGAAGACCAACTATACTCACCTCATTGGCGGCCCATTTCTCCTACCCTTCCTCCGAAGTGGTGAAGCCTCTAAAAGCCTCTTTCAGGACTGTTAATGCCTGTGTCCCCCACTGCTGTCTGACATTCCTTCCCCTGAAGAACTTGGCAGCAATGTAGGGGTTGGGGGAAGGAACAACAGCAAAGAGGCTTCAGAGACTGCAGCAAGAGGTTAGCATACCTTTAAATCTTTGGAGATTTGACACATCTGTTTAAAGTGTTGCTGCAACTTAAACACTTGTATTGTATATTATCCTGCTCCCTTACTCAGAGTACTTTGTGCTCTGATGGAGTATCATAGGATTAACTGGAAAGTTCACAGTTCATGCAGGGACCCTGACCCAGAAGATTTTGACAAACATTTGGTCTTCATCAATTTGCACTTCCCTGTGTGGTTGCATTTTGGAACTGAATCGAACAAAGACAGATATGGGTAGGACTCACAAATGAAACCTTGATTTTTTTACACACTCAATATCTATATATATGTATATCTATATCTCTCTATATATATAGATATATATATATAGATATATATATATATATATATATATATATATATATATATATATATATATATATATATATCTATATCATCTTCCAAAATTCGAATTTCATATAGACTGAAATCAAGTTTGAATAGAAAAGATTAGAATAGAATAGAAAATAATAGAAACGAATAGCATAGAAAACAATAGAACAGAATAGAAAAAAATATAATATAAAAATAAAGTTCAGATGTGTTCTGACTGATCTAAGGAAGGGTGCGAACAAATCAGCCTGAAACGTAATCTTTGTCTGAACAAATGATTGTAATGATTCTGTTTGTAATGACTCTACTATCTTTTTCTAAAGATTTGATGGAATAAAGCAACACATTTTTAAGTGCAGCAACCTTTGGAACTATATGTATGTGTATGTATATGTATGTATATATATATATATATATATATATATATATATATATATATATATATATATATATATATTTATGGTTGGAGCCCTATGTCCGGTATGTACATGGATACCACTTACAGTAAAGATAGGACTTACCATCGGAAATAGACCTGAAAGTGTGGACTTACCATATGAAATGGACCTGAAAGTGTGCCTTGGTCTAATGGCCGGTATGCCAAAATAAGGGGGCATACCCTGGTTTAAGAAATGATTATTCTGTAAGAGAAATGAATGAAATGAATAGTTTGAGAAATGCTGTGAAATGGGGATGGGAGGGTGGGTATCGCGCACAGGAAACCGACAAGCACCACAGGTGAGCGGGCTGCTTAAGTACCCCCCGGGCTCCTCCCATAAATTCAGGCCACCATACTGGCCTTCCTACTTATGGTTGGAGCCCTATGTCCGGTATGTACATGGATACCACTTACAGTAAAGATAGGACTTACCATCGGAAATAGACCTGAAAGTGTGGACTTACCATATGAAATGGACCTGAAAGTGTGCCTTGGTCTAATGGCCGGTATGCCAAAATAAGGGGGCAAAAACATTCAGGTAGGGTTATGATTTTATTGATTTTCAATTACTTATTGAGCCAATTTGGAGAATGCCTGTGCCATCTCTGTTTGTGGATTGGGGATATACCGGGCGAAGCAGGCTGACTTCCACCTGCCCAGTCTTTTAATGATGTGGTCTGGAACTCCGTGGCGGGATGCCGCGGAGGCTGCTCCGATGCGAAAAGAGTGTCCGGAATACTGACTAGGGTTAAGATGAAGATTGCGGAGAAGTATTCTTATGTGTTCCACAAACTGAGAGGCGTTTAAGGGTTTAACTGGGAACGGTAGAAGGGGACTGCTGTCTGGTTGTTCAGGCAGGAGTGACAGGAGCCGGTTGAGTACGGCGACTGGACACCAGCTGTTGTCGGTTTTGTAGAGGTGAATGTTCGCTCCTGAGCCCGTTTGCTGGGTTTTAGAGACCTCGAGGTGCAGGATGAAGTGGTCTTGGTATCTAAGTAAGTGTCGTCTGCATAGTACTCGGTCTGTGGATTTGTTAGAGGTGAATTCTCCAGGGCGCAAGAACCCATAGTACGCTAGATATATCGCTGCTTGTAAGACGGTGCTGCGGAGCAGACCGAATGGCGAGGTAGCCAGCATAGTTGACATGTCCCTAAAGATGGGTCCCGTAATGGGCAGGCGCTTAGTGTTGGTGACTGGTTGTTGTTTCTGAATTCCCCTTAGAACGGCTCGTATAGCGTGAGATGAGAATAGTGAAGGTTTCGTGGGGTCTTCAAGCGCCATAAAATGTTGAATGCCGGCTAGGTATAGCCGGATGGTGTTGTAGGATAAGGCCAGCTGCGTGTGGCAGTGTGCAGTGAAGGCCAGTACCTGCTTGATACCTGTTGGTCCTTTACGGCAGGACGTGAGGAATTTGTTAAAGGCCTTCCAAGCTGTCTGGTAGGCTTTAAGTGTGTTGTAGGAGAGGGAATGATTTATGAGTTGTGTAGCTCCGTGTAAATGTTGAACTAGTCCAGGGTCAGTTGTGACCAGACAGGGATAGGGGCCGACATCGGATCGGCATCGGGAACCTGCTTGAAAAAGGAGGAATAATTGAAACGTGACAGTGCGTCAGCTGCTGAGTTGTATCTGCCGGGAATAAATGCACAGTGTATATTGAACTGATGTTGTAAAGACAGTTGTACCAACCTGCGCAGGAAGGACATGACTGCTAGGGACTTGGACCTGCCTTTGTTGATGATGTCTGCCGTGGCCTGGTTGTCGGTGCTAAAGACTACAGTTTGTCCTGTCCAGTGGTGGCCCCAGAGTTGTGCGGCTGCCACTATGGGGTAAAGCTCAAAGAGGGCAGATGTTTGGGAAAAGCCGGGTATGATTAGTATCTGTTGAGGCCATGGTCCTGAAAACCAATGATGGCCAAAAATTGCCGCGAAACCTGTGGAGGCTGCGGCGTCCGTAACCACCTGGGGTGAATGGACCGAAACTATAGGTATGAATAGAGATATGCCATTCCAGGCGGACAAGAATTCCTCCCACATGGATAGGTCCGCTATGGCTGCGGAGTCTAAATTCAAAATCTGATCAGGGTCTTGAGTTTCCGACAGAAATCTGAGTAGGCGTGATACAAATGTGCGGCCTTGTGGAATAATTCGCATAGCGAAGTTGAGCATACCCAGGAGGGACTGTAACTGTTTTTTGGTACAGTCCTTGGTGTGTGTAAACTCGTGAAGGACTGCCCTAATGCGTGTTAGTTTGTCGAGGGGGAGACTGGCTTGCATTGCGCAGGTATCCAAGCTGACCCCGAGAAAAGTGATGCTATTTGCTGGGCCATCGACTTTGTGCTCAGCAATAGGAACATTGAGGTTTCCAAAAATTACCCTAAGTTTGTCGAGATCTCCTGGGGGCTTGCTGGGTGGTTCTATCAGTAGGAAGTCATCTAGATAATGGATGACTTCATGGCATTGACCCTTGTGTAATAGTATCCAACCGAGGGACTGGGCGAACGTGTCGAAGAGCCACGGGCTACTCTTCGAACCGAAGGTGAGCTTTGTAGCAAAATAATATGTTTCCTTCCACTTGATGCCATGCCAGCACCAAAGGGATGGGTGGATGGGCAGGAGCTTGAAGGCATCCGAGATGTCGGCTTTGGAGAGCCAGGCGCCTGTGCCTGCTTTGATGATCGCCTGTATTGCCATGTCCACGGAAGAATATTTTAGGGAAAACTCCTCGGAGGGGATCAGGGAATTGAGACTGGGTATGTGGGAAGAATGAGGCGCAGACAAGTCGTACACCAAACGCAATTTATTTGAAAACTTGCCCTTGACAAGCCCAATAGGGCTGACTCTCCATGTGTTGAAAGGGGGGCAACTGAAAGGGCCTATCACGTAGCCTCGATCCACCTCTGCCTGTAAGAGCTGATCTATGGCTTGTTCGTCAATGGCTGCCGAACGAAGATTGGCACATTCGTGGGTAGTGTGGGGTAGTGAAATGAGGCCGGTGTGAAAGCCTGCTGTGAAGCCTTGGATAAGGAAGGTGGCCAGGGAAGGGGTGGGATGTGAAGTGAGATACCATCCTAACCATAAGAGGTTGATCCGGCTTAGTCACGCCTTCTTGTGTTGCTTGACTTCACACAAAATCCTGGGGTGTGCTCTATGACATAAGGTGCAGAGGTGAAGTAGACGGCACTGGCTGAAGTTGCAGGACCCCTGATTAAAGTTATTACAGATGGCTGCCCCTCCCACGGTTCGGACTGGGCGTCCGAGTTTGTCCACCTGAGGCGTTGGTTCAGGGATCGGCTGACCCTGTACTGAACCTGAGGTAGAGGGAAACTCGAAAGGCCGTCTGTTTGCCGTATTGGCGCACCAGGTGGCAGTGTGGGTGGAAGACTGGCAAATCGCACACAGAGGTGAGCGTAAGCCGGCAAAGTGGCGGCAGAAGAGCTCTGTGTCCATGAGACTCCAATCTGTCGTGATCTGGAACTGTATGAGTCTGGCCGCGGCCTTGGCTGAAAAGGAACGGTGGTAGTCGTAAAAGGCAAAGCCTCCGTACTTGTGGCCCAAGTCTACCACAGTATGGAGATACAAGTCCAGCTCTTCCCGCCTGCTAGGGGTGGCTGAGCACAGGACATCTCTGAGCATGCCAAAGGCCAGTGTAAACTCTGAGACTGTTAGCTTGCGGTTCAATCTGGGGTCTTTAGATTTAAGGACCACTGATATGTCGCCCCAGGAGTAGGCTTTATTTTCTGCCAAATCATGCACGGAAATGAGGAGAGAGGCCAGGTTGACGTCCTTGCCGTCCAAGATGTCCTTCCTGATACTGGTTGGGACCAGGTGGGAGGGGTAGACAATGTGGCTTGAGCCTGAGGTACCTGCAGGAAGAGGTGTCAAGCTTTGAGTTGCCGTTGGGTCGGGGACAGCCGTGGCCGGTCGGGCCTCCAGAAGTGCAACCCTGGTTTGGACGTCTGCAACTGAGGTGGATAGAGATGACACCATCGTGTGTAATTGTGAAATGGCCGATGATATCGACTGAAGGGATGCCTGTTGGGTACTGGGTCCTGCTGCTGGTGGGGGAAAGAGGAGTTTGAAAAGCTCGCCTTTCCTTGCTGTGGCGGGGAAGGGGACACCTCTGCGTCTGAGCTCTGCCGTCAGTTTGGGGATAGTCCATCCCCTAAGGGATTGCACGCTGCCGCTTTCTGAGACCGGAGAAGGTGACAGAGGGGCCGTGAGGTCTTCGCTGCCGGTCTGAGACATGGTTGCTCTGGTGAGGATTGTCTTGAGCTTTTATTTCCTAGTTGACTGTAACCTATTAGGGGTGAGATGAATTTCAAGTTTTTCTTTGATCCGCTGAGTCATACTTACCCGACTTATTCTCCCATTCCCCTTTTTTTTTTTTTTTTTTACCTGGGGGGATATCGTCCAACCTGGTGCAGGGTGGACCTACTGAACTTTGACTGACCTGAGAAAAACGAAAAGGTGACAATTCGTGAAGGGATTGCTAACTGGTTTTTTGAAGCAACGATTTGTATGACAATGAAATGATTCGAAATGTTTGCCTTGATTATGAATGGACTCCATGACAGAGGTCCGGCTTGGTCGTCATCATTGATTCGACCGAGAACCGGGCTCTGGAGCATGTATTGAAATGAGGCAAGTGAAAACATTGGTGCACCCGGGACGATCTGTAGCTTGTTTGATGCATCTGGATTCGAATCGGAGCACCGTATGAAATGAAATGAGAGAAATGATTATTAGACCGAGGCTTGAATTGGTTGTGCCGTGTTTGCGACTGGCAACCATCCGAGCTCTGGTATAGGTATGAAATGCTGTTTGGTACCAGCAAGGCATTCCGTAAAGAATCGGTGCATGTCAGATGCGACTGGTTCCGGAACGGTGATGCGTTGTGGGAGTGAAATGGTAGTAAGCTGCATGGCAGAGACATGGATCCATCCCCCGATGTCTGCGATTAGCTATGATCCGGACTTTGAAGCATGTATCAGAAATGAGGCCGATCCCTGGGGTACGCCACAATGAATCGGTGCATTTCCATGCGACTGGATTCATGTGTGAACGTGATACGTGGAAATGAAATGATAACCATGACAGAAGGTACGAATTACTGATAAACGTAACTCTGGAGCATGTATAGAAATGAGGCCAGTCCTGGGGCACGCCGAGACGAATCGGTGCACTGCCATGCAACTGGATTCATGTCGGAACGTGATAGGTGGAAATGAAATGATAACCATGACAGAAGGTACGAATTACTGATAAACGTAACTCTGGAGCATGTATAGAAATGAGGCCAGTCCTGGGGCACGTCGAGACGAATCGGTGCATTGCCATGCGACTGGATTCATGTCGGAACGTGATAGGTGGAAATGAAATGATAACCATGACAGAGGTATGAATGACTGAAAACGTAACTCTGGAGCATGTATAGAAATGAGGCCAATCCTGGGGCACGCCGAGACGAATCGGTGCATTGCCATGCGACTGGATTCATGTCGGAACGTGATAGGTGAAAATGAAATGATAACCATGACAGAGGTATGAATGACTGAAAACGTAACTCTGGAGCATGTATAGAAATGAGGCCAATCCTGGGGCACGCCGAGACGAATCGGTGCATTACCATGCGACTGGATTCATGCCGGAACGTGATACGTGGGAATGAAATGATAACCATGACAGAGGTACTAATGACAGACAATAACGTAACTCTGGAGCATGTATAGAAATGAGGCCAAATAACTGGGGCACACCGGAACGAATCGGTGCATCTTTTTGATGCGACTGGATTCGAATCGGAGCGCGGTAGGTGACTGAAATGAGAAATGTTTTGAAATGATTTGAAATGTCAGAAATGAGTTCTAGAATGTTTCAGAAATGAGAAATGATTGGTATCGAACTGACTTGATCCGATAACTTGCAAATTGCGACTTGCTATGGCTGTTTACTGATGCATATTTTTAACACCGACATGCTAGAAATGAAGCGACGTCTGCGTCGCGGTGCTGTCGAAATGGTAACATATCGAAAGTACGAGCGATACACATTACAATAGTGAAGTGCGAGTAACGAAATTTGAAAGTACGGTTTAGTGACATGACATGAAACGAAAAATTCGATATACATTGCAGTTTATGAAAAGCGAGTGAAACGAAAAATTTTTGAAATTACGGTTTAGTGACCTGATATGAAAACGAAAAGTCCGACGGGACCTTACCTGCGACAGCCAAGCCAGCCGCGTGGTACAAACTACGAACGAAAAACGCAGACTTCGAAAGTTTTGAGAACGGTATCGAATACGGAATTTTGCGAGGCAAGAACTTGCGGACGCTGGTATATCGAATAGTCGGCCTAGTGACGTATATCGCGCACAGGAAACCGACAAGCACCACAGGTGAGCGGGCTGCTTAAGTACCCCCCGGGCTCCTCCCATAAATTCAGGCCACCATACTGGCCTTCCTACATATATATATAACCATTTTCCGAAATTCTAATTTCGTATTTTTTTTTAAAGCCATATCTCCATACTAATGTTTACACATTTTTTTTTTGAGTCTTCTTTTATTTTTTATTTCATCAAGATTTTCTTTTATGATTATTGTCAAAATTATTTTATCTTTATCTCCATATATTTTTTTTGTTTGTAAAGTTACCGCAAAGAACCATTTTGTTTTTTGTTTTTTTGTAGTTCTTAAATTTACCACAAATAAATATTTTATTTTTTTGTGTTTTTTTTGTAAAGTTACCACAAAGAACCATTACTTTTGTAAATTTTTAATTTTTGTTTGTATATAAAGTTCCCACAAAGAACCTTTTTTGGTTATATATATATTTTTAAATTTTGGTAAAGTTACCACAAGAACATTATATATTTTTTTGTGTTTTTGCAACCTCAAGGAGGTTGTTGTCCCTTGTTAATTTGACATTGTCTCTAAATAAATGATGTTAATTAAAACACAGTCTTTTCATAAACTAAAATATCCATTTATTTATGATAAAGAAAATAAAGAGGAAGTCAACGCTGGCAAAAGTCTGTGGAAAAGAAAATTGGAATCTTGAAGAGTCCATATAAGAGGGAGCACAATCTGGTCCAGGAATCCCAGAGATCAAGAGCATCAGCAGATGGCATAGATGTCCCCAGGCTGTGGTACTACACCAGCCTGCGTCCTCTGTCAGACCAGACTGAACCCAGGTCATTACTTTCTTCTCTTTGTTGCAGCCTTCCCTCCACGCTGCCCTGCACCCTTCCCTGCAGCCTTCCTTGTAGGCTGTGGCTCTGGTGGTTGAGTTGTGACAGGAGGAGAAGGAGGAGGAGGGGCTGCCTCATTTATTTGGGTGTTGGCTCGCCCTTCAGCACCTTGTGGATAGTGTCAGCAAAAAGTTTTTCACAAAGGAGGCGTTGGCCCCACTCCATTTGAAGCAGCCTGCTGGCTAAATAACAGTCATAGGCCTCTTCAGCTTCGGGGGGGCTCTTCAGAAAACTTGTTGCCTCTCTCATGAGGCGCAGTGATGCCTCCTGTGTCACCGTTCCCTTCCTGGCCCTTTTTGTAGGAAGGCGGAGGGGAGCCACTTGTGATTGTGTCAGGCTCATACTGGGCCCGGCCACCTCCTGGCTTACACTGGGCCCGGCCTCCTCCTGGCTGACACTGGGCCCGGCCACCTCCTGCCTGACCCTGGGCCCGGCCACCTCCTGCCTGACACTGGGCCCGGCCACCTCCTGCCTGACACTGGGCCCGGCCTCCTCCTGGATGACACAGGGTCCGGCCTCCTCCTGCCTGCCACTTTCCCCACTTTCCTCCTGGCTGACCTCATCCTGTGTATAGAAAAAGGACATAGTTTTAGTTTTTTGTTTTTGGTTCATCAATGACACACAATTTTCTTCTCATGACTTGCAAATTCAATGTTAATACATATATTAATAAGGGTAAAGAAATCTGACACCATCATTTTTTAAAGCAGGTGACAAACATTTTTGACCACTACTGTCAATTGATATGTATACATCATTTTATAGATAACATTCTTAATCAATTATAACATGTAGTTAACATCATTAATATTAGGACACTAAATATTTTTAAAATTAATTTACCTGACTCCAGATGGTCACATTCGGTTCTTCCAGGATGGAAGACCCAGCTTGGTCCTCATCAGCCTCTGCTGGGGTGTAGGGAAAGGTGCATGGAAGGGTGGAGAAAAGGGTGGAGGGAAGGGTTGAAAATTATGCCCTGGCTTCAGTCTGATCATCAAGAAAACGTAGTTTATTGTAGTACCACAGCCTGGGTACATATACATCATCTGCTGATGCTCCTGATCTCAGGGAATTCTGGATCTTGTTATGCTCCCTCTTATACATATTTCTCAAGATCCCAATTTTCTGTAACAAAATCTCCATGGTTGCTTCTGGGATGAACGTCTGCACAAATGTCAGAAGTCTCTCCAGCGTTGACTTCCTTATGTGTTTTAGGTAATATTGAGGGTGTTTGACCTCTCACAGATTCCTCATCTCCCTGTACTTGTCAATAAATGCCGACAGAAATTCTGGCTCTCTAAATTTGGCATTCATGTTTTCTGTAAAAGATAAAGACACAAGACAAAAACACGTATGTTTCAGCTAAACCCTCATCATCTTATCCCAACATAGGCCTCATCAATCTATAAGCCGTATAGGCTGCTTTATACAAAGTAAAAAAAATATTAAAATTAAAATTACCTTTGTTTATGGCGTTCCGGTCCTCTATCATCTACGCACAGAACGTACGTACGACACAATACGTAATAACGTTTTATACACTGCGCATGCTTTGCCCGCCCCTGATGTTCTTTTTTTACGCATATTTTCAGCCCCCTTGTCTCTATGCACAGAACGTACGTACAACACATGCGTAATAACTCTTTTTATACACTGCGCATGTGTGAAACTCTGCCTGCATCGCCTGCCCCTGACGTTCTTTTTTACCGAATATTGTCCACCCCTTCTCTCTATGGTGCGTAGTGGGAGGAACAATGGCGGAGACACATCAGGTGTGTACTACCTCAGGTAGCGACGAAAGCCCAGAGCCCGGAACGCCCTGATCTGGGAAGCAGAGATTTAAGGCCTCCAATATGGCCTTTAAAGGGATGGTGGAGATGGTGGCAATTTTGCAAAAAAATGACTATGATGGGAAGTATGGACCGTACACCCGGCCTAATTTCAGAAAAGCCAAAATAATGGCGAAGGTGGTGAAGACATTGCATCTTACTTTTGGGGTACGGCGCTCGAAAGATCAGATTCGGAAAAGATGGTCCGACCTCAAACTCCGGGAGCCGGATCAGTACAGACGGATCCATAAAGTGCTTAAAAAAAGTAAGTACTTGTCGTGTGTTCATATTCTGTTTATTACATTGTATACTGCTCCATGTGCTTTTCTTTAACGTACGAGTTTAGATCGTTTTAAACCATCTTACTAAACATCGTTACATATATATATACACACACCAATATCTCTATATATCTATATCTATCTATATAGATATATATATATATTTATGGTCGAAGCCCTATGGCCGATGCGGATATGAACAATTAGACTTACCATAATACTTACAACATGAAATGGACCTGAAGTGTGCCTTGGGCTGATGGTCGGTATACCAAAATAAGGGGGCATACCCTAGATTAGAAATGAATATTTATGAAGAGAAATGAATTTGAGAAATGTCCTGAAAAGGGGATGGGAGGGTGGGTACCGCGCACAGAAAACCGACAAGGACCACAGGCTGGTTAAATACCCCCGGGCTCCTCCCATAAATTCAGGCCACCATACTGGCCTTCCTACTTATGGTCGAAGCCCTATGGCCGATACGGATATGAACAATTAGACTTACCATAATACTTACAACATGAAATGGACCTGAAGTGTGCCTTGGTCTGATGGTCGGTTTACAAAAATAAGGGGGCAAAACATTCATTTAGGGGTGTAGTTTTATTAGTTTTAGCTTTGTTTATTGAGCAAGTCTGGTAAATGCTTGTGCCGTTTCCACCTAAGGAGTGGGGATGTACCGGGTGAGGTAGGCAGAGTTTCCCCTGCTAAGTCTCTTAATGACATGGTCTGGGACCCATGCCGAAATGCTGCCGAGGCTGCCTCAATACTAAAGAGTGACCGGAGTACTGACTGGGGTTGAGGTGTAGACTGCGTAGAAGAACCCCCAGGTGTTTGATGAGCTGGCAGGCACTCAAGGGTTTGCCCGAAAGGTAATAGGGGACTAGAGTTTGAGTGTACCGGTAGGAGTGACAGTAGGTGGTCGAGTATGGTTACAGGACGCCGGACGTTGTTTATTTTATAGAGATGGATGTCTATCGTGGAGCTTGATTGCTGGGTTTTAGACGGACCGGTTGTCGGTGGCGAAAGCCATGGCCTGTCCTGTCCAGATATGACCCTAGAGTTGAGCGGCTGCCATGACCGGGTATAGCTTGAAGAGGGAGGAAGTCCGTGTAAACACGGGGTTTAGGAGTGTCTCTGGAGGCTATGTTCTTGTAAATCAATGGTGGCCAAAATTTGCAGCGAAGCCTGTGGAGGCTGTGGCATCTGTCACTACCTGGGGTGATAAGGGCGACATAGATGGTATAAACATTGATATACCAATCCACGTAATACGGAACCTTCCGGCATTAATAGGTCCGCTACCGCCGCAGCGTCTAAATTAAGGATGGGTGAAGTCTTGGGGAACTGGCCTGATGCGGGTCAGCTTGTCAAGGGGGAGGCTGGCCTGCGTGGCGTTGTTAGTTCGGAAGAGGTTATTGTAGACCTCGGTTCAGGATTGTTGAGTTTTGGAGACCGTAAGCTGAAGGACGTAATGGTTTTATCAGCGAGTCAAGTGGTGTCTACGTAGTACCTGGCTGCTAGTGCCAGTAAAAGTGAATTTGTTAGGCAGTAGAAAACCACAGAAGGCCAGGTAGATGGCTGCTTGGATGACTAGACTGGGGAATGTGTGAGGTTTGTGACATGTCCGTACAGATGGCAGTTGTGATGGGCAAGTGTTGCCGTTTAGCTATGGGCTGATGCTTCTGGATCTTACTGTATGGGCTGTAAACCCAGACGGCTCTCTGGGGTCCTGTAAGGACAGGAAATGCTGGATGCTGGCTAGGTATAGCCTGATAGTGTTATGAGAAGGAGACAGCTGTGTGTGGCAATACGATACCTGGTGCGGGATGAAACCTGAACTCAACTGACCTAAGCGAGAAATTATACAGAAGTTGACGAGTGGATCGTATGAAGATGCCACTGGAGACAACTGGCCGATTAAGTGCCACTGAAGAATGATGCGTGACCGATTGTGTGCCACTGGAAACGTGTTTGTGCTGATTGCAAGAAGTCATGCTAAGATGCGAGGCCTGCAATGATTGCAAGAGTTGTGCCTAAATACGTGCTTGCAACGATTGCAAGGGAGTTTGTGTCACTAGAGATGTATTCACAGTGACTGTCAGAAGTCCGTATTACTGCATGTGCTTGCACGGACTGCAAGGAATTATGCTTGGATGCGTGTTTGCAATGATTGCGAGAAGTTATGTTTGGATGCGTGCTTGCAATGATTGCAAGAAGTTATGCTTAGATGTGTACTTGCAACAATTGCAAGAGGTTGTGACTAGATGCGTGCTTGCAATGATTGCAGGAAGTTGTGCTTGGGTGTATGCTTGCAATGTTTGCAAGAAGTTATGCTTGGATGTATGCTTGCAATGTTTGCAAGAAGTTATGCTAAGATGCATGTCTTGTAATGATTGTAATGCCCACACGGTCGGACTTTGTTTGGACATTCCGACAACAAAATCCTAGGATTTTTTCCGATGGATGTTGGCTCAAACTTATTTTGTCTACACACGGTCGCACAAAGTTGTCGGAATTTCCGATCGCCAACCACGCGGTCACGTACACCACGTACGACGAGACTAGAAAAGGCCGGTTCAGAACCAAGCGCGGCACCCTTTGGGCTCCTTTTGCTAATCTCGTGTTAGTAAAAGTTTGGTGAGAGACGATTCATGCTTTTTCAGACTCGTGGCTTTCAGATCGTTTTCTGCCGTTCAGTTTGTGCTTGTGGGTTTGTATCTGCTCTTCAGTGCGTGCAGCAAGTTCCGCGTGACTTTAGGTAGTCATTGTATTCTTGTTCATTCGTTACTGGTTTTCAGGTCGCTCTTCACAGGCCTTGCTGTTCTTCAGTGCGTTCTGTTACTTCGTTCTGAGCAGCCGACCGTTTTCTAGCCATGTTTCGTATGCGTACTCCTCGTAGAGTTCGTGCTGTGCGGTGGCTTGGTGTTGGGGTCCTGACCTTGACACAAGTCCAGTCCATGAACAGGGTGGAGAGGAGTTCATGGACCAAGAATTGGTTGCTTCAGCATGACCAGTTCTCTCATATGCCTTTGCTCCGTCAGATCCGTGAGAATAATCCTGATGATTTCAGGAACTTTCTCAGGATGACGGACCCCGTATTTCACCGTTTGTTGGCTTCACTGACCCCCTATATTAGCAGGCAGGATACCTGCATGAGGCAAGCCATCACTCCGGAGCAGAGGTTGGTCGCTACCCTGCGGTATTTGGCCACAGGGAGAAGCCTACAGGACCTCAAGTTCTCGACAGGCATCTCCCCCCAGGCTCTTCTTTGTGGACATTTACTGCTTGTGTTTGTTTGAGCTGACCCTGACAGAAATGTGTGGAGTCCAGAAAATGTCGTGATTGTGTAACCTTACAAAGGACTGTTGGCTGTTATTTACTAAATGCAAAGACACTTTTCACTACAAGTGCACTTGCAACTGCACTGAAACTGCACTTGTAGTGCAAAGTGGATTTGCCCTTAGGAAATTACCCCCATTTTCTCATAAAACAACAATTACATCACCCCAAAAGTGTTGTAGCGTTGAGACAATAATCCACACATTCTTGATGAACAATCTTTTTAATACCTGCACAATCACATGTGCATTTACCAAAGGTTTTTCTGACAAACCAACATGTTTGTTGTATAACAATTTTTGTGGTGTCATTATCCAAAATCAAAATGTGCATTTTATAGAAAACAGGCCTGTGTAAAACCAACAAGAAAAACACAAATCTTGATCTTACAAAGTTCACATTTGGTAGAACTTGAAGGCAATATCAGACATGAGTATTTAGGAACTGTTTTTGATATTGCGTTCAGATGGGGTGAAATCACCCCAGGAAAAGCCAAATTTGGAAGATGCACACAAATTTCACAATGTCAACATGTGCTATCTGCCATCACGGGGGATCAAGGGACGTGTTTTGGGGGAGAAAGCCCTTCCTCATTGCTACTTTATTATTGAGGAAGGGGTTGCACCCCCAAAACGCGTCCATTGCTCTCCCGTGATGGCAGATAGCACATGTTGACACACTGTGTGCATCCTCCAAATTTGGCTTTGGGAAAAATCACAAAAACATTTCGCACATTGTAGCACACAAAAGAAGAAAGTGATTTGGAGGGGTTTTAAACTCGCCCCAAAACATCAATGATGTTTTTATATTTTGGAATAACATCATTGATGTTTTGCTTGATGATTTCCAATTGTAAATTACACCCCATGATCTCCCCGATCAGGATCTGGGCACTTTTGGATGTGAAAGGATCTTCATCCACAACCTCACGATCACCTAAAAAGAGAGGAACCCCAAAATAAATTATGTTTCAAAAAAATGCCGCCATCCATCTCTTATCTGAGCTTGTGGTCGCAGACACTCACCTGTTGTGGTGACTAGTTCCACCACGTCTTCCTCCTCCTGCTCAGCTTGTGTTGGGGGGATTTCACCTTCTTCCAGAGGGGGGGGGGGCCTCTGGTCTCCTCGTATGAGGGGTGTCTTCCGAGTCTTTTCTCCCCTATGTAAAACAAAAATGGTATAATTAGCACACAGATATTTAATGTCAGAATTATAAAAATGAAACATTGCTTGGAAGTGGGGTACAATGATCTATTTTAGCAGAGTTCCAAGATGTAGCTTTTTTAATGCCCTTTGTCAAGCTTCAATACTTTACCTGTTTTGTCCAAGCTTCACAGATGTAGCCCCCCCTATAGTATACACTGGAGCACCTGTGTGCCCCCCCCCTAATAAAAATGGTGTTCTTTTGTCCCACACTAGTGCTCCAGTGTCCAGATGTGAAAACAGCTGCTGAGTGTCCTCTCCTTACACACAATCTAGTTTGCATTTCATTCTAGTAACAAAGCCATCTACACAACCCAATTCTTTGAAGCCAAGTATAGGGCGTCAAAATGGTGGCCAAATGCATATGGCCTAAACAATGGTATTTTAGAGTCCGAAATAAAAATGTGTGATCCGAACGAATAATGTACCCATGAACATGAAAGTTGCCATTTTAAACTGTACAACAGTTCCTAAAAGCACATGGAGCAGCACGAACGTAATAAACACAAAAAGAATAGGAACACAGCACAAATACTTACTTTTTTGCAGCACTCTCCGGATCTTTCTGTACTGCTCGTGTTCTCGTAATTTCAGGTCCGACCACCGGTTCCTGAGCTGATCTTTCGATCGTCGTACCCCGAATTTCCGGTGCAGACTCCTGACCACTTTCGCCATGATCTTGGCCTTTCGGACATTGGGGTTGGGGTAAGGCCCATACTTTCCATCATAGTCGGCCCTCTTCAGGATGTCCACCATCTCCAACATCTCCCCAAAGGACATATTTGAGTCCTTTAATCTCCTTCTGGATCGGGACGTTTCAGGCTCCGGCCTTTCCTCCTCCTCCTCCTCCTCCTCCTCGTTGCTACAATTAGCACGATCCTGCTGTCTATCCGCCATGTGCTCTTCCCCCACTGCGCCGAACGAAAAGGGGCGGTGAATAGACTAGAAAGAACATCAGGGGCGGGCGGAGTTATACGCATGCGCAGTGTGTATAAATCGTAACACGCGCGCGTCTTACGTACGATCTGTGAGCGGAGGAAGGAGCATCGGAGACACCGATCGTGCTAACAAAGGTAGGATCTAAACTTGGGCATATACTGCTTCGAAATGGAAGCCTATATTGTAACAAGATTAGGGGAGTTTGGCCTGACATTAGGGTTTGTCTTGTGTTGTGTCTTGCAGAGAAAATGGATGGGTTCAACGACCACAATTTCCTGCCCCTGTTCATAGACAAGTACAGAGAGCTGCCCTGTCTGTGGCAGGTGAGACACCCCCACTATAATCACAAACAGAAGAGGCAGGCAGCGCTGGAGAAACTGCTTGTGTTGGTGAAGCCGGTGGTCCCCACAGCAACCATCCCTTATTTAAAAGCTAAAATTGGTGACCTGAGGAGCACTTATCTTAGGGAGCGCAAGAAGGTCACAGATTCCCAGAGGTCCGGAGCTGCAGCAGATGACGTTTATGTCCCCAGGCTGTGGTACTATGAGAGACTGCGATTTCTGTCAGACAACACTGAAGTCAGGGAATCCCTCTCTACTCTTCCTTCCACGCTTCCTTCCATACCAGCTGAGGCTTCCGATATCCAACCTGGGCCTTCCAGCCAGGAAGAAGTGGAGGAGCCCAGCTGGAGTCAGGTATAGCATTCTTCTACAGATTTCTGGGCAATAAATAAATGATGTTTACTAGATGTTATTATTGATCATTAATTGCTGATTAAAAAAAGTGTTTTACATATCAATAGACAGTAGTGGGCACCCAAAATTGGGACAAGAATGCAAAATGCTGAGCTCAGAAGGATAGTCTGTTATATTTGTTAACATTCAATTTGCAGCAGTCAGGAGGTGAAAATTGTGTGTGATTGATGTAAAAAATACTAAAACTATGTCCCTTTTTCATACACAGGAAGACCTCAGCCAGGAGGGGGCTGTGGAATGTGGCAGCCAGGAGGAGGCGGGGATTAGTGGCAGCCAGGAGGAAGCGGGGATTAGTGTCAGCCAGGAGGAGGCGGGGCTCAGTGTCAGCCAAGAGAAGCCTGGGACAAGTCGCAGCCTGACTGAGTCTCAGGTTCCTCCCCTCCGCCTGCCATACAAAAGGGCCAGGAAGGCCACTCCCAGTCCTGTGCAGGATTCAGCATACAGGCTGATCCAGGAGGCTTCTGCGTCCCTCGGAGCCTTCCCCAGTCCTGCAGAGGCCTTTGCCTGCATGGCTGCCACCAAATTGCAGGGCATGCAGGAGGGCCAACGCAAGCTCTCTGAGGACCTGATTTATAAAGTCCTACGTAAGGGGGAGAGTGGGGAACTGACACCCAAGACGGATGTCATTGAGATCGACGATCCTCCTCCTCCTCCTCCTCCTGCTGCCACAACTCCACCACCACAGCCAAAGCCTGTAAGGAAGCGTGGAAGGAAGACCAAAGAGTGATTGCCCTGGGTTCAGTCTGGTCTGAATGAAGCTGCATTCTCTCGTATGACCACAGCCTGGGGACACAGATGTCATCTGCTGGGATCTCTGGGACTTCTGGACCAGACTGCCCTCCCTTAGATGTGGACTCCTCAGGCCACCAATTTTACTTTTAAATAATTGATGTCTGCCCTGGGGGTCCAAGGCTTCGCCCACTTCTGCAGTTTCTCCAGCGTTGCCTCCCTCTTTGTTTTTTTATAGTTGTGACCCCTTAATAAAATTTTTTAGGTAAATTCTACTCTTCTGTGTGTGTTTTCATCCAAAAAGGACAGTTTGTTGGTGACGATTCAGGTAAATTTCTAAAGTACAATGTGAAATTAACAAGAGACAACAACACCAAACAATCTCCTACAGATTAAATAGAACAACATATTAGTGGTGTTGTGGGAACTTGTCACCAAAAACACACAAACATTTTCGGGAGTACAAATCAAAATCACCAAAAAAAAAAAAAAGAGAAACACAAAAAAAGATTCTACATTAAAGGCAAAAAAAATAAAAAATAAAATATACAAAAATATGTTGTCAGATGTGAGAAATCAAAATATATTGAGGGAATCCCGATAAATAGTAACAAAAGAAGTTTGTGAGAAGTGTGTGTGAATATGAGCAGCAAAACTACTTAATTCTTGTCACATTATAAAGAAGAAGAGAGTGCGCTGTATTAAACCATTTTTAACATTGCAGCATGACGAAAGTGCTGTATCCATTGCGAACGCTAAGTTTACCAGAACGAGCTGTTCCATCTCGGAATTTCTTCTGAGCATGCGTGGCACTTTGTGCGTCGGAACAGGCCACACACGGTCGGAATTGAAGCGATTGGATTTTGTTGTCGGAAAATTTTATCTGTCCAACTTTGTGTGTCGGAAAATCCGATGGAAAATGTCCGATGGCGCCCACACACGGTCGGAATTTCCGACAACACGCTCCGATCAGACATTGTCCATCGGAAAATCCGACCGTGTGTACGGGGCATAAGAGTTGTGCTTAAATGTGTGCTTGCAACGATTGCAAGGGAGTTTATGTTGCTGAAGATGTGTTTGTGGTGACTGTGAAAAGTTCGTATTACTGCACGTGCTTGCAAAGACTGCAAGAGTTATGCTTGGATGTGTGCTTGCAACGATTGCAAGAAGTTGTAAGTGGATGCGTATTTGCAATGATTGCAAGAAGTTGTAATTGGATGCATACTTGCAACGATTGCAAGAAGTTTATGCTTGAATGCATGCCTGCAATGTTTGCAAGAAGTTTATGATTGGTTGCGTGTTTGAAATGATTGCAAGAAATTGTGCTTGGGTGTGCTTGCAATGATTGCAAGAAGTTATGTTTGGGTGCGTACTTGCAACGATTGCAAGAAGTTGTGCTTGGATGTGCGCTTGCAACGATTGGAAGAAATTATGTTTGGGTGCGTACTTGCAGCGATTGCAAGAAGTTGTGCTTGGATGTGCGCTTGCAACGATTGCAAGAAGTTATGTTTGGATGCGTACTTGCAATGATTGCAAGAAGTTGTGCTTGGATGCGTGCTTGCCATGATTGCAATAAGTTATGTTTCGACGTGTGCTTGCAGCAAATGCAAGAAGTTTATGCTTGGACGCGTGCTTGCAACGATTGTGGGGAGTTGTGCTTGGATGCGTGCTTGCAATGATTGCAAGACGTTGTGCTTTTTTTTTTTTTTGCGTATGAAATTTAGTCCGATATGAACTGGTTGTAAGGTGTATGAATGAATCTGATACGAATCGGTCATATGAAATCATTCTGATAAAAACCGATTGTAGAGTGTATGAAAATTAATCCAATGTAAAATTGGACTGTGAAGAGTATGAATCTGGATCCGATGTGAATCGCTGTGCCACCGACGCGTCTAGATTTGCATCGAAGCTTTAGCATGTATGAAATTAAAGCGATACGAATCTTTTGTATGTTGTATACAATGAATCCTGATACGAATCAGTTTGTAAAGTGTATGAAATGAAACCAACATAAATCGGATTGTGCGACTATAAGGGGGGATAGTATTGAGGCGAAGGTTTTAACAAATGAATTGGGACCATGACTGAACTTCGAAGGAAGACGGGGTGGGGCTTTTTTTTTTTGTGAACTTTGACTGACCTGGAGGAAATGACAGATGACAACCGGTGAAGGGTTTGACTACCTGACTTGAAAAGTGACTTGTAATGTGTTTAAGCGACAGATGCATGAATTTAAATAGAATGAGTGAAATGCCTATGCTATGATAGAGGCAGGAATCGGTGTGCCGTGACTGCGCCAATGAGGCCAAGCCAACTGGGGCCTGCCGCTTGCGATATAGTGAAAACAAAATGATTTGAAATGTTTGCCTTGATCGTGAAATGGATGAAATCTCTTGCCATGACAGAGCTCCGGCTCGGTCATGCCGCGACTGCGACTGACCACGAACTGGGCTCTGGAGCATGTACTGAAATGAGGCAACAGAAACATTGGTGCACACTGGAACGAATCGGTGCATCTTTGGATGCATGTGGATTTGAATCAGAGCGCAGTATGAAACAACGAAATGACAGAAATGTTTTTACCTTGACCGAGGCTCGAATTGGTTGTGCCGCATTTGCGACTGGCAACAAACCGAGCTCTGGTATAGGTATGGATACAACAACTGGGGCATTCCGTGACGAATCGGTGCATCTCGGATGCGACTGGTTTTGAAACGGTGATGCGATATGTGGGAGTGAAATGAATGGTAATAATTCCCATGACAGAGATGCGGATCGGTCGCCCGATGTCTGCGACTAACTACGATCCGGACTCTGGAGCATGTCCTGAAATGAGGCCGAGCCCTGGGGCACGCCGTAACGAATCGGTGCATCGTAGATGCGTCTGGATTCGAACCGGAGTGCGGTAAGTGCAGGTGTAACAGTTTGTTTGCCATGACAGAGGCGCGAATCGATCATGCCGCTGTTGCGCCTGACTACAAATCGGACTCTGGAGCATGTACTGAAATGTGGTAAATACCTGGGGCACGCTGAGACAAATCGGTGCATCTAATGCGACAGAATCCGTATTGGAGCGTGATAGGTGACAGTGAAATGATGGTCATGACAGAGGTACGAATCGGTGAGTCATGACGAGCAACTGACAACGAATGTGACTCTGGAGCATGCACTGAAATGAGGCCGTAAACAACTGGGGCACACCGGGGCGAATCGGTGCATCTTTAGATGCGACTGGATTCGGTTAGGAGTGCGGTACGTGACTGAAATGAATGAAATGATTCGAAATGATTTGAAATGTTTGAAATGTTTGAAATGTTTAGAAATGTTTCCGAAATGAGAAATGACTTAGTATCGAACTGACATGAGTCGATAAGAAATAGCGAATAGCGAATCACAACGATTGTGTACTGACGCATGGTAACCATTTGTTAGACATGCCTGAATGAAGCGACGTCTGCTTTGCTGTGGTTTATAAATAACGAGAAACGGTAACATAACGATGGTGTGAGTGGTATGCACTGCGGTTCCGTTGTGAAATGTGCGAGCATTTTCGTAAGTTTGATATCACGGTTTAGTGACATGATATCTAACAATGCGTGAAAACAAACGTCAGCCGAGACCCTACCTGTGACAGCCGAGCCAGACGCGTGGTACGAAAATACGAACCGGTAACATGGACTTCGAAACTCTCGAGCACGGAATTTTGCGAATGCGGGAACAAGAACTTGCGGACGCTGGCATTCGAATAGTCGGCCTAGTGACATATACCGCCCACAGGAAACCGACAAAGACCACAGGCGGGTGGGCTGGTTAAATACCCCCTGGGCTCCTCCCATAAATTCAGGCCACCATACTGGCCTTCCTACATATATATATCTATAATATATATATATATATATATATATATATATATATATATATATTATTATATATATATATTATTATATATCTAGATAGTTCAAAGTGAATTTTTATTAGGTCTTCAACTAGGAACTCTGCCCAAACAGACAATGTGTACACCACTTCACTACAATGTTTCAGATTACTATTCCTGGACTCAAATATCTTTGTGCTAAGTATATATTTTGTTTCATTCACATAGGGGAGAAAAGACTCAGACAAGATGAACCCAGTGACCCCCAACCGCAACACCCGAATTGGGAAATCATCCCAAGCCCCACAGAGGATGTTGAGGAAGGAGAGGTGGGCGACATGGGCACCCCACCAGGTGAGTGTCTGACACACCATCTTACGGTAATCTATGTATGGCTGCATATTTTTAAATACATTTTTTATCATCTATTTTAGGTGATCTGGTTGTGCAAGAATCAAGCACCAGCGCCACCCCCGAGGATGTTTACGAAGTATGCGACATGGGCACCCCACCAGGTGAGTTTGTGACACACCAGCTTATGGTAAGGTAATCTATGTATGGCTGCATATTTCTAAACACATCTTTTTTTCCTTCAATTTTAGGTCTGGTTGAACTTTTTAGCACAGACAGTGCACAACGCCTAATTGGACAGTTAATGGCCTGGAATGGGGATATTGATTTAATGTGTAATCGTCTGGATAGTATGCAGCAGGAAATGAAGAACATGATCGATGTTTTGGGGAGAATCTAAATTCCCTTTTTCAACAAAAAAAACATTGATCATCTTCTTCATTTCCTTGTTTGCTGACCCCATTATGGGCCATTTCTTTTATAGTATTAAAATGATATGCCTGTTTCCCAAAATTTTTATTTAAAAAATGATGCCTGTTTATTTAAAAAAATAAATAAATAAATAAAATATAGAGGCCTGTTTGTTAAAAAAATTAAATACCAAAATATAGAGGCCTGTTTGTTTAAAAAAAATATATATTGATGCCTGTTTGCAAAAAAAATAAATTAAAAAAAATATAGAGGCCTGTTTGTTAAAAAAAAAAAAAAAAATTGAGGCATGTTTGTTTAAAAAAAAAAAATATTGAGGCCTGTTTGTAAAAAAAATAAATAAAAAAAAATATAGAGGCCTGTTTGTTAAAAAAAAAAAAATATTGAGGCATGTTTGTTTTAAAAAAAAAAATATTGAGGCCTGTTTGTTTTTTTTAAAAAAAATAAATAAAAAATCATGAGGCCTGTTTGTAAAAAAAATAAAATAAAAATAAATAAATAAAATAATAAATAAATAAAATATAGAGACCTGTTTGTTAAAAAAAATTAAATAACAAAATATAGAGGCCTGTTTGTTTAAAAAAAAAAAATTGAGGCCTGTTTGTAAAAAAAATAAATAAAAAAAATATAGAGGCCTGTTTGTTTTAAAAAAAAAAATATTGAGGCCTGTTTGTAAAAAAAAAAAATAAAAAAAATAAAAATATATAGAGGCCTGTTAAATTTAAATTTTAGGGGGGGGTGAAATTATAAATCAAGTTTAAGGACACGCAGGGTTTGATTTACTAAAGGCTACAAGATTGTGCACTTTGAAAAGTGCAGTTGTTGCACTCTGCAAGTGCAGTTGCTCCAGAGCTTAGTAAATGAGGTAAGGTAAAGGCTTCATGTTGCAAGGAGTACCCAATCACATGCAAGGGCAATTAATCCAAAAACTTTGTGGCTTGCACATGATTGGATGATGGAAATCAGCAGAGCTCCTGCTCATTTACTAAAGCCCTGGAGCAAATGCACTTGCAGAGTGCAAATGCATTTTGCAAAGTGCAACATATATTTGCTTTTTGTAAATCAACACCACAGAACATTATACCAAATTAATAGGGGGAGGGGACTGTAAATCGAGTTAATGAAACATACACACTATTTGGATGAATTGTGGGGGGGGGGATTGTAAATCGAGTTAATGACACACACACTATTTCGATAAATTGTAGGGGGGGGGGATTGTAAATCGAGTTAATGACAAACACACTATTTGGATGAATTGTAGGGGGGGAGGGGATTGTAAATCGAGTTAATGACAAACACACTATTTGGATGAATTGTAGGGGGGGAGGGGATTGTAAATCGCGTTAATGACAAACACACTATTTGGATGGATTTTAGGGGAAAATAACTACAATGCAGCTGAAAAAATACATTCAAAGTGAGTAGACTAGGTGGATATGGGCCCAGCATTGCATGCTGGGGAGGTTAGTGAAGGCAAATATGCATGCAGGGCAAAAAGAGCATTAAAAGATTACAGCATGCATAAGGACAAAAAGGGGACATTCGCACTATATTGCAATGATGGTAAGTAGTGTTTGAGTAAAGAAATACATTACATTAGCAAACATTAAATAAAATAACATGTGATGCTAATAAAGGATAACTCTTAATGCAGAAGACTTAATATAGTCCTTCTGCAGGACCTGAATGATGACAGAACAGGTCTCCAGGATAATGATCCCCAGAGCCTGGGGGGAGATGTCTGTCGAGAACTTAAGGTCCTGCAGGCTTCTCCCCGTCGCCAAGTAACGCAACGTGGCGACTTGCCTCTGCTCCGTAGTGATGGCTTGCCTCATGCAGGTATCCTGCCTGCTGATATAAGGGGTGAGCAAAGCCACAAATGGTCAAAAACGGGGTCCGTCATCCGGAGAAAGTTCCTGAAATCCTCAGGATTATTCTCACGGATCTCACGGAGCAATGGCATGTGACAGAATTGGTCACATTGGAGCAACCAATTCTTCGTCCATGAACTTCTCCTCACCCTGTTCATGGACTGGTCTTGGGCTGAAGAATGAACTACAGTATCAAGCACATACAATGCACGAGCTCTACGACGAGTACGTACACATAACATGGCTTCAAAACGGTCGGCTGGTAAAAACGCACTTAACAGAACGCACTGAAGAACAGCAAGGCCTGTGAAGAGCGACCTGAAAATCAGCAACGAGCGGACAATAAAACACTGATTGCTCAATGCGAACTGACCACACGCACTGAAAAGCAGATACAAACCTCACAAGCACAGACTGAACAACAGTTAAAACTAACTGAAAAATACGAGTCTCACAAGCGCAAATCGTCTCTCACCAAACTTCTACTAACACGAGATAAACACGAGATTAGCAGAAGGAGCCCAAAGGGTGGCTATTGAACTTCCATTTTATAGTCTCGTCGGACTTGGTGTACGTCACCGCGTACTAGGCTGTCGGACTTTTGTGTGATCGTATGTAGGCAAGTCCGTTCATTAGAAAGTCCGCCACAAGTCCGCCAAAAGTCCGTCGAAAGTCTGTCGGACGGGCTGTCGGACTTTTGTAGTTGAAAAGTCCAACCGTGTATGCGCGGCATTAGGGGTTTAGGGTAAATCCAAGCTTGCTCTAGGTGGCACCATGGTTTGGGTATTTGCTGGTCGAACCAGCTTCTGGTCTGTTCTAAGATTACTGCTATGTAATAGTCCTTAAGTATCGGTATACCCAATCCACCTGCCGCTTTTTGCTTCCCTTGCATTCGGGGAGGAAACCTCACCCTCTTTCCCTCCCAAACAAAATTATGGAAATGGAATTCTCTTATTAAGGGGTGGTAGTTGGCACGATATAGATTAGAAACAGATAACGTTAATTTATGCCTAGATAAGGTATGGAATTGGGAGACCATGGATACGGAAATCCCTATCAAGAGCTGCTTTGGTTGCTTTAGTAATTGCTATGCCTAAGATGCTGCATTTAGATGCATTAAGCTTGTAATAGGCCACTGTGCTAAAATGTAATAGGGTTTTATGGGCTTCCCCTAATGAGTCATAGGGGTCAGATAAGGTCAAGATGATGTCATCTGCAAAGAGTGAGATTTTATGACAACTGTCTTGGTTTGAAATACCCTGAATGAGGGGATGTGTTCTGATCTTTTCTGCTAACGGTTCCATTACCATGGCAAAAATTAGTGGTGATAATGGACACCCTTGCCTCGTTCCATTGGTTTTAGAAAAGTTCTTGGAGAACATACCCTCTATGAACACAAAGACAGAAGGGGATGAGTACAATGCCAATATGGCATGTCGGATCGGACCTGTCAGTCCGAATTTTTCCAGAACCCTAGTCAGATATCTCCAGTGCAAAGTTAGAAGCAGAGAAGGCCTTCCCTGTTTTTCAGTTAGCTGGAGAATGTCTATCATTCTTCTAGTCGCGTCGTTTGCCTGACGGCCTGTCACCCAATGCCATATGCCAATGTCATACCAATGCCACGTGATCGTGATTCATGAGTTTTGGCAATAAGGAGGACATTCTGCTGGCCAATAATTTGGCATACAACTTTACATCCACATTTAAGAGGGATATTGGTCTAAAGTTTTGTGGAGCCGTTGGTTCTTTACCTTGTTTTGGCAGAGTTATAATGGTAGCTGTCAACATTTCTTTTGGAAATGAGGCAGTGGACATAGCGGCATCAAAGACCCTTTTTAAGTATGGGGATTATTCAGTTTGGAGCATCTAATAGTACTCGGAGGAGTAACCATCTGGGCCCAGTGATTTGTTGTGTGGCATACTTCTAATAGTCTTTTCAATTTCTGGAATAGTAAAAGGCCTATTAAGTGTGGATAAATCCTCCTGGGATACCTTAGGTAGTTGTATTGAGTCTGATATAATTTCATCAGTGGGTTGCGCTGTCTTTGGGTCATCTTTGAGATTGTATAATGCTTCATAATAGTCGCTAAAAGCGTCAGCTATTTCTTTAGGGTTGGACACTATTGTTTTGGATTTGGGGTTTAGCATATGTTGGATTTTTTGTTTCGTTACTTTTTCCTTTAGTTGAGCTGCCGACAGTTTCCCCCGCTTTGTTGACACATCGGTAATTGTTAGCTTTCAGCTTGCGGAAGCCGTACTCCTGCTGGGAGATCAAGAGCGCACGTAATTCTTGTCTAGCATAAAACAATGAGTCTCTAATTTTTTGCGTGGAAATACGTTTGTTGGACGTTTCTAAGTATTGTATGGTAGTTAACAGGTCGTTAAGCTGCTCTGTCCTCTGCCTTCTAAGTCTACTACTCATCTGTACGAGCAAGCCTCTGATAAAAACTTTGTGGGTGTTTCAGAGTGTGAAAGGGTCGTCTACCGAGGGAGCATTGATTTCAAAAAATTCCTTCAGAGCATTCTTGATTGAGTTTAAGTTTTCAGGTTGTGCAAGGGTGAAAATGTCATTCCTCCACCTGTTTACTCTTGTCTCGGCAGCACGATCCCCCACAACCATGGAGATGGGAGCATGATCAGACCAAGATATTACATGTATGTCAGATTTCACAATTTTTTGGAGCATAAATTTGTCTACCAAAAACAAATCTATACGAGAGTACGTATGGTGTACATTAGAAAAAAAAGTGAAGTTCTTTTCAGATGAATGTTGGCACCGCCACACGTCAAAAAGGTTAGAGGATAGGAGAAATTGTGCCAGAGTTACCCTGCGGGATCTGCGGTGTGTGGGGCTGGAGACATCTATTTCCCCGTTTAGGACCGCGTTGAAGTCCCCACAAAGCACCACATATCCCTGTTTTGCAGATTCCATTTTCTTCCAAATTTTCTTTAGGAATCATATTTGGTTTGTATTGGGTAGATACACAATAACCAATGTATATTGCACATTATAGATCTCACAGACCAAAATGATAAATCTTCCGGAGGTATCTAATTGAGTCTCAATGTGTTTGAAAGGGATGGAATCTCTTATGGCTATTGCCACTCTCCCTTTCTTTTTGGGGCCGTTGGCCATAAATACATGAGGGAACTTGCGATGATTAAAGGAAGGTGGATTGCTTGCGGAAAAATGAGTTTCCCCGAAACAAATAATGACGCTCTTAAGCTTGTCTGCTTCTTTCCAGGCTATTTGGCACTTTTGTGGGCTATTCAAGCCTTTCACGTTCAAAGAGGATATGATAAATGTCATAATGGTAAGGTGTAATACACATACCGTTTTACTGTTGCTCTTTAGGTTGGAGAGGTGCGGTATTCCCAGGCTGTTTTGCTGACGATGATAGGAGTGATGTGCAATGTAGCAAGGGATTTGGATGAGGGTCTCAGTTAGATGAACTGCCCAAACTGGAAGTCCCGAAACACTGTTCCTGCAATATAAAGCAAGGGGAAAAACATGGCAGGGGAAAACTACCGCTATATCTTGGGGGGTTAAAGAATTAGATTCTGTGTGGCTGTCTCCTGGGCGATCCAGGGGATTAGTATTTTTGTAGCAGACCTGTAGGTTTTCAGCCTGTTTCCGTGTCAGAGCTGGCCCTGGTGGACGGAGGTGAGTGCTGTGGATCCTCGTCTTTGTTATCTGGTTCCAAAATCTGCCAAGCTTTCATAAGTCGAATGCCTTCTTTGACAGTTGCAATCACATGAGATTTGCCATCCTTGATAATCAGCAACTTGGCCGGGTACAGCCATCTATACGGGATATGATGGTTGTTTAGTGGTTTTGGTTATTGTAGCCAGCTGCCTACATTGCTGCATCGTAAAAGCAGAGAGATCTGCAAAGAAGGATAGATCCTGAAAGTCAGGATTTTGTTCATCACGTCGTCTAGTGGCCATCATGAACTGGTCTTTTATGTGATAGAAATGCACCTGAACTATGGTGTCCCTGGGAAGGTGATTCGGGATATATTTGGGCCTTGGGAGGCAATTTATCCAGTCCACAACCAGCTCTTCTAATGGCGCTTCAGGAAGTGTCATTAGGTTGATGAAATAACCTTTCAATTCAGGTGTTTTGACTGATTCGGGGATTCCCCTTATTTTGATGTTGTTACGTCGAGATCTATCTTCCAAATTGGTCAATTTCTTTTTAATGTTCAGAATTTCATCGTCCCTATCATTGTGGGCATCGACCATTTCATTGAAAGTGTTTGCAGACTTGCCCATTTTGCTTTCAATGCGGGAGACCCTGTTAGACACTGCTGTTACCTCTGTTTTAAATTGCTGAGTTATGGCCATTATGTCTGCATGAAGGGTGGAACGAAGGGACACTAGCATATCTTTAAGCGTGGTGTCCATGACCGGCTGGTTCAATGTTGGGAAGTCATTAATGGAGTCCTGCACCTCCCTAGTGTTATCCAAGGATGAATTGTGGCTGCTTACCTCCACAGTGTCAGATGGAGCTGATGATGTCCTCTGCGTGCTTTTTGCTGGGCTGGAGGAAGCCGAGGGAGGAGGAGAGTAGGCGATCGTCTCCCGCTGCAGGTCAGTATTATCTTGGCCGCCGCTCTGCTTCATGTTGCGGCCTTGCTGTGTGTTCGGGTCTTGTGTGTCTCCGCAGTGTCTGCCGGTGCCATCTTGGTCCTGGAGATGGCGCAGCTGGATGAGGAAATCTGTCATCTTTCCCAGTTTTGTGGGTCCTTTGCGTTTGCGGGATGATATTAGGGAGATGACCCGCTCCTCCAGCTAGCTTCAGTGGCTTTAAACGAGGCTTGTAGTCACTGTTTCCCCTCGTATAAGCCCAGACACCGACGGATTTTAATGTGCGACCATCCGCTACGCTGGCTAGCCACGCTCCTCCATATGTTTTTTTTTTAAATGAATGGTCTCATAAAACAGGCTTCGAAAACAATTAACATTTATTATTTATAGTGTTACAAATTTTATATTATTAAAGCAGCATCAAATGTAAATGTAAACATCTTTTTAAAAAAAAGCTCTTTTTCAGCCAACAAATCAAACTGAAACACACACATGTAGTATACAGTATATCTGTAAAGAACATAGAACACAGAATGTATTGACTTTTTTTAAGCCTTTTAGGAAAATCATTTGCACTTTAAAGTGTGAACTTTTGAAGATAGATTCCCCACATCTAGCTCTAAAAAGATCTTCTGAAAGACCTCAAAAGGTATATATTTTAGGTTTTTAGGGTAGCTCAGGTTAAAAGCATAAATGAGTCCCATAAGAAAAACACATGCTTGGGGTACATCAGAGATTCCAGTGAGAACCTCTCCTCCCTCAATAACTATCCCCAAGGTGGTACTGTTTTATTCATTTATTATTATTTATTTCAGGTACTTATATAGTGCCGTCAATTTACGCAGCGCTTTACATATATATTGTACATTCACATCAGTCCCTACCCTCAAGGAGCTTACAATCCAAGGTCCCTAACTCACATTCATACATACTAGGGACAATTTAGACAGGATCCAATTAACTTACCAGCATGTCTTTGGAGTGTGGGAGGAAACTGGAGTACCCAGAGGAAACCCATGCAGGCACAGGGAGAACATGCAAACTCCAGGCAGGTAATGTCGTGGTTGGGATTCGAACCAGTGACCCTTCTTACTGCTAGGCGAGAGTGCTACCCACTACACCACTGTGCCGCACTTTGTGGATAACAAAAATATTTGTTGGATCCGTGAGGCATCCTCATCATCCAGGTCCTGTGGATACAAAAACAGTGTAATAAGATAAAGACCACAAAAGAATGTCACAGAGGGCATTACAAGATCTTTTGTTTGCACCAGCAATTTAATAGAATTATTTAATAAAATCCCAAAGTTAGGTAAATAAATAATCATGACATTCTTATAGCATATAATTTCTTTAATATATATTTATATATATAAAATATTTAGCAAAATGCATTTCTAAGACATCCAATTCTGTGAATTCAGGGGGATTAAAATCCAAGGTACAACTGCCATTCCCAAAAGAAAGATTACAAAAACTAGGGGAAATATTTATGTGATATGGCAATAAAAATATACCATTTCTTTGTGCTGCATTTGTGTTGAGTTGTGCCGCAAAAATGAACTTTTCTGATGGTTTGGTTTTGAAATTTTTGCACATTCAATTTGATATTATGTGACCTCAAACCCCGCCCACTTTGCACCCCATATTATTACATTTTAAAAACAAATATACAATTTGTTTGTGCTGTGTTTCTGCCACTAAAACATGTCGGTTTCATTTCAGATATTATAGTTGATGAAACCCTGCCCACTTTGGACCCCATGTTATTAAATTTCAATAACAATTATACCATATGTTTCTGCTGAGTTTGTGCTTCAATAACTGGTATTGGCATAGTGTTAATCATGAGCCAGGGCATTGGTGCCCAAATAAATGCCTTATGACATGCTAACCATTTCTTCTACACACAGAATGAACAGCCCATAATCATTCATTCTGATACAAAATGAGAGTGCTATGTGAAAAAATACACTATACCAATATGCTTGTTTTTGCTGCACAAATGCAGCACAAACTTATGGTATATTTGTTTTTGAAATGTAATAACATAGTGCAAAGTGGGCAGGGCTTTAGGTTATATAATCTAAAGTTGAATGTCCAATATTTTAAAAACCGAACAAACAGAAAGTTTGTTTTTGTGCTACAAATCATCACAAATGCAGCACAAACAAATGGTATTGTCACGATCAAGGGATCAGGCTCGAAGACCAGTTGCTATAGCAGTGGAAGCTCACACAGGAACCTGCAGGATAGGAACACAGGCAGGTCACCCTGGCAGATGTCACAGGCTCACTTGAGGTGCAGAATCTAAATACTAACTGGTGTTCACCAGAGCTCCTGATGGTATAAATGGATTTTGCTGCGTATTAGTACCAGGTCGCGGTCCTCAGGATCGCCCCACCAGGAGGTGAGCAAGCCAGAGCCCAGTAGCAGATATAGCAGATAGGGATAAAGCAGAAGGGTAGTCGAGGAACAAGCTATAGGTCAGTAATCAATAGTTGCGGGTTGGGATTAAGCAGAAGCGTAGTCGAGGAGCAAGCCAAATGTTGGAGGAGAGACAAAAGTGAGATATTGGCTGTAGAAGGCACAATAGTCTGGCAACCAGGAAGTGTCTCTTGACATGGCTTAAATCAGGAAGTTCATCGCAGGAGCAAAGAGTTCAAGGTTTAAGGCAAATAAGATTACAGCAGGATCATTCAAGGAGTTGTCAAGGGAACTGTTCAGCAGGTTCATTCCTATTCAATATTTTAGTAATTTGGTATTATTATCAGGGCTTTTTTTCAGGGGGAACTTGGTGGAACTCAGTTCCACCACCTATGGCTCAGACCCTTTGGTGCCTGCTCACCACAATCACTTGTAATCACAGAAGTTTGGTTTCTGTGTTTACAAGTGACAGCTCTGCACTCTATATGTAATGCAATCCTGGTATTTAATGCCTCTTTAAGACCCTCCTACTGTTTTCATGAAATTTGACTGCATACACCCACTATTTGATGTGATTTGGAGGGTGTGTGTAGGAGGAGGGGTTTTGTGAGGCCATGGTTAAGTTCCAGCACCTATTGTTTGAGAAAAAAAGCCCTGATTATTATTAATCATATTTTCTTGGCTTATCCTTTTTACATAATATATACAGTATACTGTGTAAGTAATGTTTTCATTTCTAATTTCATCTGTTTCCTGACAGTTTTCTATCTTTCTTAGTTTTCATATTCCAGTTTCTATTATGTTGTATCTTTTTTGTGCATTTCTTTTTTAATTACATTTAGACAGGAAAGGTGGAGATGTGTTCTTTGGCCTTCAGTGCTGCTTCAGTGATGTGGGGTTTTAAGAATTGTTTGTCATTTGTGCAAATAATATAAATGAAGCTTATCTATGCATGATGCTTATGAACTTTTTTCAGGAAATCATTAAAACTGGAACATAACCAGGAACCGAGGGTTAATCTTAGGGGTTAATGTAAGAAAGTCAGTCCAGTGATAGAGGGAATTATTCAAAAGATGGAGTCAGCCACTAAATTATGCTCATGTTCCAGATGGATGCAGCCCATCTTGAGTTGCATCTAATACTATAGGCTATAAAAAAAAACATTTACAATCACTTTAATTACAACTTTAGTAGGACACACAGCCTAATCTAGCCTATAGTATGAGATGCAACTCAAAACAAGCTGAATCCATCTGGAACATGAGCATAATTTAGTGGCTGGCTCCATCTTTTAAATAATTCCCTGTATCCCTGGACTGACTTTGTTACATTAAACCCTAAGATTAACCCTCGGTTCCTGGTTATGTTCCAGGACTGTGTCAATATTACAACTAAGGGGAAATGCTGAACACAGAAGGTTTTTACAATAATCCAGATAATGCATTCAGGCAAAAAAATTTACCTTTACAACCTTTTTAATATTGTAATAGGATAGGACCTAATTTACAACTGGGAATAAGAAAAAAAATGAGTTGTTACCCAGTTAGATACTTGTCTTAATCTTTCAACCTGTACTAGAAAAAGAGCAGCTAAAACCTATTGGGCAGCTTTTTTCCCTCTTGTTTTTAATAAAGCCCATCTTAACTCAAAAAATTCACGTTTCACCCAAATTGGAAACAAACATTAATTTGTCTAGTGCTGACCCCACACATTCATTTTGTATCATGTTTTGTGATCAGATCCAAATATATAATTTTAGCTGCTTTATGGATATTTGGCATGTTTTATAGAAAAACATTTGATTGTACCACCCAGGCCAACCTGGCTTGTCATTCTCTCATTGCGAAAGCAATTGAAAATTGCTTATGCAATATGATACAGTTGCAATATTAACACAGTCACATTACCTAATGATCAGACTATGGAGTGGTTAGATTACAACTGACAAATATCGACAGAAAAATAGATCTGCAGAACTGGAATTTTTGAGATTTATAACTGTTGTATGTAAATAAACTAATACAGCAAGTTACAAGAATATATGTGATTTAAGCAAAATTCAGCAAAGGCAGAGGAATAATACAGAGTAAATTACACATCTACTATACATGTGTCTGGCAGTGTACTCTGGAGAGTAAATGATATAATTAGTGTTAGCTGAGCAGTTTGCCAGCAGGACAGTGGCCAAATAAATGGCAGTTTTGCCTTTTGTCTGGGTCCAAGCAAGAAGACTAATGGTGGCCATACACTAGACAAAAAATCATTTGAAAATCTGTCATTTGGACAGTTCGTTCGTTTATCGTCTAGTTAATGGGCAGTTGGGCATGCATCTAAAATTGGTTGTGACGTTTTTGAGCTGAAAAATCGAAGGAAAAGTTTGGAAAACTTCAGCCGAATGGACGATAAATTGAAAGGTTAATGTGTTTCGCGCCCAAACAATTTGCACTCGGCTTTTGTGACAAAACAAACAAAAAATTGATTAATTTATGTCAGTTGAACGATTTTTTAATCAAATTTCGGTCATTACATGATGGCAAAATTGTTTGCTCTCACAATTTTTTGATAGGTATATGGCTAGCATAAGACCCCATACACACTATTAGATTTTTGTCTTCAAATTTACAGAAACCATGTAGTGCAAGGGCCTGCCGGATTGCATACAAATTAAAACTCTTAAGGTTTGACCTCATATTATATGGTTTTGGAAAATCTGAAGACAAAAATCTTCAGAAAATCTAATAGTGTGTATGAGGTCTTAGACACAATAAAGCTTATTCAGGAATTGCATGGTGCATGGAGCAGTGTCTAAATTCAATGTGCAATAACATTACCCATACCAATACAAATGATCGATTCACATGGTTGACACCACAGGTTTCATTCAGATGATGGTCAGTGTGTGCAAAGATCAGATCAGAGGTTTTAAAAATTAGATAGTTCATGATATCATCTGGATAAGTATAGAGCACTTTCACACTCATGCAGTATATTGTTCATGACATGCATTTTGGTTCAGTCGGTGGGGTTGATTTACCAAAGGAGTAGAGTACTTTCACTTTCAACGTGAATATACACTTTTTAAATGGATTTTAGTCAAGGAGGTGCATTTGTGCTGACTTCAATTATCCAATCATGCGCAAGCAAAAATCCTGTTTTGTTAATTTTTCTTGCACATGTTTGGGTATTCTTTGCAATGTGAAATTTCACCTTATTTACTAATGTAGCGCTGGTAGATTTACAATCTACCGCAGATAAGGTAAATTTAGTAAATTGTGTGTTAGGAAGGTTAAAAGTTCGCCTCTGTTCCAGCTTGGCTGACGTTGTGTGTGCTTCCGCGCTGACCGGTGGGTGTCGCTGTTACCATTAGTCAGTGTTGGAAGGGCAACGTGTCGAAGTGCAAAGATGCTCCTCTGTCCCAGAGACACGTTCGGTGGAGGTGGTCCTCCGAGTTTCATTCTGGGAAGGGGGTATTTATGGGACAGAGAGCCATATTTTGGGGTTCGTTTTACAGCCACCTGCTGGCCCTCCTGGCTGACAGGTACGCGTTAAGGAGCTACCTCGTGGTCCTCCGATCGGGAGGCCCACAAAGCTGCGGTTCAGGGGTGGGTCCAGAGGCTTGTCTGGGGCCTACCACCGCGGCCGAGGAATGGTCCTGAGCTGTCGGTCCTGTGTGACGAAGCTGGACAGCCGAGGAGATCCCAGGGGAGGACCTGTCTTGGAGAGATCGCGCAGCGTGCGGGTCTATGGAGGGGCCTGGTGACTCGGTTGCAGGACGTATCCAAAAGAAGTAATTCTACAACATAGTGTCGCCGGTTCGGCTTAAAGGTTCAGGCACTGTGACTGACTGTTCACTGCAGAAGATCTGATACATCCTGTGGCAGAAGATCGTGCAGATTTACACCCCCAAACAAGTCTGTGGCAGAGACTTTAGATTTGTGCTGCGTACTGGCTGCTAGACCAGTGAGAGAGGCTTATCCAGACGAGCAAAGAGTGTATCCCACGAGGGGAATTCATTCCACATAATTATCTGAATTCTACCGAGACATTTGTTGCTAAGATCTTATAAGAAGATATTTGCGTTTCTCCTGAAGGTTTCCTTTTCCGTCTCTTTCCTGCTACTTCCTAAAGTTTGACTGTTTAATAAAGCATTGAAAACGTACTCCAGTGTTGGTGCGTGTGTTGTCCAGCAGTAAACTCAATGGAACCCCTAGACCCGGTGGCGGTGAAACAGAGGGAAGCAAAGTGAAGGTAACAGACCCGCTTAAACCAGCAGCTCCACCGTGAGTTATTGCTACATGTGGGGGCTCGTCCGGGATTTGTTGACCGACAATTATTGCAACCCAGTGGAGTGTTTTACCGGGAGTTTACAGAGAGAGAGCTGGACTCTGAAAAAATATATATCTTTTCAGGAAGAGGAAAGGTTAAACTGCAGGACTTTGCTTTTGGGTGCATAGACGCTGGGCGCCAGAAGAGGCCCGGGAGCTACGTGACTGAAAGAACAAGTGGGAGGAGTTACCCTACTTGCTACCGCGTGGGACGCGTGTAGTGTGCTTGGCGCCAGAGAAGAGAAGCCTCGTATCATGCTGAGAAGATCAGAGTGTGGCCATATCTTTTCCGGCGTTGCAATCGGTTGTGGGACCCAGAGTGTTCCCTGCAAGCACCGGGATGAACACTGTGCAATCTGGAACTCTGCTCACGGATACTGGAGTTCGAATGAAACCGCAGGGGAAGTTTGTCCTGTATACTTCGGGAAATGTTGAGGGACTGGGCATGACCTGCCATCGATGTGGAGGATTGGCCGTATATCTTCGTCCATTCGGCCGATGTCCGCAGTGTGGAGAGTATTTGTTTGTAGTGGAGCCACCTACCATGCCACCCCGTGCCTACCAGATGGATTGTGTGACAGGTATCGCTACAGTAGAAGCTGCTATCGCTACAGAGAGAGAGCGACGGGCCGCCACTACGCCTGTTGCTACCGACAATGTTTCGGAGAGAGACACTGCTGCTGCCGTCTCATCAGGAGACATTACTTTGATTCCTGAGTCCGCTACACCTTTTCCTGTGGTGCCTACTCAGAAGAAGGTGGGCTATGTGAAGGCTTCTCGTGGCCGTGGTCGAGGCCTACCCCAGAGGTTACCTGAGCCGGAGCTACCAGAGTCTACATCTGGGATGGGTAAGCCATTGTTGGGGACTGTAAATAAGTATTTGCCAGCAGAGGAGTTGAGAGACTCGGAAATAGAATCCATGTCGGATCTTTCCAGGGATGATGACTTGTTCGAAACCATGTTGCAAGAGCTATTGTGGTCACAAGGCGAAGATGTTGCCTCCACAATGACCCTTCCTGAATGGACTGCCATGAGTTCTGGGAAGACATCGCCCTGTGTGGATTTAATCTTTATCACTCAATTTTTAGTGTTTGGAATATATGCGATAAGACACACTGCACTTTATAGATTGTGGAAAATTTTTTTTACACATGCACATAAATTTTTTACCCACACGTTTGGAATTTTTACCATTCCTATATACAAAAATTTTTTTTATTTTGTATTTTACACTTATATATGTTTGTGCACATCACAGTGGACCTAGTCGAACAGCGCCAATCACCCCATTTGGTACTCTATACTTTTTAGAATTTCACCTAGGTGTTATTCTGTGCTGGGGGGGCTGCAGTTCCTTTATTGCCTAAGCGCGGAACTATTCGTTTGCATTCTGGGAAGGGGGTATTTATGGGACAGACGCCATATTTTGGGGTTCGTTTTACAGCCACCTGCTGGCCCTCCTGGCTGACAGGTATGCGTTAAGGAGCTACCTCGTGGTCCTCCGATTGGGAGGCCCATGATGCTGCGGCGCAGGGGTGGGTCCAGAGGCTTGTCTGGGGCCTACCACCGCGGCCGAGGAATGGTCCTGAGCTGTCGGTCCTGTGTGACGAAGCTGGACAGCCGAGGAAATCCCAGGGGAGGACCCGTCTTGGAGAGATCGCGCAGCGTGCGGGTCTATAGAGGGGCCTGGTGACTCGGTTGCAGGACGTATCCAAAAGAAGTAATTCTACAGCATAGTGTCGCTGGTTCGGCTTAAAGGTTCAGGCACTGTGACTGACTGTTCACTGCAGAAGATCTGATACATCCTGTGGCAGAGGATCGTGCAGATTTACCCCCCCAAACAAGTCTGTGGCAGAGACTTTAGATTCGTGCTGCGTACTGGCTGCTAGACCGGTGAGAGAGGCCTATCCAGACGAGAAAAGCGTGTATCCCAGGAGGGGAATGCATTCCACATAATTATCTGCATTCTACCGGGACATTTGTTGCTAAGATCTTATAAGAAGATATTTGAGTTTTTCCTGAAGGCTTCCTTTTCCATCTCTTTCCTGCTACTTCCTAAAGTTTGACTGTTTAATAAAGCATTGAAAATGTACTCCAGTGTTGGTGCGTGTGTCGTCCAGCAGTAAACTCAACGGAATCCCTAGACCTGGTGCCGGTGAAACAGAGGGAAGCAAAGTGAAGGTAACAGACCCGCTTAAACCAGCAGCTCCACCGTGAGTTATTGCTACACTAAGATAAGGTCAAATCCACTTAGCGAGTACATTTGCTTTACTACTTTAGTATAGCAGGGTCATTATGTTGATTTTTTTTGGGTGGGGAGGATAAAGTGAGGAATGGGTATTGTTGTCCTTGTCCTCTCTTTGGTTAATTCCCCTTAATTCTGTTCCAGAGTTCCAGAAGGACAAGAAGTAAGTAGAAGTATCTTCCCTGGCGACAGCGACACCTGAATGTAAGGAGGCACTCCGCTAGCTGGGGACACCTGAGATGTAAGGAGGCACTCCGCTGGCTGGGGACAGTGACACCTGAGATATAAGGAAACACTCCGCTGGGGACACCTGAATGTAAGGAGGCACTCCGCTAGCTGGGGACACCTGAGATGTAAGGAGGCACTCCGCTGGCTGGGGACAGTGACACCTGAGATATAAGGAAACACTCCGCTGGGGACACCTGAGATGTAAGGAGGCACTCCTCTAGCTGGGGACAGTGACACCTGAGATGTAAGGAAACACTCCGCTGGCTGGGGACAGTGACACCTGAGATGTAAGGAAGCACTCCGCTGGCTGGGGACAGTGACACCTGAGATGTAAGGAAACACTCCGCTGGGGACACCTGAGATGTAAGGAAGCATTCCCCTGGGGAAACCTGAATGTAAGGAGGCACTCCGCTGGGAACACCTGAGATGTAAGGAAGCATTCCGCTGGGGACACCTGAGATGTAAGGAGGCACTCCGCTAGCTGGGGACAGTGACACCTGAGATGTAAGGAAACACTCCGCTGGGGACTCCTGAAATGTAAGGAGGCACTCCGCTGGGGACACCTGATGGCATCTGGTGACAGGCGACGTGACAAGTGACACACTCAGGGCTCCTAATGATTCTGCACTATGGTGAGTTGAAATATTTCATTTTATATTACAATGTAATGATAGAAATAATGTGCTTCAATCACAGATTTTATTGGCAAATTTTTGTTTGGTTGTTCGAAATTAATATAAGCTGTTGACTGGGTACTGTGCCACATGAGTGTGGTAATCTGTTGTTCAACGGCATTAGTTAATTTTTTTGTGGGGGGGGGGCTGTTTTCGGGGGGGGGGGGCATCATACAACATTTTACTATGGGGCCCTGTGATTTCTAGTTACGCCCCTGCATACAGCTATAGCACCTGTAATTTAAAGGTGCAATAGCTGTATGGCTGCAGACAGAGTTTGACAGGAGTAGAAACAGTATAGCAACGATTCACCCTACTACAGACAGCACATTAGATTCTTCTTTATCTTACCAGAAAAAAAAAATACAAACCTGTACACATCTTCTATTGATGCCTGCTGCATACCAGCCCTCCGCCACCTTATGAGATTACACCTGATCTGAGCACAGCCGCTCTCAGCACAACCCCGCCCTTGGGACTTACTGAGAGCATATCACTGGTCCACCAGCCGGGGCTGCCAGTTACTGTGGGCAGTGGTGGCTGGGACTATAATCTTAGTATTGGCAAAGGTGGACCAGCCAGCCGCTGCTGCCTGCTCCTCAAAAATGAAGGAAAGTTCCATGGATGCCAGTACCGTCACTTGGGGCCAGGCCCCAGGAAAATGCGGTTGACTTATTTTTATGTACTCCATGTGGGCAGTGTGTGTCAGAACACAGTGGGTCCCCTTTCCCTTGGGGCCCTTGTGCCCTGCACACATGGATGATATGCCGTTGGTGCATGCATAGTTGCCAACATTTTCTAAAAATTTCCAGGGACACCTTTCTTTGCTGTGTTACCAGCCAGTGACTGTGGGCAGAGAATGAACTTTAATTAGAGATGGGCATTCATTTAAATTGGCATGGTTTTAAAACATGCATATCATAAACCTAGAGCCATACTTAAGGCTGGGTTCACTTCCCATGCGGATTGGATGGGGTTTTTCTCAATTGAACAGATAAGTCCACTAAGTGCCATGCACCTTGTTGAACTTAACCCACAGTAAACAAGCACATTTTAGAAAGTAACTAAATTCCTGAAGTTCAGCTTTAAATAAAATACAACTAAGGGCAAAACATGTTTTCTTTTCCAATATTTTTATTCAAAAAAGTTTTTCTTCACAAGACATAGTATTCAATTTTTACATACATTGTTTGAGGTATAAAAACCTAATAACAAGTTATTTATACTTAACAACCAAAAGGCAAAAAGAATGAGATAGGAAGGTTACACGATACCTAATCTCTTGTTGTTAGTGATTCCTTAATGTGTTTCATGGAAAATATGGGGAGTCGCCTTAGGAGAATTCTCTCTCCCTGACTCCTCTACCTGGTGTAACCTTTTAATTTAACTCTCATAGCAGCCCTAAGGTCTCCATTAACTTCCTAATCTGCAAGGATTATTTTGTATAATTAGAAAAAGGGAAAGAAAGAAATAGGAAAGTGAAAAGTAGAAGATAGAAGGAAGTGAGAGAGGTGCACCCCTGTCGCAGAGCAAGGGATTCCTAAGAATCCCTCGCTTTATTTATTCGAAATGTATTTTATCCAAGGGTCCCATATTCTTTCAAATAATGCCAGTTTGTCATTTAGAATAGCTGAGAGACGTTCATTTACCATAATCCAAGACAGTTTGGATTTTATAAGATGAAAGGGAATCGTTGGAGACTTCCAAGATTTAGCTATCGCTATCCTAGCAGCTACAAATATAAAAGTTATAAGTTTCCGCGTATGTTTCGATGCACCCTCCACTGGACGTCCCAACAGTGCCTGTAAAGGTGACTTAATAAGGTTCACTTGGGTTAATGAGTATATAAAGTTATACGTGCGGATCCAGAATCGACGCACCTTTGGGCAGGTCCACCAGATGTGCATCATGGTGCCTTCAATATTGCATCCCCTGAAGCACTGCGGGGAGGCCCCCGGAACAAAAGCTGCCACTCTCGCTGGGACCATATACCATCTCATCAGAACTTTATAGTTTGCTTCTATTAGAGAAGTATTAATGTATGTTTTGGATGCTTGGAGAGACAGTTTGTTCCAGTCTTCATCTGTTAAGCTGATACCTATATCGTTTTCCCATTTTTGCATATGAAACAATTTCTGGGATGGTGATGATAAGATGCTATATATCAAGGAAATATGACCCGAGTGTTTGTCTATAGTTCTGCAAAAATTTTCCATTTGGGTGTATTCAGTTAAATCTGAGCTACGATTCAGCGTAGTTAGGAAATGCGCTATCTGAGAATAGCGGAATATTTCTGAATTTGGTAATTGGTACTTTTCTTGCAAAACCTGTTTCGACATAATCCCTCTATGGTCACATAGGTCAGCTATCCGTAGTAACCCCTTATTGGTCCACCATTTAAATTCATGGGGACGAAGGCCCGGGGTGAACATAGGGTTGTTTAATATTGGGGCTAATGGGGCTTGTGGAGATTTGAAATTGTAGGTGGTAGCTAGTCTATCCCACAAGTTTAATGAAAAGGACAGAGTCGGACACATTATTGTCGGTCTATCCTTCGTTTTCAGCCACATTAAGTGGCTAATCTCCTTGTTTGGGAATAGCGCCGTTTCCATAGTCATCCAAAGTGGATTTGATTGTCGGGTATGGAACCGAACCAACTGTGATAATTGTGCTGCATGATAATATTTTATCAGGTCTGGAACTCCTAGACCGCCTTTTAATTTGGGAGTGTATAATGTTCGTCTATTCACCCTGGGCCTTTTATTCCCCCAGATAAACTCCAGAAGCTTATTCTGAAACTTCGCCAGGTCTGATCTATCAATTGCTATGGGAAGAGTCCTAAACAAGTATAATACCTTCGGTAGTATAGTCATTTTTACTGAGTACAGCCGACCGAACCAAGACGGAGGGTTATTTGACCATCGTTTGAGATCCTCTAATAGTTTTTTAAACAGTGGGGGATAATTATTTTTGTATAATGTAGCTAGTGATGGGGTGAGGAAGATACCCAGGTAAGGGAGGGCTGTGTCTTGCCACTTAAATGTGTACGAGTTCCGTAAGGCACGGGTTATGTGCGTTGGTAGTAAAACATTAAGGGCTTGGGATTTCGAGTGATTCACTTTTAGGCCTGAGATCGAAGTATATTGTTTTAGTAACTTGTGCAAAGTGGGTAGCGAGGTAATTGGGGAGGAGAGGAGCAGCAACAGATCATCCGCGAATAACGCGCACTTATGTTCCCTGTCCCCACAATATACCCCCTGTACATCTGGGTGGGCTCGTATCTTAATAGCTAGTGGTTCCAATGCCAGGATGAATAATAGTGGGGACAGTGGGCATCCCTGCCTAGTTCCCCTGCGTATGTCTATAGGTTGAGACCGAAAACCCTTGATGACTAGATGTGCTGTAGGAGTCCTATATATATTTTCTAGTGTCTTCAAAAAATTTGGGCCGAACCCATAACGTTTCATTATGTAAAAGAGATAGTCCCATGAAAGGGAATCAAAGGCCTTGTGTAAGTCCAGGGAGATCAGAAGCGCTCCCCTCCTACCCCTCCCATCCCATCCAGAGTTCAGTGCGGCTATTATGTCAATTATTCGTCTGGTCTGGTCTGGGGCCTGTCGATTGGGGACGAATCCTACCTGGTCTGGGTGAATATATTTTGTTATAAACGAATTCATACGTGTGGCCAGAATTTTTGTCATTATCTTCAGGTCTAGATTAATTAATGATATTGGGCGGTAATTTGCGCAGTCTCCATGATCTTTATTTGGTTTAGGTATTATGTGAATATAAGCGTTGTTTTCGTGACTTGGAAGTGGGTTTCCTTTTCTTAAGTCATTAAGAAAGGAGCATAAATGGGGAACCAATATTTCTATATACTTGCGGTAGTAATGTCCCGAAAAACCATCAGGGCCTGGTGCTTTGGAAGGGTTTATTTGTTTAATTGCTGCTGCCACTTCCCCTGCTGTAAACTCCGCCTCCATTAATTCTCTGTGGTCCTGATCTAGTGTGGGCAATGTGATGTCACTAAGGAACTCTTCAGCTTTGGTCTTTTGTAGAGGTGTGGGGGCGTCATACAATTTGGAGTAGAAAGAAAAAAATTCCTGTAATATTAACTGTGGGTTCTGTGTAGTCTGGCCATTTTGTAGTCGTAATTTAGGTAGGGCTGGTGTGAATGGTCTGGGAGTTAACTTCCTCGCTAAGAGTTTATTAGGTTTATCCCCCAAAGTATAGTATCTGTGTCTGGACCATCTTATGCTTTTTTCTGCTATTGTGGTGAGGCTCAGATTAAGGGCCGTGCGAGCCGTATCAATATGATCTCTGAGATCAATAGACTGGTTTATCCTTTGTTCCCGTGTGAGGCGTTGTAGTTCCGCCGTTTGTTGTTTTATCGTATGTTCGCGCTCTCGTTTCGCTCTAGAGGCCAGCTGAATCAGCTTGCCTCGGATGGTGGCTTTATGTGCCGCCCATGTTATACTTAGGGAAGGGGATGAATGAAGATTATTTCGGAAATATTCTTTAATAGCTAGCTCTGTTTCCTTTGCAATAATAGGATCGTTTAATAGGGATTCATTTAGTCGCCACGACGACGGTTGTGATTTTGACCATAGGTTTGTAAGTGTAATTTGTATTGAGGAATGGTCTGACCATGCCATGGGGATGATTTTGGTCGATGAGACAAACGAAAGTAGCGGGGAGAGTGTAAATAAATGATCTATTCGAGAATATGTCTTGTGTACATTGGAATAGAATGTGTAGTCTCTAGACGTGGGGTGGGCGTTTCTCCATATGTCGATCAAGTCATAACTATGGAGTAGGCGAGCAATCTCTCCGCTTTGTTTTGGAGTATGTTTTAGGACAGATTTTCCCGGTTTAGATTTGTCTAAAATTTGATCTAATGATGTGTTGCTGTCGCCTCCCAGTATCACGTGTCCCTCTACATGGGGCATTATAATTGTTAACATTGTGCGTAGAAACTGTTTTTGTCCTACGTTGGGGGCATAGTAAGAGAGTAATGTCACTACTTTGTCATGTATTTTCCCCTTAGCCATAATATAACGCCCGTCCTTGTCTCGAATAATGCTAGTGGGTGAGAATGGTACATTTTTTGCTATACAGATTGCTACTCCCCGTTTTTTGTCTGGTCCATTTGATAGGAAAAACGTGGAATATCTTGCATTTAGATATTTAGGGGCAGACGTTTTCGAGAAATGCGTCTCTTGGAGTAATAAAATATCGATTCCCATTTTATAGTATTGTTGAAAGGCCTTAGTTCGTTTGATAGGGGAGTTCAAACCCTGTACATTATGTGATAATACTGTGTATTCTTCAGAGGATCTATTGGTCATGTGTGTTCGGTAGACTGTACTCACGTTTTTGAGGTCTTCTCCGATGTGTATGGGGAACCCATTTCCGCGCCAGGAATGCACCAAAAGAAGGAGAGATTAGAAAGAAAAGAGGAAAAAAGATAGGGTTAGAGATCAGTCGTACTTTGTTCTTTAAACTATAACAATAACCATTCAATAGTGTTAATAAGTAAAAAGCAACCATCGCACTGTTTAACAGTACGATCTTTGGGGTATTTAGCCCCATTATGTTGTAAAGTTGCCTCCGCCCGTAAAGCCGAGGCAAGTTCACCACAAGTGGCATGCGTTGCTGCCCCGACCCTCATCGTGTTATAACTGAGGGGGACTTAAAGAGCTAAAGCAAACGGGGGGGGGGGAAGGGAGACCCCAATACAAACAGCGTAGTCAGAAAAATCTTGACTAAAATTAACAGGGGTTTGTGGGAAGAACTGCAGCCTATTCAAAAAATGAACACAAAAAAAAAAAAAAAAAGGGGGGGGGGGGGTGAAAAATGGAAAAAAAAAAAAAAAAGGAGAAAAAACAAAAACAGTCAGACTTTCTAGCATAGCGTTCGTCTAATTAGGCATTAAGGTAAATTGTTCTCAACAGGCTGGTATTCTTCTATGGCTTTTGACCAAATCCTGGCAACTTTTGCCTGAGCAGAGTGGATGATAATCCATAATGGCTTTTATTAAGCGTTCAGGTGGTAGGGTGCGATTTCCTCGTGTTGGATCTTCTCTGTTGAGACCACAGGGGCGAGACCGGACGACCTTCATTGTTTGGGGACTCAGGGTGATGAGAATCTCTGTTGATTATTCCTAATTCTAGAAGTAATTCCTCTCCAGACTGGAAGTTAGCGAATGAATGCGACTTCCCTCTGTAATTAAAGGATAGTCTAAATGGAAAAGACCAGCGATACTTGATCTGATGATTAATCAGGTGTGTCAGTAGAGGTTTCAGTTGTCTTCTCTTCTGGATCGTCGCCTGTGATATGTCAGCGAAAATCTGGACTTTATTTCCTTGTAGCGAGATATCTCCTTTATTTCTTGCTTCTAGCATTATTTTTTCTTTGACCCGATAAAAGTGCGGTTTGACTATCACATCGCGGGGTAAACCATCTGGTCTAGGAGCTGTGAGAGCTCGGTGAACTCTATCCAGCTCCAGCTGATGAGTAGCAATGTCGGGTATTAAATCTTTCATCAAATCGTGAACAGTTCCTTCCAGATCGTTTATTGACTCGGGAAGACCCCGCACGCGGAAGTTGTATCTTCTAGACCTATTTTCCAGGTCTTCAATTTTCGCGTTGGCTTGATCTAATTGGTCTTGTAGTGATGATATCATTCTGGAATTTTGGTTAACTCTTTTAATGGTACCATCCATTTTAGAATCTATGGTGTCCAACCTCTCCCCTATGTTTTGGAAATCATCTTTTATCCCGGTAGTAATAATAGTGCAAGCTTTGGAAAGTTCCTGTTGAAGAAGAGCAGAGAATCTAGCCAACAGGACCGCATCTCCTGAATAAGCAGTGGGCTCAGACGTTTGAGGTTGTATTGAGCTAGTTTGGCTCAGTGCTATCTCTGCTATTTCTGCCATTTGTCTGTCTGTGGATGAGGCAGGAGAGCTGTTGAACCGCACCTCTCTATCTGGAGAGACTGACAGAGGGGACATATCCAAACAGGCTTCCCGAGGGGTCAGGGGATCTTCCTGGGACTGGGATGAGAAGGGGTCCCGCCCCATGCCCTCCATGGATGTTTCTGGATGTGAGGGGGATGCTTGCTGTGGCGCCCTCTGAGTAGGGGGAGGCCCAGGCTTTTGTGCCTGGGCACCGTTCTTCCCCTGGGCCCTCTGTTGTGATGGGGATGCTGTCTGTGGGGAATGTTGCTGGGATCGAGGGCTGCCCCACTCCTCCTCCACTGTCCCCTGTCCCTTACCAGGCTCTGGTGTCTGTCCGTCCATGTGGAATCCCCCTCCGCCTCCTCCCCCCTGCCTCGCCGCCGCCATCTTAGTCTGAGGAGACTGCTGCTGGGCGCGTGTGTAGCGGAATTGCTGCTGCTGTTTCTTCCCCCTTCTCGAGCTCCCCGCGGCCCCCCGCCTCATGATCCGCTCCCGGGATATGGGCTGGTTGTTCGGTGGCGATCTGGTCGTCCCCGCTGGCTAATTATAGCTTTTTTCCGGGTCCGGGCTTGCGGAGCTCGGCTACTGCATGACCAGCTCCGGCGCCGCGCGCATGCGCACATGCAAAACATGTTTTAAGTTTTATTTAGAGCAGAGAGAGATTAGAACCCCTGTCAGGTTTTTTTTTCTGTCTGTGCTCCTGTTAGGGAGATTCGCCCTCTCTATTTGTCCTGTTTACTGTTATCACCAGGAGTGAAAGTACACTATAATCACAAAATGTTGGGTTGTCACCAGACCAGGGATAGAAGGGGAATCTTCCAAAGGGGACATCAAGGGATTCTCTCACTTTGGAGAGTTTTCGTCTCACTTCCTGTTTTGATTTTGACAGGAAGTGAAGGGAAATGTCCCCAATGGGACACAATGGCAGAAAAAAACAACTGATGGGGGTTATAACCCTCCCTTACCCTCTTTTTTTTTTTTAATTTACCTTTTGTTCTACTTTAAACATCTAAAAGAGAGTTGTAGCTATTGGGCTAAAAAATACATAAACTAAAACAGCAACAAAACTGCAGACAATAACAAAGTAAACTATCATTCCACGCAATAAAGAAATGGGGGAAATGACCACATAACACAAATTAGAAAACAAAGTAATTTAATTTAGTATACCTGATTGTTATAGTGCTTATTCAGAATTGGACAGTAGTAATAAGCAGGGGAGTATTGTTAGAATGGTGAAAGACTTAGGGCTCCCCTGGATACCACAAATAGTGGGTATGGCCACACTGTGCTCACAGTGAGAGGGGCATAATGGCTCATTTACCCCAGATCTAGTAGAATGCATTTCAAAACGCATATGCACACACATATACACGTACAGATAAATAAACACATATATACTGTACATATACACGCACAAACACACAATCACATACACACACACACCTCTGCCTCCAGTTTTCCCCACCAGCACATCCCTGCAAGCAATGCCTCCCCTCAGTACACCTCTGCAGCTCAATTCTTTCTTCCGACTGTTACACTCACCATCCTCTTGCTGTGGCACAGAGTGCTCTGCTTACCGGTTCCTGGGGCATAACTCGGGACATGACTGATGCGGGACAACCTAAAAAGGGGCACTGTCTCGGCAAAGCAGGGACAGTTGGCACGTATAGCAGGGGAAGATTAGGGTGTGCCTGGGCAGACCTGGCACACCCCATGCGCACGCCTATGCATATGCCATTTGCATAGCAGTAGAATTCCTTTTGACACACAATATATTTATGTTTGATGAACGATACTATATATACAGAGTCAAGGTGCGTCCATGGGGGCAACATTTTCTCCCTCCCTGGCAAACCTTTATATGGGCTGGTGGGAAGAATTATTTTTATTTACCCATAGTAATCCATTTAAAACCAACATTGCCTGGTATGGACGCTACATTGATGACCTGATTGTAGTATGGCATGGATCCGGTGATGGTGAATTCATGAAATATCTAAACAACAATTCTTTAAATTTAGAGTTCATCTGTGTGCACCATCCGACCCAAATAGACTATTTGGACTTGACTCTGATGGGGCCAGAAGGAACTGTTCGAGAGAGGAGGATTTTCTGCAAGAATGTACAGTAATCCAAAAGCGACTCAGAGAAAGGGGCTATAGTATACAAACCATAGCTAGAAGCAAAAAAACAAAGTTACTTACTGGTAACGTTCTTTCCTGGAGTCTTTCAGGACAGCCACCTGAGAGACCTTGGCTCCTCCCCTCTGCAGGAAACACCATGCTAGCCATCTTTAAATTTCCTCCTCTCCTACTGGTTCCTCGGTTTTCTTAGAGCACCCCTACTCTGCTGAGGAGACACAAGAACATGTGATACACAGTCAACAAAATACCACAGTTCCCGTTTCAGGAAATCTCAAGTAATTTATACATTCGGGTGGGTACCGATGCTGTCCTGAAAGACTCCAGGAAAGAACGTTACCAGTAAGTAACTTCATTTTTCCCTTTTTCCCTTAATCGTCTTTCAGGACAGCCACCTGAGAGGATAAACGAGCACTTACCCCTAGGGCAGGACTACAGCTTGTAAGACCTTGCGTCCAAAGGCTTGAGACTTTGTCTACAAAAGATCCACTCTGTAGTGTTTGACAAAGGTATTGAAACTGGACCATGTTGCCACTTTGCAGATCTGCTCCGGCATTGCTCCAGCTCTCTCTGCCTGTGACGTTGCCGTTGACCTTGTCGAATGTGCCCTAATACCATCCGGGTCTGCATAGCTCCCAAAGTATAAGCCTGGCAATAACCTCTCTAAGCCACCTGGCTATAGTGCGTTTTGAGGCTCTCTGGCCTTTTTTAGCCCCTGAAAATAAAACAAAGATGAAATCTGACTTCCTGAAAGGCTTGGTTTCCTTTAAATAATGTAGGATGCACCTCCTTACCTTATATGGAACCTAACCTCCTGTTCTCCAGAAGGATTTGTACAAAAGGAAGGTAAAATAATATCTTGGCCTCTATGGAATTTTGAGGCAGCTTTGGGTAGAATACATTTTAAAAACTATACAATCCGGGGAAATGTGAAAAAAAGGAGGTCTGGTTGATAAGGCTTCTATTTCGCAAACTCTCCTGACGGTTGTGACCGCCACCAAAACTGCTTTAAGTGTCAGCAATTTTATTGAACAAGTTTCTTGTGGTTCAAATGGGTCTCCTGTCAGGGTTTGTAGCACCAAAGACAGGTCCCATTTGGAAAAAGGTGGTCTCTGTACTGGTCTGCTCAGGGCCTTAAAAAATCTAACTATCCATGGACTGGAAGCTAGTTTATTTTCCTGATAAACAGAGATTGCCGATACTTGGCTTTCTAATGTGCTGAGGCTCAAGCCCTTGTCTGCTCCGCACTGTAGATATTCTAGGACCACCTCTGAGCTTTGTGACTCACAGGAGTTCTCTGTACACCAGCTGTTGAACCGTTTCCATACTTTTTTATACATGGTGCGAGTCTCTAATTTTCTACCATTCAGCAGTGTATTGATCAGGCGGTTCGAGAAACCCTTAGCTTTCAACAATTGCTCCTCAGAAACCAAGCAGCGAGGTTCCACCTTCCTTTTTTTTTCTGGAAAAAAAACAACTTTATTGCTATAAAGCACATTTTACAAGCCATTCGGGTACACATAGCCATAGAAGGTCAGTTACATATTATGACAGCGATATTAAATATGCTAGAATGTTACAGGGTGTGCATACACATATTCACTGGTGCAGTGAATCAGGTGGCAATTTAATCCAACCTATAAACAAAGTGTGCCACAGGTACAGGGGAACTCTGCACTGGGTATGGAACAATTATACACAGGTTTCCCCATCCTCCAACCATCTGTCTCAGATCTTGGAATATTTTTGTGTAGATCCCCTGTGTGCGTAGATCGTTTTCTTGAATGGCAGAGTTTCATTAACTGCTTTTTTCCACAACTGTAGTGTGGGGGCAGGTTCTGTATCCATCTCTGAGCTATCACTTTACGCGCTAGGAATAATGTTTCAAAAATGAATATTGTGATATTTGTCCAGCTCTACGTTGGCAGTAGCCCCAAAATACGTAACTTAGGGTCCAGCACCACAATACGTCTGGACATGTGGGCAGCTCCATATGAGATGGTAAAACGAGCCTGAGTCAGCCCTGCACAAGTGACACGTCGGATCCGGCGTGTGCTGGAACTTTGCCAATTGCACCGGCGTCAGGTAGGCTTTGTGTACTATTTACAGTTGTGACAGTCTATCGGACAGCTTGGGAGACGCTGTCTTGGTTCCCTCTAAAATCTCCTCCCAGTCAGGTCCTTCTATGGGTCCTACAGCCTGTTCCCATATCGTTTTGGCCTTATGTGAAATAGCAGCTGCACCCCATTGTCTGATTGTGTAATACAGGTGTGATATAAGCTTGGAGTGGTAATCTCCCAAAACTATATTCAGCACGGGGGGGGCCCAATCCCTACATCTGGGCCCGGTAGCTGGGTTCTAAGTGCATGACGGAGCTGCAGATATTTAAACACTAGTTGGTGCGGGAGGGAAAACTACACTTTAAGGGTCTGGAACTGCTTGAGCCCGGAGGTGGACAAGACCTGATGGAGATACAATATTCCATGTCTAGCCCAAACTATCGAGTCTGGAATTGTTTCCAGCTAGGGATGAGCCGAACACCCCCCCCCCCGGTTCGGTTTGCACCAGAACCTGCGAACAGACCGAAAATTCGCACGAACGTTAGAACCCCATTGACGTCTATGGGACTCGAACGTTCGAAATCAAAAGTGCTAATTTTAAAGGCTAATTTGCATGGTATTGTCCTAAAAAGGGTTTGGGGACCCGGTTCCTGCCCCAGGGGACATGTATCAATGCAAAAAAAACTTTTAAAAACGGACGTTTTTTCGGGAGCAGTGATTTTAATGATGCTTAAAGTAAAAAAAAAAAAAAGTGAAATATTCCTTTAAATATCGTACCTGGGGGGTGTCTATAGTATGCCTGTAAAGTGGCGCGTGTTTCCCGTGTTTAGAACAGTCCCTGCACAAAATGTCATTTTTAAAGGAAAAAATCTCATTTAAAACTGCTTGCGGGTTTAATGTAATGTCGGGTCCTGGCAATATGGATGAAAATCAGTGAGACAAACGGCATGGGTACCCCCCAGTCCATTACCAGGCCCTTTGGGTCTTGTATGGATATTAAGGGGAATCCCTCACCCAAATTAAAATAAGGAAAGGTGTGGGGCCACCAGGCCCTATATACTCTGAACAGCAGTATACAGGCGGTGCAAACAAGACAGGGACTGTAGGTTTGTTGTTAAGTAGAATCTGTTTGTATTTTTGAAGGGGTACATTTTTACCGTGTTTAGCTCCAGCCAAAAAATCTTTAAGCTTTTTGGAAAACATAGAGAAGGGTTATCACCCCTGTGACATTTGTTTTGCTGTCTGTCCTCCTCTTCAGAAGATTTCACCTCACTTTTTGTCCCAATGACAAATGTTTTTTGAAAATTTGGGGTTTTTTGTGGAGCAAGGATTGGAAAGCATCAGTGGAAAGGAGAAATGTTTTTCCCATATTAACTCTTACAGGAGAGAATTTCCCTTCCTAGGGGTAGATTTCATCTTACTTCCTGTTGTCTCCTTCCGTTTGCAAGTAGGAGTCGTTTGTAAGTTAGATGTTTGAAAGTAGGGGCCTGCCCTATATACTCAGCAGAAATTTGGGCCTTAGGTGTTGTTGTGGCCACGACACTGTAAGCCCTCACAGGGCCCTGCTGTGAAATATTAGATCAAGAATTGTAATTACATGCCCCTGTTGAACAGGGGCAGAAAAATTGGGCCTTTGGTGGTGGTGGTGGTGCCACAACACTGTAAGTCCTTACTCGCTCTTGGTGGGCACAGAAATGGGCCCTGCTGTGAAATATTAGATCAAGAATTGTAATTACATGCCCCTGTTGAACAAGGGCAGAAAAATTGGGCCTTTGGTGGTGGTGGTGGTGGTGCTGGTGCCACAACACTGTAAGTCCTCACTCGCTCTTGGTGGGTGCAGAAATGGGCCCTGCTGTGAAATATTAGATCAAGAATTGTAATTACATGCCCCTGTTGAACAGGGGCTGAAAAATTAGGCCTTAGGCACTGGTGCTGGTGCCACAACTTTTCAACCCCTCACAGATACTCTAGTTGTAATGCAGAAACGAGCCCTGCTGCAAAGTATTGCATCAAAAATTGTAATTACACGCCCCTGTTAAACAGGGGCTAAAAAATTGGGCCTTAGACACTGTTGGTGGCGCCCAGAACCAAAAATGTTCTTACAAGCTATCAGCGTGATCATTGAGCAGGAAGAGGATAATTACTCAGGGATAGTCACTCAGCATCAGCATAGGCAGTCTTTGAAGGGATACATCGGTTACATCAGCATCAGGTGCTTGGTAGCTGGAGGTGATCCAAGACTGATTCATTTTTATGAAGGTCAGTCGATCGACCGAGTCGGTGGACAGACGCACCCTGTGATCGGTTACAAAGCCTCCAGCAGCACTGAATGTGCGTTCCGAAAGAACCCTGGATGCAGGACAGGACAGTAGCTCAATTGCATACTGTGCAAGCTCTGGCCAGTGATCCATCCTCAAGACCCAGTAACCCAGAGGATTTTCGGTGGGAAAGGTGTCCAAGTCAGATCTTGCCCCTAGGTATTCCTGCACCATGTAAAACAGACGCTGGCGATGGTTGCTGGAACCGATCATACCTTGGGGCTGCGGACCAAAAAATTGTCTGAACGCATCGGTCAGACGGCCACCTTCTCCACCGCTCCTTCTTTGATTGACCGAAGCCTCAGCAACACGATGTCCAGAAACAGGAGTTTGTAACCTCCCAGTCTCTGGGAACGTGTTGCAAAGACCTTTCTGCAAGCCCTCCCGAAGATGTTTCATCCTCTGCTCCCTCTGCGATGGCAAGATAACGTCCACAACCTTACCCTTGTAACGTGGATCAAGGAGGGTTGCCAGCCAGTATTGGTCCTTCTCATTGATACCACGAATACGAGGATCCTTACGCAGGCTTTGCAGGATCAGGGAGGCCATGCAGCGTAGGTTTGCTGAGGCATTCGGTCCAGAGTCCTCTGGGTCACTAAGGACGACATGGTCCGCAGCCACCTCCTCCCAGCCACGTACAAGTCCATGTGTTTCTTGGGACTGATCCCTTAAAGACTGCTGCTGATGCTGAGTGCCAGGCTCCACCTCCATACTGACACAATCTTCCTCCTCCTCCTCCTCCTCCTCCTCTTCCTGTGTGATCGGCGGGCACGCAGGAACACTGTCTGGATAAAGGGGGCCTTGAGAGCTAAGGAAGTCCTCCTCTTCCTGCCTCTTTTCTGCCTCAAGTGCCCTGTCCATTATTCCACGCAGCGTGTGCTCCAACAGGTGGACAAGGGGGACAGTGTCACTGATGCATGCACTGTCACTGCTGCATGCATCCCTGATAATGGCCCACTGGCGTGGGGAAAAAAAAACAAGCTCCCCTGACCCTGTCCTGGTGCCATAGTCGCACAGGTACTCATTGATGGCCCTCTGCTGCGTGTGCAGCCGCTGCAGCATGGCCAACATTGAGTTCCACCTGGTGGGCATGTCACAGATTAGGCGGTTCTTGGGCAGGTTAAACTCCTTTTGGAGGTCCGCCAGCCGAGCACTGGCATTATATGACAGGCGGAAATGCACACAGACTTTCCTGGCCTGCCTCAGGACATCCTGTAAGTCTGGGTACCTGCCCAAGAACCGCTGCACCACCAAGTTAAGGACGTGAGCCAAACAGGGCACATGGGTCATTTGTCCCTGTCGGAGGGCAGAGAGGAGGTTGGTGCCATTGTCGCAAACCACCATTCCTGCCTTAAGTTGGCGTGGCGTCAACCACCTCTGAACCTGCCCCTGCAGAGCTGACAGAACCTCTTCCCCAGTGTGGCTCCTGTCCCCCAAGTACACCAGCTCAACACTGCATGGCATCTTTTGGCCTGCGTACTTGCGTAGCCCCTTGAACGGCTACGGAGCACCGCTGGTTCCGAGGACAAAGCACAGGAAGAGACCATGGAGGAAGAAGAAGAGGAGGGGGTGGAGGAGAGAGGTGTGTCTCAATCATTAGCATTTTGGAGGCGTGGTGGCAGAACAACCTCCAACACTACTGCACCTTGTCCTGCATCCTTCCCAGCTGCCAGCAGAGTCACCCAATGCGCCGTGAAACTTAGGTAACGTCCCTGTCCATGCCTGCTGGACCATGAGTCAGCGGTAATATGCACCTTACCACTGACCGCCCTGTCCAGCGAGGCATGGACATTGCCTTCCACATTCCGGTAGAGAGCCGGAATCGCCTTCCGTGAGAAAAAGTGGCGTTTGGGTACCTGCCACTGAGGAACCGCACATTCCACAAACTTACGGAAGGGGGCAGAGTCTACCAACTGAAAAGGCAGCAGTTGAAGTGCTAGCAATTTTGCCAAGCTAGCATTCAACCGCTGGGCATGTTGATGGCTGGGAGCAAACTTCTTTCGGCAGTGCAGCAGCTGGGGCAGGGAAATTTGCCTGGTACAATCTGACGTCGGTGTACCAAAAGCAGATTGCCCACCTAATTCTACACCTTCATTCCTCTCAGTGCAGGTCTCAGAGAGGACTGAAGGTATAGTGGGGTTGGAGATCTCAGCTGATGAGGAGCAAGGAGAGGTCCTCTTTGTTCCTTGGTGTGGGTCTTTTAGATACGCTTGCCAACGAACTGCATGGCAGGTCAACATATGTCTGGTCAAGCATGTGGTACCCAAGCGGGAGATGTTTTGGCCACGCGAGATACGCTTAAGACATATGTTGCAAATAGCAGCGGTGCGATCTGATGCACTCCTCTCAAAAAAGGCCCACACCAAAGAACTTTTTGAATAACGCGCAGAGACTGCAGCGCCCTGCACATGTGGAGCTTTGGGGTGTGATGCAGTCAATGTGCTGCCCTTAGGCTGGCCCCTGGAGGGCATCCTGCCTCGTTGGTGATGTGCCGCCTCCTCCTCCTCCTCTCTCCTATCAGGCACCCACGTTGAGTCAGTGACCTCATCATCCCCTCCCTCCTCATCACTGGAGCAAACCTGGCAGTAAGCTGCAGCAGGGGGAGCATGACTGCCAGATTGCTGTCCTTCTTGGGCACCCCCTCTGTCCGTGCTCATGTTACTGCCTTCATCGAGCTCAGTATCATCATCAGAGCCTTCCAAACGCTGGGCATCCTCCTGGAGCATTTACCCAACACTGTGGTCAAACAGTTCGAGGGACTCCTCAGGAGGACATGGTGGGGCTAGGGAAGGAGTCACTGATGACATTGAGCCGAGGGAAGAGGCCGCTGCTTTGCCAGACAAAGTACCCTGGGCATGGGTGAGAGAGGATGAGGAGGATGAGGACGGCTTGGTCATCCACTCAACCAAGTCTTCCGCATGTTGCGGCTCAACACGGCCAGCTGCTGAAAAAAAGGCCAAGCGTGTCCCACGGCCACGTGCTGATGAGGATGCACCGTCTCCATGACCAGCACTAGACACAGAGCCTGCTTGCCCTCTCTTATTGGCTTGTGACTGTCTGCCTCTCCTTCTTGGCCTTCCAGACATACTAATGGCCTGTAGCTGCACTAATCTGGGATATATATACATATATATATATATATATATATACTGATACTGCAGCTAGCAAAATCAACTGTCTGCCTGTAGTATGAGAACACCACCAACCTTCTACAGGTAGCTTTAGCTGAACACTGTGCAGAGCTCGCAAAAAACTAACTTGTAGCTTTTTTAGCTGCCTGCGGGAGTGATAGGATCAGGAAAACACCACCAACCTTCTACAGGTAGCTTTAGCTCAACACTGTGCAGAGCTCGCAAAAAAATAACTTGTAGGTTTAGCTGAACACTGTGAGGAGGACGCACCACACTAACGTGTAGTTTTAGCTGAACACTGTGAGCAGGACGCACCGCACTAACTTATAGCTTTAGATGAACACTGTGCAGAGGTCTCACTACACTAACTTGTAGTTTTAGCTGAACACTGTGAGCAGGACGCACCGCACTAACTTGTAGTTTTAGCTGAACACTGTGAGCAGGATGCACTACACTAAACTTGTAGCTTTAGATGAACACTGTGCAGAGGTCTCACTACACTAACTTGTAGTTTTAGCTGAAAACTGTGAGCAGGACGCACAGCACTAACTTGTAGCTTTAGATGAACACTGTGCAGAGGTCTCACTACACTAACTTGTAGTTTTAGCTGAACACTGTGAGCAGGACGCACCGCACTAACTTGTAGTTTTAGCTAAACACTGTGAGCAGGACGCACAGCACTAACTTATAGTTTTAGCTGAACACTGTGAGCAGGACGCACTGCACTAACTTGTAGCTTTAGATGAACACTGTGCAGAGGTCTCACTACACTAACTTGTAGTTTTAGCTGAACACTGTGAGCAGGACGCACCGCACTAACTTGTAGTTTTAGCTGAACACTGTGAGCAGGACGCACCGCATATAACTTGTAGTTTTAGCTGAACACTGTGAGCAGGACGCACCCCACTAACTTGTAGTTTTAGCTGAACACTGTGAGCAGGACGCACTGCACTAACTTGTAGCTTTAGATGAACACTGTGCAGAGGTCTCACTGCACTAACTTGTAGTTTTAGCTGAACACTGTGAGCAGGACGCACTGCACTAACTTGTAGCATTAGATGAACACAGTGCAGAGGTCTCACTACACTAACTTGTAGTTTTAGCTGAACATTGTGAGCAGGACGCACAGCACTAACTTGTAGCTTTAGATGAACACTGTGCAGAGGTCTCACTACACTAACTTGTAGTTTTAGCTGAACACTGTGAGCAGGACGCACCGCACTAACTTGTAGTTTTAGCTAAACACTGTGAGCAGGACGCACAGCACTAACTTATAGTTTTAGCTGAACACTGTGAGCAGGACGCACTGCACTAACTTGTAGCTTTAGATGAACACTGTGCAGAGGTCTCACTACACTAACTTGTAGTTTTAGCTGAACGCTGTGAGCAGGACGCACCGCACTAACTTGTAGTTTTAGCTGAACACTGTGAGCAGGACGCACCGCATATAACTTGTAGTTTTAGCTGAACACTGTGAGCAGGACGCACCCCACTAACTTGTAGTTTTAGCTGAACACTGTGAGCAGGACGCACTGCACTAACTTGTAGCTTTAGATGAACACTGTGCAGAGGTCTCACTGCACTAACTTGTAGTTTTAGCTGAACACTGTGAGCAGGACGCACTGCACTAACTTGTAGCATTAGATGAACACAGTGCAGAGGTCTCACTACACTAACTTGTAGTTTTAGCTGAACATTGTGAGCAGGACGCACAGCACTAACTTGTAGCTTTAGATGAACACTGTGCAGAGGTCTCACTACACTAACTTGTAGTTTTAGCTGAACACTGTGAGCAGGACGCACTGCACTAACTTGTAGCTTTAGATGAACACAGTGCAGAGGTCTCACTACACTAACTTGTAGTTTTAGCTGAACACTGTGAGCAGGACGCACTGCACTAACTTGTAGCTTTAGATGAACACTGTGCAGAGGTCTCACAACACTAACTTGTAGTTTTAGCTGAACACTGTGAGCAGGACGCACCGCACTAACTTGTAGTTTTAGCTGAACACTGTGAGCAGGACGCACCAAACTAACTTGTAGTTTTAGCTGAACACTGTGAGCAGGACGCACCCCACTAACTTGTAGTTTTAGCTGAACACTGTGAGCAGGACGCACCGCACTAACTTGTAGTTTTAGCTGAACACTGTGAGCAGGACGCACTGCACTAACTGTAAATAGTCTAGCTGCCTGACTGTGGTACTAATAGGATCAAAAGAACACCAGCAATTTTCTTCAGGTAGCTGTAAATACTGTAACAAGACAAGCCTGCCTGTCAGTAAGAAGATAACCGCAATGGATCTAGCTAAACTGAATACAGTGTATATATATATATATATATATGCAACACCTGGGATGCATATATATATATATATATATATATATATATATAAACACACACACAATACACTGTAGGTGCAGCTAACTCACTGATTGTCCTGCCTAATCTAGCTAACTCAAATGAAATGACACTGTCTCTCTGTCTATGTATCTCAACGCCGGAACACACACTACACAGGGCCGCCGTGCAGGCGGCCTTATATAGTGTGGGGCGTGTTCTAAACCCCCTGAGCCATAATTGGCCAAAGCCACCCTGGCTTTGGCCAATTACAGCTCTCTCTACTGATGGCGCTGTGATTGGCCAAGCATGCGGGTCATAGTGCATGCTTGGCCAATCATCAGCCAGCAATGCACTGCGATGCCGCAGTGAATTATGGGCCGTGACGCGCCACACGAATTTGGCGCGAACGGCCCATATCGTTCGCCATTTGGCGAACAGGCGAACAGACGATGTTCGAGTCGAACCCATGTTCGACTCGAACACGAAGCTCATCCCTATTTCCAGCATTGTTCCGGCATATGACTATTAAGCCACAATGGGGTGTGAGAATGAAATTTCCCCACATTCTGCTTTTCAAGAGATATTTCCCATATTCTTTGGTGGTGTATCAACATGCCCGAGTTGTACCGTGCAGTGGGACCTGGTGCTTTTTTTCCGCGAAGGATAGCCTGAACGGGTGTGTATGTCGGGTGTCCCGGTTTGTCACAAATCAAGGATCTGTAGCATTTCGACGTGTGAAAGTGGTACATGTGGGATAGTTGCGAGGCTAGGTAATAAGCCTGTAGGTCCAGGAGGGATACACCCCCCATATCTGTGGGTTTTTTTAAGATATGCCAAGCTAGTTTGTGTCTACTATTACCCCAGACAAATGAATTTAAAATAGCTTCCATATGCTTAAAGAGTTTTAAGAGAATGTATAGGGGGGCATGCCACACCAGGTATAACATTTTGGGCAGTATGTTCATTTTTATTAAATTTGCGCTTCCCATCACCCGCAATGGCAATCTAGACCACGGATGCATTTTGCTTTTTAGTAAGTCAAACAAAGGAGCTACATTCAGGGGTGTGTAGTCAACCAGGTCCCTAGTTACCTCCACACCCAAGTATTTAATCTTGGATACCCTAGCGAGTGGTAGCGGAGGGGTTGTGAAAGGGGGAGGAAACACATCGATTGGAAGATTCTGGGACTTGTCCCAATTTATATGCAGGCCCGAGTATCCCCCGTTTGTTCAATAAGCCTTAATGCGGCTTGGAGTGATGGTCCCTGGTCCGCTAGGTATAATATGGTGTCATCGGCATACATTCTTATTTTGTCCACTGTGGGGCCTCGGCGCAGACCCTGAATATCAGGGTGTGCTCTGATGGCAATAGCCAGTGGCTCAGCAGCCAGCGCATACAGTAAGGGGGAGAGGGGACACCCTTGTCTGGTACTCCTCTCTAATGGAAACTGCTCCGAGAGCCATCCATTCACAAAAATTCTCGCCCTGGGTATCTGATATAGGAGCTGTATCCATTTTATGAAGCGTGACTAGGGTGCCCACGTGTCCCGGATTGCCCGGGACATTCCCGCAATCAGCAGGTCTGTCCCGGGTCCCGGGCACCTCCATTCCGGGACCATACAGTGTCCCGGAATGAATATGATGCAGCCGTTCGCAATTATCAATTGACTGCCGAATGTCAATGATGTCATCCGGCCGGGCCAGCCCAGTGGTGTAGCGTGGGGGTGGGCAGCCCAAGTGACTTCTTCCAGGCTCCAGCCCCTATAATCATACACCAGCAACGAGGCAGACACTCCTCAGAACCCAGGTCTCCCCCCCGTGCAGGGACTCCAGTGGTCCAGCCTGCCCTGTCCCCCATGATTCCCCAGGTACGTGCCGCCCACAGGCAGCCCGTGTGTGTGAGGGGGAGGGGCGATGCTCGATGCAGACGAGCGTATGGCGGCTGCTGGCAGAGTTCCTGGCCTGCGGGGGATACTGAGGTCTGAGGAATTCCGGCTCCCTCATTCCCTCTCTCTGCATGCAGAGCAAAGCAGCGGCCGCCCTGACCCCATCGCCCCTGTCAATGCAGAACTCGTGCAGGAGCCCAGAAGAAGAAGGAGCCAGTGTGCAGGGAGCAAGTGCAACCCACAGCTTACAGAACGGGACAGCAGGAGACAGGTATGTCCATTACTGTCTCCCTGTCCATCCCACTGTCCCTCTGTCTATCCCACTGTCCCTCTGTATATCCCACTGCCCCCTGTCCATCCCACTGCCCCCTGTCCATCCCACTGTCCCCCTGTCCATCCCACTGTCCCTCTGTCTATCCCACTGTCCCCCTGTCCATCTCACTGTCCCCCTGTCCATCTCACTGTCCCCCTGTCCATCTCACTGCCCCCCTGTCCATCCCAAGGTCCCTCTGTCCATCTCACTGTCCCCCTGTCCATCTCACTGTCCCCCTGTCCATCCCAAGGTCCCTCTGTCCATCTCACTGTCCCTCTGTCCATCCCAAGGTCCCTCTGTCCATCCCACGGTCCCCCTGTCCATCCCACAGTCCCCCTGTCCATCCCACAGTCCCCCTGTCCATCCCACAGTCCCCCTGTCCATCCCACAGTCCCCCTGTCCATCCCATTATCCCTCTGTCTTTCCCACTGTCCCTCTGTCCATACCACTGTCCCTCTGTCCATACCACTGTCCCTCTGTCCATACCACTGTCCCTCTGTCCATCCCACAGTCCCCCTGTCCATCCCACTGTCCCCCTGTCCATCCCACTGTCCCCCTGTCCATCCCACAGTCCCCCTGTCCATCCCACAGTCCCCCTGTCCATCCCACTGTCCCCCTGTCCATTCCACTGTCCCCCTGTCCATTCCACTGTCCCCCTGTCCATTCCACTGTCCCCCTGTCCATTCCACTGTCTCCCTATCCATCCCACAGTCCCCCTGTCCATCCCAAAGTCCCCCTGTCCATCCCAAAGTCCCCCTGTCTTTCCCATTGTCCCCCTGTCTTTCCCATTGTCCCTCTGTCTTTCCCACTGTCCCTCTGTCCATCCCACTGTCCCCCTGTCCATCCCACTGTCCCCCTGTCCATCCCACTGTCCCCCTGTCCATTCCACTGTCCCCCTGTCCATCCCACTGTCCCCCTGTCCATTCCACTGTCCCCCTGTCCATCCCACTGTCCCCCTGTCCATTCCACTGTCCCCCTGTCCATTCCACTGTCCCCCTGTCCATCCCACTGTCCCCCTGTCCATCCCACTGTCCCCCTGTCCATTCCACTGTCCCCCTGTCCATCCCACTGTCCCCCTGTCCATTCCACTGTCCCCCTGTCCATCCCACTGTCCCCCTGTCCATCCCACAGTTCCCCTGTCCATTCCACTGTCCCCCTGTCCATCCCACAGTTCCCCTGTCCATTCCACTGTCCCCCTGTCCATCCCACTGTCCCCCTGTCCATTCCACTGTCCCCCTGTCCATACCACTGTCCCTCTGTCCATACCACTGTCCCTCTGTCCATACCACTGTCCCTCTGTCCATCCCACAGTCCCCCTGTCCATCCCACTGTCCCCCTGTCCATCCCACTGTCCCCCTGTCCATCCCACAGTCCCCCTGTCCATCCCACAGTCCCCCTGTCCATCCCACTGTCCCCCTGTCCATCCCACTGTCCCCCTGTCCATTCCACTGTCCCCCTGTCCATTCCACTGTCCCCCTGTCCATTCCACTGTCTCCCTATCCATCCCACAGTCCCCCTGTCCATCCCAAAGTCCCCCTGTCTTTCCCATTGTCCCCCTGTCTTTCCCATTGTCCCTCTGTCTTTCCCACTGTCCCTCTGTCCATCCCACTGTCCCCCTGTCCATCCCACTGTCCCCCTGTCCATCCCACTGTCCCCCTGTCCATTCCACTGTCCCCCTGTCCATCCCACTGTCCCCCTGTCCATTCCACTGTCCCCCTGTCCATCCCACTGTCCCCCTGTCCATTCCACTGTCCCCCTGTCCATTCCACTGTCCCCCTGTCCATCCCACTGTCCCCCTGTCCATCCCACTGTCCCCCTGTCCATTCCACTGTCCCCCTGTCCATCCCACTGTCCCCCTGTCCATTCCACTGTCCCCCTGTCCATCCCACTGTCCCCCTGTCCATCCCACAGTTCCCCTGTCCATTCCACTGTCCCCCTGTCCATCCCACTGTCCCCCTGTCCATTCCACTGTCCCCCTGTCCATCCCACAGTCCCCCTGTCCATTCCACTGTCCCCCTGTCCATTCCACTGTCCCCCTGTCCATCCCACTGTCCCCCTGTCCATCCCACTGTCCCCCTGTCCATTCCACTGTCCCCCTGTCCATCCCACTGTCCCCCTGTCCATTCCACTGTCCCCCTGTCCATCCCACTGTCCCCCTGTCCATCCCACTGTCCCCCTGTCCATCCCACAGTTCCCCTGTCCATTCCACTGTCCCCCTGTCCATCCCACAGTTCCCCTGTCCATCCCACAGTTCCCCTGTCCATCCCACAGTCCCCCTGTCCATCCCACAGTCCCCCTGTCCATCCCACTGCCCCTCTGTCCATCCCACTGTCCCCCTGTCCATCCCACAGTTCCCCTGTCCATTCCACTGTCCCCCTGTCCATCCCACAGTTCCCCTGTCCATCCCACAGTTCCCCTGTCCATCCCACAGTTCCCCTGTCCATCCCACAGTCCCCCTGTCCATCCCACAGTCCCCCTGTCCATCCCACAGTCCCCTTGTCCATCCCACAGTCCCCCTGTCCATCCCACAGTCCCCCTGTCCATCCCACAGTCCCCCTGTCCATTCCACTGTCCCCCTGTCCATCCCACTGCCCCTCTGTCCATCCCACTGGCACTGCTGGTAAGCCAGGATCCACCACGGCAGCCTGTGCCCAGTGCCAGTCCCGGGGCTGACTACTCCCACTGCCTGCAGCTCATTGCCAGGCCAGCAGCCCAACTTCTCTCCTCCTGAGCCTCCCCCCGCCCACGAGGGCCGCGACCCGAGCCACGAGCCAAGCTTCCAGGTTTTTTTACACTACTCACTCACTAATACTATTCTATGAGAACATGCATGCTTGCAATGAATAATGTATTGCTTTTAACAATGTTCCTTCTAGAATCTGATACTGTATGTTCGTAACAATAAAATTTCCTTTTTTTTTTCCTTTTTTTTTTCTTTTCACATATGTATTTTGCTATCTATTCCAAATAGGGTGACCACCTTGGTATTAGACCCCTTTCACACTGTGCCACCCCGGGTGTCAGAGGTAAAGTGGCGCTATTTTTAGCACCGCTTTACTGTCATTTTAGCGGCGCTATTTGGTCGCTAGCGGCGCAGTTTTAACCCCCCACTAGCGGCCGAAAAGGGGTTAAATCCGCCCGCAAAATGCCGCCGAAGCGGCATTTTGCCGGCGGTATAGCAGCGCTGCCCCGTTGATTTTTTTTGGGGGGGGGCGCGGGTGCGGGGGGGGGGGGGGGGGTGTCCCTGAATGGCAGTTTGGAAATGTGGTCACCCTAAGCGTGACCCAAAACCATAGTTGTGCAGACATTCCCCCAAATATGGCCATTCTAGGGAATCGAAGGCCTTAGCTGTATCTAACACCACCACCACCACCCTCGTTCCTGAGTTATCGTGTCTGGCTTGGATAGTCATCTACAGTCGCCTGATGTTCATGGCTGTGTTTTTCCCCAGCATAAAACCCGTTTGGTCCACATGAATTAAGATAGTAGTGTTTAACCTAGAGGCCAGGATTTTAGCTAATGCCGCGTACACACGGTCGGACTTTTCGGCTACAGCCTGTCCGACAGACTTTTGGCGGACTTTTGGCGGACTTGCGGCAGACTTTCTTACGAACGGACTTGCCTACATACGATCACACAAAAGTCCGACGGATTCGTACGTGATGACGTACACCGGACTAAAATAAGGAAGTTGATAGCCAGTAGCCAATAGCTGCCCTAGCGTGGGTTTTTGTCCGTCGGACTAGCACACAGACGAGCGGATTTCTGGGTCCGGCGTAGTTACGACGTAAAGATTTGAAGCATGTTTCAAATCTAAAGTCCGTCAGATTTGAGGCTGGAAAAGTCCGCTGAAAGTCCGGGGAAGCCCACACAGGATCGGATTGTCAGCCAGCTTTAGTCCGTCGGCGTCCGTCGGACTTTTGTAGACGAAAAGTCCGACCGTGTGTACGCGGCATAAGATTTTGATATCTACCTGAAGAAGTGAGATAGGCCTGTAGGATTCAGGGTAGTACAGGTCTTTTCCCGGTTTCGGGAGAACTATGATTTGGGCTTCCTGCATAGACTCTGGGAGTAAGTTCTGATAAAAAATAGACTGGTATAAGGCTTTCAACTTGGGGACCAAATTATCTGAGTAAGTTGTATAAAATTCCAGGGGCAGTCCGTCCATCCCTGGAGCTTTAGATTTGGCTAGCTGTGCGATCGCTTCTGCAATGGTATGTTCTGTAATGGGTGCATCAAGAAGCTCAACTTGCTCTCGATTCAGCCGGGGGAACTGTATGGAAGATAAATACGAGTGAATTGCCTAAATTGGGCTGCCACTGGTCCCAAGTCTGTTATACTACGTCCGTCTGGGTCAGTAAGCGATGCCATGACTGGGGGCTTATCGCCCATGTGAGCCAGAAAGGCCAACACTCTCCCAGCCCTTTCTCCCTGTTTATACACCCTCTGCCTGCAAAAAAAAAAAAAAAAAACACGATGATTAGCCTTCTATGTGTGCAGTTGTGTGACTAGGCGGGTCTGCAGTTTCACTCTGTCCAGGTTTTCAAGGCTGGAACTATAGGCCTCTTCTAAGTCCCGCAGTTTGTCAGATGTGAGTTGAAGTATAGTGGTAGACTCTCATTTTAGCCTATTTATTGTGGAGGACAATATTCCCTTACCCAATGTGTGGTAAGGGCAGGTGGTCCCTGTATCCCTCCCAAAAAGAGGAGCAACTCCCTGGCAATGGAGTCATGGTCCGTAACAAGGGATAGCCAGTGAGGGTTTAGTCGCCAACACCTGGTGGGAGAAGCTACCCACAAGGACGACGTCAGCCAGCATTGAGAGTGGTCCGACAGGATCCTGGGAGCAAATCCTGAGCCCGTGACCTTTGGCAGAAGGGCCCTGGAAACGAGTATGTAGTCTATCCTGGACATGGTATTATGGCTTACTGAGTGGCAAGTGTATACTCTAGTCGTGGGGTTAGCATGTCTCCAGACGTGAATGAGGGCAAATTCAGTAAGTGTACGGTACAGCCTAGTATGCAGTGGTTCACCAAGTCTGGGTTCAGGCCCTCTGCAACCACTTCCGACCTGTATGGAGGGGGGATGTAACTAGCCAATATCAACAAGGGGTCTCCCCCCACAATTTCATGCAGAAAGAGGTACCTACCCTGCCGATCCGATACCATAGAGACCAACTCAAAAGGTGTAGATTTCGCTATTAGCATCATTAATCCCTCTAGACATATTTGTGTGGGTACTGTGGTAGGCCCACCCCACCCAAGGACACTTCAGGTCCTCCTGTAGGTGGTCTGTGACATGAGTTTCCGAGGTTCCACCTTTCTACTTGGGGACAACACACTGAGCCCTGAAAGAGGAGATCCTCTCATATTGGTAGTAACCATGGGGGTTCTACAGCAAGTTCTTTCAGAATAGAGAACCATGGTCTTCTGGGCCAGTGTGGTGCAAAAAGAATCATCAAGGTATTGTAAGAAACTATGAATCAGACTAAGAAAGAAGTACAGTTAAATAATAAAAAGGTAAACAGAGTAAACATAGTCAAAACATAGCCAGAGTTCAGGAACCGGAACGGATAGTCAGACAAACCAAAACGTCAGGGAGCCAGAGATGAGCGTAGTAGAACAGCAAGCAGGATCTGGAGCCAGAAGGAATGTCAGCCAAGCAAGTCTTTAACAGGAACACAGGAGAGCGTCTCTAGAGATGTGACTAAGACGAAGGCAGCGATCATCTGGACTGGACGGCTTAAGTAGGCAGGACTGACGAGCAGGATATCATCAACAGGTGAGTCACTGTGGAGAGAAAGGAGCTGGCAATTAGTCGACAGCTGAGCAGCCATCTTTGAGAAGGAAGGCTCAGCCCTGAGCCCAGCCCTGACAGTACCCCCTCCTCAATGACCTCTCCCCCTTGGAGGACCACCAGGCTTGAGGGGAAAATATCTATGGAAATCAAAGAGGAGGACAGGGGCATGTACGTCGGAGGATGAGACCCAGGAGCGTTCCTCCGGACCGTACCCTTTCCAATGCCCCAGGTGCTGTATGCGCCCACGAAACCTACGGGAGTCAACAATGGACTGTACTTCATACTCCTCATGGTTCTCAACCTGTACAGGGTGAGGATAAGGCATGAGGTGGTAAAGCGGTTGCAGACCAAATATTTTAATAAGACATGAAATACATTCAAGATACGCATATTAGAAGGAAGGTCTAATGCGTAAGCCACTGGGTTAATCCTGTAAAGAATATAGAAAGCCCAATAAACCGAGGTGCGAACTTCAGAGAGGGAACACGAAGTCGGAAGTTGCGAGATGACAGCCAGACCCTGTTCCCAACCTAGCAGGAAGGCGCAGGCAGGCGTCTGCGGTCAGCATGGAGTCTGTACCTATCATTAGCATGTCGCAAAGCCTCCTGGACTTGTGCCCAAGTGGAACGAAGACCAGGGAGATGCTCCTCTAACTCAGGAATACTCTGCGGAACAAACGAGTCAGGCAACATGGAAGGTTGGAAACCATAGAAACCATAGTTCGCCATAAACAGGGACAATCAGGAAGCAGAATTCAAGGCAAGGCACTATAGTGAGCAAACTCTACCCATGGTAAGAGGTCTGACCAGTTGTTATGAGTATGTTATGTGGTCAGAAATATAGCAACGTAGGAATTGCCCCAAGGACTGATTGGCTCTTTCTGCGGCCCCATTAGACTGCGGATGATACGCAGGGGAGAAAGCAAGCTGAATTCCCAACTGTGCACAAAAGGCTCGCCAGAAACGAGGCACAAACTGACTACCCCTGTCCGAGACAATCACCTTGGGTAGCCCATGTAAGCGAAAGATCTCCCGAGCAAAAATGGAAGCCAGTTTCTTAGGAGAGGGCAACTTCTTAAGTGGAATACAATGGGACATTTTCGAGAACCGGTCAATCACCATAAGGATAACTGTGTTACGCTGGGAGTTGGGTAACTCGTCAATGAAATCCATAGATGGGTGGGTCCAGGGCCTCTCTCCATTGGGTATGGGTTGTAGGAGGCCCACTGGAATGTGTTGTGGTGTCTTACTCTGAGCACACACGGAACAGGCAGCTATGAAGGCGGTTACATCAGCACATAGACTAGGCCACCAGAATTGTTGGGAAATGGCCCAAAAGAGTTGATTCCTCCCAGGGTGGCCAGCAGCCTTGGAAGAATGGTAAGCCTGGAGCACGGCAGTACGGAGACTCTCTGGGACAAAGCAGCGGTCACAAGGTTTCTCAAGAGGAGCATGGACCTGAGCAGCAAAAATTTTGTCACCCAAATTTTGTCACCCAAAAGAGGAGTGAGACTGGTGCAAACTGTAGCCAGAATATGATCAGGAGGAATCAAAGGAACTTGAATCTTGGAAGTGGAGGAAAATTGTCGTGACAAAGCGTCAGCCCTTACATTCTTAGTACCAGGTAAGATTGAGACAGTGTAGTTGAAACTAGACAGGAAAAGAGCCCATCACGCCCTTTTGGGAGAGAGGCGTTTAGCCTCAGACAAGAATGTGAGATTCTTATGGTCAGTAAGATTGAGAACTGGCACAGTGGTACCTTCGAGGAGATGTCTCCATTCTTTCAGGGCTAAAATGATCGCTAACAGCTCTCTGTCTCATAATTGCACTCCGCAGGTGACAATTTCTTGGAAAACTAGCCACAAGGATGCATAGCGCTCTCAGAGGTAGGACATTGAGAAAGAAGGGCGCCAACTCCAGTCTCAGAAGCATCAACCTCAAGGATAAAAGATAACATAGCATCAGGATGTGCCAACACAGAAGCAGAACCAAAGGCAGTCTTGAGACTCTCAAAGGACCTAACGGACTCCGGGGACCAACTCTGTGGGTTACCGTCCTTTATGGTCATATCAGTCAGGGGCTTGACCACAGACGAGAAGTTACAAATAAACTTCCGATAATAATTGGCAAAGCCAAGAAAACACTGCAGGGGATGTAAACGCATGGGTCGGGACCACTGTAGGATTGCTGAAAGTTTCTCTGGGCCCATCGAAAAACCAGCAGTGGAAATGACATAACCCAGGAATTTAACCTGTTCACGATGGAATTCGCACTTCTCCAATTTACAATAGAGATTGTTCTCTCTTAGTTTCTGAAGCACATGACAGACATCTGTGTGGTGGCTCTCCAGGGACTTGGAAAATAGGAGAATATCGTCGAGATAAACCACCACACATTACTGCAACAAATCTCGGAGGAAATCATTAATAAATTCCTGGAAAACTTCCAGGGTGTTACAAAGGGCAAAAGGCATTATAAGGTACTCATAATGGCCTGTTCTGGTATTAAACACAGTTTTCCACTCGTCGCCCTCCTTAATCCTCATTAGATTAGATGCCCCTCTCAAATAAAGCTTTGTGAAAAACATTGCTCCCTTGAGGCGGTCAAATAACTCCGTAATCAACGGAATCGGATAGACATTCTTAATCGTGAAACGATCGAGGCCCCTATAATCAATACAAGGTCTCAGTTCACCACTTATCTTCTTCACAAAGCACCAGCAGGAGACAAGGATTTACGGATGAAACCTCAAGAAAATGCGTCTGCAACATACTCCTCCATGGCCTTATCCTCCAAGACCGACAAAGGGTAAACCCTGCCACGAGGGGGTATGGCACCAGGTTGAAGGTCAATTGCGCAATCATACGACCGATGTGGAGGCAAACTACCGGCTTGACCTTTGTCAAAGACATCGCTAAAATCGCGGTACTCCTCCGGCAGGGAGGAGAGTGAAGAGGTGCACAGGACCTTGGCTACCTTCTGGAATCATGTCTTACTGCATTGTGGCAATCAGGATAGAACCTCAGCACGGAGCCAATCAAAAGAGGGATTGTGCCTCTGTAACCAAGGATAACCAATAACCAGCGGAAACTTAGGTGAGGAAATAACTTAGAATTGGATTATCCCATGGTGAAGAGCTCCTACGGCCATGGACAACGGAACAGTCTCATGAGTCACATGGGCAGGCTGTAGAGGTCTTCCATCAAGAGCCTCAATGGCAAGTGGAGTGTCACGCAGCTGCAGCGGAATCGAGTGCTTCAATACCAAGGCAGCATAAATGAACAGGCCTGCAGCCCCAGAGTCGATAAGAGCCTGTATCTCGATGGATGACTCAGCCCAAGACAGTGTAACCAAAACCAGGGGCTTATACTTCTGGATAACTGGGGACGAAACAACTCCACCTAACGTCTGTCTGTGACAGGACCTCAAGGTTCAGGCATTCCCTGGACGAGTAGGACAAGACTTCAAAAAGTGACCTGCCTGGCCACAATAAAGGCGCAATCTCTCCCTCCTCCTAAGGGTTCTCTCATCCGCAGAGAGACGCGTGAAGCCCAAGTGCATGGGTTCATCTTCACAGACCGACTCGGTACCAGGAGGCATGGGAGGTGAGGGAAGCAAGGATGGGACTGCAAAGTTCAGAGACAAATGTACAGGAGACCTCCGCAAGCGCACCTTAAGAGTCTTTCTCTGAGTCTGGAGTCAATGATGGTGGCAAACGTGATCAACTTCTCCGGCTCAGTGGGTATATCTCGGGCTGCTATCTCATCCTTGATGGTATCTGAGAGACCATGAGAAAAAGCAGCCATGAAGGCCTCATTGTTCCAAGCAACCTCTGCTGCCAGAGTACCGAATTCAATGGCGTAGTCAGCAACAGTTCTCGTACTCTGTTTGATGGACATGAGGCACTTAGCAGCAGAAGTGGAGCGTGCAGCAGCGTCAAATACCGTTTCAAAAGAAGCCACAAACTCAGGGTAACTCAAGACAACAGGTTTTTACGTCTCCCATAGAGGGTTTGCCCAGGCCAAAGCTCTCTCAGAAAGCAAAGATATCACAAAACCTACTTTGCTTTTGTCCGTGGGAAACGCCTGGGGCTGCATCTCATAGTATATCTCAACCTGGTTGAGAAGCCCTCTGCATTGGACTGGATCGCCCCCAAATCACTGGGGAAGCAGAGCGGAACCATATACCACTTATAGAGGTAATACTCTAGGCGGGTGCCTGCACAGAGACTGGAGCAGCAGCAGGGACAGTCTGCAACACCGGTTGTACAGGATTCATAAGTTTCCCATAGTGTACTGTGAGGCACATCTAGGCATATATTTTTTTTTAAATAGTCATGAAGGGCTGATTCCAGTCCAATTTTAGAAGGCTCACACTAATTCCCTGTACACACAATAGGATTTTCCGACAACAAAATCCATGTTTTTTTTCCGACGGATGTTGGTTCAAACTTGTCTTGCAAATACACGGTCACACAAAGTTGGTCGGAAATTCCGAACATCAAGGACGCGGTGACGTACAACATGTATGACGAGCCAAGAAAAATGAAGTTCAATAGCGAGTGCGGCTCTTCTGCTTGATTCCGAGCATGCGTGGCACTTGTGCGTCGGAATTGTGTACACACGATCGAAATTTCTGACAACGTTGTTGTCGGAAAATTTGAGAACCAGCTCTCAAATTTTGTGTGACGGAAATTCCTATGGAAAATATGTGATGGAGCCTACACGCAGTCTGAATTTCCGACAACAAGGTCCTATCACACATTTTCCGTGGGAAAATCCTATCGTGTGTACGGGGCATAACAGTGATTGTAAAGGTTTGGTTTTTTTTGTAAAATAATAAACATATCATACGTACCTGCTCTGTGCAAGGGTTTTGCACAGAGCAGCCCCGATCCTCCTTTTCTGAGGTGTCCCTGTGGCACTCCCGGCTCCTCCTCTACGGCGGGTACCTCCACTATCCATGGAGGACACATACGGGCGCGCTCCCGAGTCCTGCTGATGCATTCATTGACACAGATAGCAGAACTTGGCCCCGCCCGACACCCGTGTCACTGGATTTGAGCCAATGGCTCCCGCTGCTATCAGTCTATCCAATGAGGACCCGAGACAGCGGCTGGAGCTGATGGGCTCATGCTCGTTGCTGGAACAATCGGGTTCATGGTAAGAAAAAGGGGGCTCTGGGGGGCAGCTGCAGCACAGAAAGTTTTTCACCTTAATGCATAGAATGCATTAAGGTGAAAAACCTTGAGGGTTTACAACTCCTTAAAAGTGGAGCAAACGCTGTTTTTTAATTAGTACCTACAGCAAATCCCATAATAAGGCTTACCTATTGTAGCTGGCCAGCTAAGACCTGTCCTAGGTTGCTAATGTAACTTACATGCATATACAGCTAGACCTGCTAATAACCTTAATACAGTTTATATGCTCACATGTGTTCACTTGTAGTTCCACCAAATCAAACAAACGTTCAAACAGCATAGCAAACGTTTAAACCAAACAAACAAATGTTCAAAGAAGCTAGCAAACAGCAAATTGCAATATCAAACAAGTAAAACTATTTCTTAAGCCTCAAATATACCTCTCAGAGAGATCATAAAGTGTCTAAGGTATTTTAAAGTGAAAGTACAGATACTGAAGAGAGAAATACATCTACCATTTTATGTAAAATGACAAGATTGAACAGTTGAATCGCCATTTTGTTATACTTTATTCAACACATGTTTGTACATGCACTGCCTGCTGCTAAATTGTCAGTGTTATACATGAAGAAAAGCTGAAGTTAATAAAGAAGATATCATAGAGGTTTGGTGTGCTCTTTAAACCTACTGCTTCCATATAACGGCGCTAGAGGAATTATAGAGAGATAGTCTTGTTTGGGCTAAAATGTCAGAAATTTAAATTCTTCTAATGCCACAGTGCATAAGGCACTTCATAGTGCTGCGCCTGCCACAGTGGAACTATTAGTTGCCATTGAGGGCAAAGCGATAGTGCTCCTCAACTTGCACAGAAAAGAGCGCATTTGAGCAGCCGAGCTACCATAGAGGCCAAAGAACGTGTAAAAGTGACAGAAGGCAAAAGGCAAGATAGTTACAGAAAGAGTGCCAACCCTCCTGCGATCTCTAGAGAGAGAAAGAGACACATGGTGGGAGACCAAAGTCCAGAGCTAGAGCGCCTACATCGCTACGCACGAAGAGGTCACGTACTGCAGCCAGCTAGTTTCCCACCACTAGGTCCAAAGCCTGCAGCACAAAGCACCTCAAGTCAGCACAAAGCATCGCAAGTCAGCACAAAGCATCGCAAGTCAGAACAAAGCATCGCAAGTCAGAACAAAGCATCGCAAGTCAGAACAAAGCATCGCAAGTCAGAACAAAGCATCGTAAGTCAGCACAAAGCATCACAAGTCAGCACAAAGCATCACAAGTCAGCACAAAGCATCGCAAGTCAGAATAGAGCATCAGATCAAGAAAGACGAGTCTCCTTTAAGACTATCCTGCTCTTCAGAATAAGGTCAGAACTTTCCTTTATTACTATCATTGCACATAGGCTTGACAAGAAAGAGACATTTTCGTGTTCAGAAATAAAAGGACTGTAAGTATAAAAAAAAAACAAGGGACAGTTTGTAGTGCAAGGACTCTGAAGTATTTAAAGTGAAAATCATTTTACTGCCTGTACCTATTGCTATTGCATTTAAAGTGAAAGTCATTTTTTACTGCCTGCACCTATTGCTATTGCATTTAAAGTGAAAGTCTCCTTCACCACTTCAGCCCCAGACCATTTGGCTGCCTAAAGACCAGAGGACTTTTTCCAATTTGGCACTGCGTCGCTTTAACTGCTAATTGCACGGTCATGCAATGCTGTACCCAAACGAAATTTGCGTCCTTTTCTTCCCACAAACAGAGCTTTCTTTTGATGGTATTTGATCACCTCTGCGGTTTTTATTTTTTGCGCTATAAACGGAAAAAGACCGAAAATTTTGAAAAAAAATGATATTTTCTACTTTTTGTTATAAAAAAATCCAATAAACTCAATTTTAGTCATACATTTAGGCCAAAATGTATTCGGCCACATGTCTTTGGTAAAAAAAAATGTCAATAAGCGTATATTTATTGGTTTGCGCAAAAGTTATAGCGTCTACAAGCTAGGGTACATTTTCTGGAATTTACACAGCTTTTAGTTTATGACTGCCTATGTCATTTCTTGAGGTGCTAAAATGGCAGGGCAGTACAAACCCCCCCCCCAAATGACCCCATTTTGGAAAGTAGACACCCCAAGGAAATTGCTGAGAGGCATGTTGAGCCCATTGAATATTAATTTTTTTTGTCCCAAGTGATTAAATAATGACAAAAAAAAAAAAAAAAATTACAAAAAGTTGTCACTAAATGATATATTGCTCACACCGGCCATGGGCATATGTGGAATTACACCCCAAAATACATTCAGCTGCTTCTCCTGAGTACAGGGATACCACATGTGTGGGACTTTTTGGGAGCCTAGCCGCGTACGGGGCCCCGAAAACCAATCACCGCCTTCAGGATTTCTAAGGGCGTAAATTTTTGATTTCACTCCTCACTACCTATCACAGTTTCGGAGGCCATGGAATGCCCCTAGGTGGCACAACCCCCCCCAAATGACCCCATTTTGGAAAGTAGACACCCCCAAGCTATTTGCTGAGAGGCATGGTGAGTATTTTGCAGCTCTCATTTGTTTTTGAAAATGAAGAAAGACAAGAAAAAACATTTTTTTTTTTCGTTTTTCAATTTTCAAAACTTTGTGACAAAAAGTGAGGTCTGCAAAATACTCACTATACCTCTCAGCAAATAGCTTGGGGTGTCTACTTTCCAAAATGGGGTCATTTGGGGGGGGGTTTGTGCCACCTGGGCATTCCATGGCCTCCGAAACTGTGATAGGCAGTGAAGAGTGAAATCAAAAATTTACGCCCTTAGAAAACCTGAAGGCAGTGCTTGGTTTTCGGGGTCCCGTACGCGGCTAGGCTCCAAAAAAGTCTCACACATGTGGTATCCCCGTACTCAGGAGAAGCAACAGAATGTATTTTGGGGTGTAATTTCACATATTCCCATGGCTTGTTTGAGCAATATATCATTTAGTGACAACTTTGTGCAAAAAAAAAAAAAAGTTTGTCTCTTTCCCGCAACTTGTGTCACAATATAAAATATTCCATGGACTCGACATGACTCTCAGCAAATAACTTGGGGTGTCTACTTTCCAAAATGGGGTCATTTGGGGGGGTTTTGAACTGTCCTGGCATTTTATGCACAACATTTAGAAGCTTATGTCACACATCACCCACTCTTCTAACCACTTGAAGACAAAGCCCTTTATGACACTTTTTGTTTACATGAAAAAAATTTTTTTTTTGCAAGAAAATTACTTTGAACCCTAAAACACTATATTGCCCAAATGTTTGATGAATTAAAAAAGATGATCTTAGGCCGAGTACATGGATACCAAACATGACATGCTTTACAATTGCGCACAAACGTGCAGTGGCAACAAAATAAATACATTTTTAAAAGTCTTTACAGGTTACCACTTTAGATTTACAGAGGAGGTCTACTGCTAAAATTACTGCCCTCGATCTGACCTTCGCGGTGATACCTCACATGCATGGTGCAATTGCTGTTTACATTTGACAACAGACCGCCGCTTGCGTTCGCCTTAGCGCGAGAGCAGGGGGCGACAGGGGTGCTTTTTTTTTTTTTTTTTTTTTTCTTTATTATTTTTTTGCTTTTTTATCTTATTTTTAAACTGTTCCTTTCATATATTTTTTTTTAATCATTTTTACTGTTATCTCAGGGAATGTAAATATCCCCTATGATAGCAATAGGTAGTGACAGGTACTCTTTTTTTGAAAAAATTGGGGTCTCTTAGACCCTAGATCTCTCCTCTGCCCTCAAAGCATCTGACCACACCAAGATCGGTGTGATAAAATGCTTTCCCAATTTCCCAATGGCGCTGTTTACATCCTGCGAAATCTAAGTCATGAAATGCTTGTAGCTTCCAGTTTCTTAGGCCATAGAGATGTTTGGAGCCACTCTGGTCTCTGATCAGCTCTATGGTCAACTGGCTGAATCACCGGCTGCATTCTCAGGTTCCCTGTTGAGACAGGAGAGTCAGAGAAAAACACGGAAATTGGTGGGGGGGGCATTCCCTCCCACTGCTTGTAAAAGCAGTCTAGAGGCTAATTAGCCGCTAGGATTGCTTTTACATGAAAGCCGACCGCTGGCTGAAAAGAATGATACCAAGATGATACCTAAACCTGCAGGCATCATTCTGGTATAACCACTCAAAGTCGTGAATGGCGTACCTGAAGACAAAAAAATGGTTAACAATAAAACACAGTAAACAGTAAAGTATAAAAAATTGCATACCTGAAAAGCAAACAGGATAAAACATAATAACAATAAAACATTGCAGAATAGAATACAGTAAAAAAAGAGCAGAACAATAGAGAGAGAATAGAGAGAGAGAGAACAATAAAACGACAACTATTTTTTTTTTATTTTATATATATATATATATATTTTTTTTTTACACTTTTTTTTGTAACTAACTTTTATAACTGTAACCGGTTCCAGGTTCGGGTCTCTCAAAATGCGATGGCATCTTGGGAGACCCTGTGAAAGTGTGCCTAGTCTGTGCAATGCTCTACCCTACGCTAATACTCAACTAGTGAATGGTAGCGTTCAAAACATTCACCAATGCAAAGACCAGGATTGTCAGGACAGGAGGGACAATAATAGCGGGTGCCACGCCTATATCCGCGCTTGCTGCAGACACAACATCTTTTTTGGGGGGGTTCGTTGGGTAGGGGTACTCGGGAGGACATAAAGAAAATGCCTCTCATGCAGCCGACTGCATTTGGTTGGGGATGTGAATGGGGGAAGTACAGACGCTGCAGAAGTGGTGGGTTCCCAATTAGGATTGGCGAATGCAGCAGGAAGAGCATTATGGGCACGACGGGCCTGTTTGTCTTCTTCTTGGTGGCAGCGGGACACTACTTGTGCTTGCCACCTCACCAGCTTGAACTGCACTTATGGGACTCGCCACGTCACCAAGTGTTACTGCAGTGCTGGTTTGACTACGACCGGGGTGTACTAGGCCGCTGGCGCTTTCCAGTTCACCAAAACGCTACCAAAAAAACTGTTAGCGATCACAGGAATCAGGCCTGACTCTGCGAACGCTGCAGTTATGCGTTTAGTGTTTTGTAAGTGACAGTGATCGATCGATACTGCACTTGGGTGGGCTGGGCTGGGCTGGGCTGGGCGGAGGGGCAAAACGCAGGTGCTAGCAGGTATCTGGGCAGATCCCGCTAACACTGCGTTTTTGGGAACCCTAAACTGCTGGGGACGCTAGTATAGATCTGATCGGATCAGATATTGATCCGTTCAGATACTATACCACTAAGGGAGGTGTACGCTGCGTGCGTGGGTATTAGCGGTACTTGCGCTAACCTGACGCTGCTTGGGGCTGGTGCTTACCAGTTCACCAAAATGCTACCAAAAAAACTGTTAGCGATTGCAGGGATCAGGCCTGACTCTGCGAACGCTGCAGTTATGCGTTTAGTGTTTTGTAAATGACAGTGATCAATCGATACTGCATTTTGGTGGGATGAGCTGGGGCGGGCGGAGGGGCAAAACGCAGGTGCTAGCAGGTATCTGGGCTGATCCCGCTAACACTGCGTTTTTGGGAACCCTAAACTGCTGGGGACGCTAGTATAGATCTGATCGGATCAGATATTGATCCGTTCAGACACTATACCACTAAGGGAGGCGTATGCTGCGTGCATAGGTGTTAGCGGTACTGACGCTAATCTGACGTTGCCTAGAACTACGCATATCACCGCCAGGCGATCAGGGGGCTAAACCTTTATTCGGTAATAAACGGCGGGTGCCCTGACACTATAAAAAATAAACGAACTAACCAGCGTCACCCGTAACAGTTATACGGTGATCAGTGGTGAAAGGGTTAACTAGGGGGCAATCAAGGGGTTAAAACATTTATTAGGTAGTATATGGGGGTCCCTGTCGCTATAAAACGCTGACGGCGAACCTAAATATTTACGTCCCTAACTAGCGTCACCAGTGACACTAATACAGCAATCAGAAAAACGATTGCTTAGTGACACTGGCAACAGGGGGTGATCAAGGGGTTAAAACTTTATTAGGGGCGGTTAGGGGGGTACCCTGGACCTAAAGGGGGCTAACACTTACTGCCCTACCACACTAACTGTCACAAACTGACACCATACAGTAATCAGAAAAAAACCAAAAAAAAAACTGCTTGGTGTCAGTGTGACAGGGGGGGGTGATTAGGGGGTGATCGGGGGGGGGTCGGGGGGTAAAGGGGGATGTAAAGTGTGCCTGGCATGTTCTACTGTGTGTGTTGTGTTGTGCAACTCACTCAGATGTCTTCTCTCCTCGGCGCCGGAACGGAAACTGCCGAGCCGAGGAGAGATGACATCACATCCCTTGCCTCTGTGTACTACACAGAGGCAGGGGAAGATTCTCATTGGCTGGGAGCGATCGCGGGGGGGGGCCACCAATGGATAGTCTCCCCCTCATCTCTGATCGCTGCCAGACCGAAGGCGACGGCCTCGGGCACCGGGGGGGGTCCGATCGGACCCCCCGCCCGCGGGAAGGCAATCACGTACCAGGTACGTGATTTTGCCTGCCCGTGCCATTAGGCTGACGTATATCAGCGTGAGGCGGTCGTCAAGTGGTTAATAGTCGTATTGATTGTTATAGCACTTAAAGTAAAATGTCTAAGTCTAGTATTGTTATGCCATTGTTAGAGGATACATAGATAGATGAGATAGAAGGTGAAGAGCAAGTGAACCTGTCTGAGGTAGAAGAGTCTGATGCATCATTAACCATGGCCCAAACAAATATATCTCAAACAAATGAACTAAGATGCTCTGAATGTATCAGAAAACCGACCCTAAAGATGCTGGAAAATTTGGAGCAAGAAGCAGCATTAAAAGGAAAAAAGTTCACCAGAATGTATGATAAGTGGAAATCTTACATTAAAGATGTTCGTAGAAAGCTAAAGCAAGAAAGTATAAAAGGAAACTTTAGTGACATGATAGAGACGGTAGAAGAATCTGAATCACACCTTATGGCAGCATATGTCAACCTGCTGTCATCTACGACACCTTCCCAGGATATTGTAAGGAACATGGACACATGTACTGCAGTCACTAAAGATTTAGTAAAGCTCATGAGAGAACTATCACCTAAAGCTAAATATGATGAAGTTAAGGCAAGAAAGAGAATGAACGAGCTTTTTATGAGAGACTATGCTAGGTCTTTAGGAGGAACCACAACCACAAGTAGGACTTCTTCCAGGTTGGTGACCACCGCTCCAGGTAACTGTGTTTGAATTTCCCGTCCTCTGCTGGGTGAATTGTGAGAACTCCAGGTGCTGGCGATTGCTATTCCAATGGGATAGGTGCAATGAAAAATCTAGTGCATTTGCGCAGTAGTCATGGCTGCGGCACACCGCTCTGGATTGATGGCACACTTAATGTGCTGTTAATTCAGAGCGCAGTGATGTCACTAGCTGTTTTAAGTGTGAAAAGCTCTTAAACATCACATTCACTGTACCTATAGGTGTGGCAGGCGCAGCACTATGAAGTGCGTAATGCGCTGTGGCATTCGAAGAATTTAAATTTCTGACCTTTTAGTCCAAACAAGACTATCTCTTACTCTATAATTCCTCTAGCGCCGTTCTATCGAAGCAGTAGGTTTAAAGAGCACACCAAACCTCTATGATATCTTCTTTATTAACTTCAGCTTTACTTCATATATAACACTGACAATTTAGCAGCAGGCAGTGCATGTACAAACATGTGTTGAATAAAGTATAACAAAATGGCGATTCAACTGTTCAATCTTGTCATTTTACATAAAATGGTAGATGTATTTCTCTCTTCAGTATCTGTACTTTCACTTTAAAATACCTTAGACACTTTATGATCTCTCTGAGAGGTATATCTGAGGCTTAAGAAATAGTTTTACTTGTTTGATATTGCAATTTGCTGTTTGCTTGCTTAAGGACTCTAATATGTTACTGGTACTTCTGCTAGTGGAAGAAGTCCTATGGTATAGGTGCAATGAAAAATCTGGACTGCCGCACTCCGGATTGGAATAATAAAGGTAAAATCTTCTTTATTGAAAAAATGACATAGTATAAAATGCGTACATTGCTCTGTTGAAGTGATACAGCATAACCGCTGACGCGTTTCACGCTCCCATAGAGCGCTTACTCATAGCTGGTTTGTACAACAATGAAGGTCACTTATATACACATTATACGTCTCACACATGACCCCATACTGATTGTGTAACTCTAAACAGCTGATCGTTAGATTGTATAGCCTCTTAACATGGAGTTAATTGGGTGTGTGTTTTATGGTGGAGTGTTTATTGAAGACGTGAATGTGCAGACAAGATGTTTCTATAGACAATACAAAAAATATCCATAAATAAAAAGTTTATACTGCTTTTAAAAGTCTTTTGAAGAAGGAAAGTTAGGAAGATATAAAGTTTCCTTTCTTTCCACGGGACTGAGATAGGTGCTAAAACTAGCGCTTAGACGTATAAACATGTAAACCATTATATAAATGAATGCAGGTATATATGAGCCATATGGCCCAGCAGCCACGGCATAGTGTGAAAGATGTCATATGTCTGCTCAGTTTACAAAAAATGTTTTATATATAAATGAGAATATTGTAAAGGTTATTATGAGCAGACACTATGAAAAACCACTGTGTTTTGTAAACGATAAAGTCTTATATGTGAGAATCTGTGACAGTGTTTGCATGACTTTCAAATTTCATGACTTTATGTGAACTCTGCCAGATTTGAGATGCAAACAAAGTGTGTGCATATATGGTGTGTGGGTGCTTTTTTAGTAATCTGAACTCCACAAGGAGAAAAAAAAAAAAGTATTTTATAAATGCATGTATATGTGTATTTATGTGTATCATAAATATAAAAGGTGAAAATGAAAAATAAAGTGGAGATCAACGTAAAACGTGAAGGGGGCATGTGTGTGTGTATATATATATATATATATATATATATATATATATATATATATCATCGTGAAAGTATATATAGAATATATATAAAATGAAACAAAGTGGAAACTAAACCATGTGTTTGTGGCTTGACTAAAAAACACGATCAATAAATGGTCTATGTCTGAGTGTATGTTTCCCATGCAATCTCCTACACATATACCTGTCGAGCTTGTGTTACACATACAGGAAATAAATGGTAATAAAACATATCATGCATCAATAATTCTGTGGCTCAAACTCTCAAAAATATATGTCTTTGAAAGCATATGCTTATCCACCTGATAACATTCACTGTGGTTAAACGAAAAAATGGGCGTTTACTAAGCGTGTTGTTTTAAAGCAATCTCATCTCTTGGTGTACCGTCTTCATGTGTATGGGCAGAACTATATGAGATAAAGAAGATAAATGTTACGTCTAAATGTGTTATCGTCCCCCTCATCCATCCGGAGTATGGCACTTAAAATACACATATTTCTAAGTAAATACCAATTCAAGTGGATGAGTGACAAGACAGACATGTGGACGGTGTATCTCCTTGCTCGCTGCAACCCCTGGTATAGGATGGTGTGTATATAGGCCCCCTGAAGGTGAAAATGGACTTATGCGTTCAAAATCGTGAGGGCTATTCCTATAAATTAGGTGTTGTAGCTTGCTTACAGCAACCGTTGGACAGTGGTCTCTGATTGGAGATGAAGAATAAATAACTAACTAAACAGACAAACCAAAAGTTAGTAAATATAACCCATAATGTCCTTTTGGTATGAATGTATAGATATATCCCCAATCGTCCATCCATGTAAAGAAATAAATACAAGAACCTCATCAAGGTTCTGTTTTGAAGAGAGGAAAAGAAGGAATATTTCAGCCAGACTATATGTAGCCAAGCTCTTGGATAGTTGCAATTTAAGCTCTTATGCGATTTTTTTTTTGATAGAGGTTGGTGGATAAATGGATGGCTAAAGGGAGAGGTGAGAGGACAGGGGTATAGATATATTGCTAGACATGTCTTTCAGAAATATTATTCGTAAAAATGTGAAACGTCCCACTCGAAGTTTAACGCCCGTGGGATTCTAGTGTCTAATGAGAATATCCAAAGGACTTCTCGTTTACACAAAATCTGGAATCTGTCTCCTCCCCTCACTGGTGTCCTGATTTTCTCAATCCCTTGGATAACTAAACTGGAGGTGTTTTTGTGGTGTGTGAAAATCCAGTGTTTTGATACATTTGTTAAAATCTCTTTCTCAATATTATACAGGTGATCATGTAGCCTATCCCTGAGACGTCGTGTTGTGTGTCCAACATATTGTACCTGGCAGCTGGTGCATGTAATGACATACACCACAAATTTGGTGTTGCAGTTTATAAAAGCGGGGATCAAAAACTCTTTTTGGCTGCTGCATGATCTTATGTATTGGCCGGTTTTGATGTACCCGCAATAATTGCAGGTTTTTATTCCACATTTGAAATTGCCTGTGAAATTAAGCCAATTTGTTTTAGTACGTTTGGTTGTAAATAGGCTGGGAGACAGTGAGCGTCCCAGCGTGGGTGCTTAGCGAGAAACAACCTTGATCCCTTTAGAACCGTGGACCTTGGAATAGATTTTACTGTATTGAGTGCTTTTAATATAGATGTATCCTTGTAACCTCGAGTTTTAAACCTATGTGCCATTTGTTCGGCCTCTGCTTCAAAAACTTCAGGGGAACTTCATAGACCCTTCAACCTCAAGAACTGGCTATATGGTATGCTTGTGATAGTGTGTTTAGGGTGTGCTGAATCAGCTCTGAGTAAAGTGTTACCACTGAGAGGTTTTCTATACAAACTGGATTGGATGGCGTCTCCAGAGCCTGTCAGTTTCACATCCAGAAAGTCTATGGAGCTGACCTGCAGATTTCCAGTGAACTTCAAATTAAGTGGATTGTCATTAAAGTATGTAAGCCATCTGTCCAAATCTGCCTCTCCATCTGATGTAATGAACAATTAAGTCGTCTATAAAGCGACAGAAAAAGACAGCGTCTTTACGGCGGGGACTATCTGGTCCAAAGATGCGGGACCTCTCCCACCAGCCCATATAAATATTGGCCAGTGAGGGGGAAAACTTGGCTCCCATGGAGGCCCCGCATTTAAGGAGAAAATAGTCCCCGTCGAACATAAAAAAAATGTGTGTTAAAAGGTACTCTAGAGCTTGCACAATAAACTCCTGAAGTATCAGGGAAGCTTTACCTGTTTTTCTAAGAAAGTAAATGACTGCCTGAATCCCCAGGTGGTGTGGGATGCTAGAGTATAAACTCATCACATCACAGCTGATCTATCTGAAGTTGTTTTTCCATTTGATGTTTTGGAGTTTATTCAGCAAATCGTTTGTGTCTTTTATGTAACCAGGGAGACTAGTGGCTATTGGTTGTAGATGAGAGTCAACCCACTCCCCCAAGCGTTCATTTAAAGAGCCTATACCTGCCACTATAGGTCGTTCTGTAAGGGGATTTAACCCCTTGTGAATCTTTGGTAAATGATGAAACACTGGTGTTATGGGGTTTTCTGGAATGAGAGATTCTTTCTCCCTAGGGGTAAATATACCAACCTGTATAGCTCTATTTATGAGTGGAGAGAGTTTGTTTTTGAAAGAAGTGGTGGGGTTGGAAGACAGTCACTGGTATGTATGTTCGTCAGTCAATTGGCGTAAGGCTTCACTTTTGTAAGCTTCTGCATCTAAGACTGCTACCATACCCCCCTTGTCTGCGTTCCTGATGACTATCTGGTCATCCATGGAGAGTCGGTTGAGCGCCTGTCTCTCCCTGGTGGTCAGATTGTCCTGTGCAAACTTGTTTTTATTACAACTGTGAGCCAGGTGTACCAGATCTCCCTCTACCATTTTTTGGAATGTGTCAAGATCTTTGCCCCTGGCTGCCACCGGATAAAAATCTGATCTGCCCCTAGAGATATCAATGTGAACATCCGTGGTGTCCAGGGGGAAAGAATCTGACTCATGCGCCAAATCAGTCAAATCTTGTAAAGCACAATTGTCTACAAATAAAATAGGTGAAGACAAGGACTCACCTGTGTCACAGCTGTCTATGGACCCATTGAACTCATCTACTGTGCAATCAAAAAAATGTTTCCTAAGAGTAAGTGTCCTTGCAAATCTGTTAATGTCCAAGATCGTTTCAAAAAGATTGAAGTGTCTGGTCGGACAAAAATTCAGACCTTTTGCTAGGAGGTCAATTTCTTCTGTGTTCAGTGGTCTGTTTGACAAGTTGATCACACTATGTTTTACTTCCTCTGCGTTTTCTCTCGCAGTGTGTAGCGTGAGTTGCTCGTGGCGCCTATGTTTCCTACCGCCTCTTCTTGTCTTCTTGAAGATGACTTCTTTTTCTTTGTTGGTCTGGACCTGTGAGGGTTTCCAGAGGCTTGGCTTTTGGTAGATCTGATGGACTCCGATGGGGTTAAAGATCTGTCCAGTGACGAGTTGGATGCGGTACGTGCTAGAATGTTGTCGGCCGACTCTCCTTCATGATCGGAAAAACTCACTCGTTTGCCTCGATTTTTATGGAATTTTACTGGAATTATGAAATGACCTATTCCAGGTATAAACGCTGTTGCCTTGGTAGTCATCTTTATCTCGGGCCATTTTGCCCTTCTTGGTGTCAATTACTGCTTTTTCCATTCGGTCCAGTTTTCTATTTAGCTTTTCATCAAGTTCAGCAAAACCTTTGGATGTTTGTGAGGTGGTGAGGTCTTTCTGTATTGCAGATATGTCTAGCTGTAATTTCTCTGTTTCCTTTTTCTTTGAGGCAATCAAAATTTCCATGAGTTTAAAGGAACAAGTATCTAGAGTGTCCGTCCACTCTTTTTTGAAATTCTCATCGAATAAATCCGAGGTGGGGAACTTTTTGATCCTTAGTCCTCGAGGAATGTGTAGTATTGATATATATTTCGTGAGAAAAGTTATGTCCCAATATGCTCTTATTTCTTTAGCCATCAATTGTTCCAATTTCCTAAAAAGCCTTATTAATTGTATCTCATCGTCTTCCGACGATTGTAAGGTGTGTGCTTGCAATGGCTGTCTTAAAGGATTATTGGATGGTGCTGTGAGCGTTCTGCTAAAAGATGTTTCCACAACAGGCTCTTGCGTACTGATACGATCCATAATGGATATCCAATATGTTCTCTCACTCTGAACTAGGAGTATTTTTCCAGTATTCCAAGGTAATAATAAAATATATGTACCTTAATGATGCGGGGACATGGCCGAGCTGGTGGAAAGAAAATGTGTAGCAAAAGTCCAGATGCTTGAAATAAACAGGTTGGTGACCACTGCTCCAGGTAACTGGGTTTGAATTTCCCGTCCTCTGCTGCGTGAATTGTGAGAGCTCCAGGTGCTGGCGATTGCTATTCCAATGGTATAGGTGCAATGAAAAATCTGGACTGCCGCATTCCGGATTGGAATAATAAAGGTAAAATCTTCTTTATCCACTTAAGGACCAGCCTCGTTTTGGAATTTAGGTGTTTACATGTTTAAAACAGGTTTTTCTGCTAGAAAATTACTTAGAACCCCCAAACATTATATATGGTTTTTCTTCTAACACCCTAGAGAATACAATGGCGGTCATTGCAATATTTTTTTTTGCACCGTATTTGCGCAGCGGTCTTATAAGCGCACTTTTTTGGAAAAAATTCACTTTTTTGAATAAAAAAATAAAACAGTAAAGTTATCCCAATTTTTTTTTATATTGTGAAATATAATGTTACGCCAAGTAAATTGATACCCAACATGTCATGCTTGAAAATTGCGCCCGCTCGTGGAATGGCGTCAAACTTTTACCCTCAAAAATCTCCATAGGCGACGTTTAAAAAATTCTACAGGTTGCATATTTTGCGCTACAGAGGAGGTCTAGGGCTAGAATTATTGCTCTCGCTCTACCGGTCGCGGCGATACCTCACATGTGTGGTTTGACCACCGTTTTCATATGCGGGCGCTACTCGCGTATGCGTTCGTTTCTGCGCGCGAGCTCGTCGAGACGGGGGGGTTTTAAAACATTTTTTTTTTATTTTTATTATTTATTTTACAATATTTTATTTATTTTTACACTGTTTAAAAAAAAAATTGTGTCACTTTTATTCCTATTACAAGGAATGTAAACATCCCTTGTAATAGAAAAAAGCATGGCAGGACCTCTTAAATATGAGATCTGGGGTCAAAAAGACCTCAGATCTTATATTTACACTAAAATGCAATAAAAAAAAAAAAAAAAGTCATTTAGAAAAATGACATTTGAAAAAATATGCCTTTAAGAGGCGTGGACGGAAGTGACGTTTTGACATCGCTTCCGCCCAGCAGTGTCATGGAGACAAGTGAGCGCCATCTTGGCCTCACTCGTCTCCAGACACACCACGGCACAGGACGCGATCGCCTCCGCCGCTACCGACGGCTCCGGTAAGCGGCGGAGGGCACCGGATCGTGGCGGGAGGGGGGGGCCCTCTCCCGCCACCGATAAAAGTGATCTCGCTGCGAATCCGCCGCAGGGACCACTTTTATCTGAAAGCCGGTCGCCGCACGAAAACGGGGATACCGGGGTTATGGCAGCTAGCTGCTGCCATAACAACGATATCCCCGTTCAAACTTAGGACGTACATCGTCGTGCGGCGGTCGGGAAGTGGTTATTAAAAAAATGACATAGTATAAAATGCGTACATTGCTCTGTTGAAGTGATACAGCATAACTGCTGACGCGTTTCACGCTCCCATAGAGCGCTTACTCATAGCTGGTTTGTACAACAATGAAGGTCACTTATATACACATTATACGTCTCACACATGACCCCATACTGATTGTGTAACTCTAAACAGCTGATCGTTAGATTGTATGGCCTCTTAACATGGAGTTAATTGGGTGTGTGTTTTATGGTGGAGTGTTTATTGAAGACGTAAATGTGCAGACAAGATGTTTCTATAGACAATACAAAAAATATCCATTTATTGATCGTGTTTTTTAGTCAAGCCACAAACACATGGTTTAGTTTCCACTTTGTTTCATTTTATATATATTCTATATATACTTTCACGATGATAGATATATATATATATATATATACACATGCCCCCTTCACGTTTTACGTTGATCTCCACTTTATTTTTCATTTTCACCTTTTATATTTATGATACACATAAATGCACATATACATGCATTTATAAAATACTTTTTTTTTTTTTCTCCTTGTGGAGTTCAGATTACTAAAAAAGCACCCACACACCATATATGCATACACTTTGTTTGCATCTCAAATCTGGCAGAGTTCACATAAAGTCATTAAATTTGAAAGTCATGCAAACACTGTCACAGATCCTCACATATAAGACTTTATCGTTTACAAAATACAGTGGTTTTTCATAGTGTCTCCTCATAATAACCTTTACAATATTCTCATTTATATATAAAACATTTTTTGTAAACTGAGCAGACATATGACACCTTTCACACTATGCCGTGGCTGCTGGGCCATACGGCTCACATATACCTGCATTCATTTATATAATGGTTTACATGTTTATATGTCTAAGCGCTAGTTTTAGCACCTATCTCAGTCCCGTGGAAAGAAAGGAAACTTTATATCTTCCTAACTTTCCTTCTTCAAAAGACTTTTAAAAGCAATATAAACTTTTTATTTATGGATATTTTTTGTATTGTCTATAGAAACATCTTGTCTGCACATTCACGTCTTCAATAAACACTCCACCATAAAACACACACCCAATTAACTCCATGTTAAGAAGCCATACAATCTAACGATCAGCTGTTTAGAGTTACACAATCAGTATGGGGTCATGTGTGAGACGTATAATGTGTATATAAGTGACCTTCATTGTTGTACAAACCAGCTATGAGTAAGCGCTCTATGGGAGCGTGAAACGCGTCAGCGGTTATGCTGTATCACTTCAACAGAGCAATGTACGCATTTT